>CM024765.1:47885343-48209385 GCA_014218235.1 Colocasia esculenta | reverse complement strand
TTGCCATGGTGTTTTGAGATTGAGCAGTACTGCAAGGATGGGTGTATCCCGAAGGGGAAAATGCGGAGGATCGCAAGGCCATAAGAAGAGCGTCTTAAGGTACACAGTCGTTGGAGAAGTTTTGTATAGGCGGGCTCTTAATGGAGTTCTTCTGAGATGTCTCAATGATGACGAAGCTTGGAAAGTGGTAGAAGGAGCCCATGCTAGTGAATGCGGAGGGCATGTCAATAGTCAGATGCTTGCTAAGAAGATCATTAGGCAGGGCTACTACAGGCCAACCCTAGAGGAAGACTGTGCCATCTATGTCCGTAAGTGTGTCAAATGCCAACTCCATGCTGATAAAATTCATGCTCCTTCATCCTCACTTCATCCACTCTTCACACCTTGGTCGTTCTCCATGTGGGCTTTTGATATTGTTGGCCCCTTGGTGATCCTAATTCTCAAACCAAACAAAAATCCTTCATCCTCACAGCAACTGAGTATACACCAAGTGGGCATAAGCAGAAGTGTTTACAGAAATCAAAGCATCCACAGTATGCCGCTTTATCATGAAAAATATCATCTCGCAGTTCGGAGTGCCAGCAGCATTGTCACAGACATGGGCCACAATTCATCTCATAAGAACTTCAGGACTTCTGTAAGAAATACAACATCACTTTGCATCATTCATCTCCATATTATCCACAAGGCAATGACCAAGCTGAAGCAACTAACAAAACCCTTCTTAAAATCTTGAAGAAAACTTGTGAATCGCACAATTCGCCAATTGGCCAGAAAAGCTAATAGAGGCTCTATGGGCCTATCGTACCTTTATATGTACTCCCACGGGACAAACCCCGTATGCTCTCACTTATGGGATGGAGGCGGTAGTTCCATATGAGATCCTGATCCTTTCACTAAGAGTCTAATTAGATAAGGAGCTTAATCTTGACGAACGTCGAGAGGCGTTGCTAGTCCAATTGGAACTCTTAGATGAAAGGCGACTTATGGCAGACGATCATGTACTCTCATACCAAGGCGAATCTCAAGGTCTTTTGAAAAGAAGGTAATTGAACGAAAATTCCAAGAGGGTGATATGGTCTTGAAACGCATTTTTATCAAACCTAGAGGTCTAAGGTCTAAATTGCAACCAAATGGGAAGGTCTGTACGTTGTGAAGGAGGTATATCCAGGAAATGCCTACCGTCTAACCAATGCTGAGGGCGTAGAACTGTCACATCCGTGGAATGGGTTGTACCTCAAAAGATTCTATCCCTAGGTCTTTAGGTGTGAGGCCACAACACTTAGATTAGGGATGACCCCGTGTTAAGAGTCCGAAGTCCTTTCCCAAATCATCAAAGGTTTACCTAAGTTAGGACCAACACATGCACACGGCAAGCCCGGGCGATTGTACTTAGCAGGCACCGTAGCTAGGTGGGCCCTACTCTATTAATGTGATGGTCATTCTCTCCCAAATCGGTCGAAGTGTAGAGGTAAGGGTCGTGAGGGCGACGTTGTCAACCTTAGGCACACCCTGATGAGAGGAAGTCTCAAACGGGACGGTCAAATAACAAAGGCGAAAGAACAAAAAAGCAAAAGAAAGGATAGAAAAATACATGATTGAATAGGGGCATGGCAAAGAGTGGCAAAGTCCCTACGGGACGCTCATGAGCCCGGACGTACGCATGCCCCAGACAGTGTAAATCCATAAGAAAAGACCACAAAGTCCCTACACAACAGACCTAATCTTGGAAGGATATGCTGGGAAGAAGCCGAACCCCAACGTCTTTAACCTACATCAGACTTTCCTTAAATAGTCTTCCATTTCCTCTATAAGATCGGGTCATCTCTTAGGTATGGCCTAAATAGTTGCACTATCAACTAGGGGCAGTCACCCATGGCATGTCACCCCTAAATGCACGTCCTATCTTAGTAAAGCCTTCGGTGAAAAGGAGAAGCGATCAAGACTCCTAAACAGTGGCTTTGAACTGGTCTATGTGTTGTGGCCCAAAAGGGCAAGTACTTCTGTCTCGCGCGTCTTTTTAGGAAGGGCTAACGTCGGCTTAGGTGTCTTTCAAAACTCCAAAAAAAATCAATATCTGAAAACTCCAAAAAAATCAAATATTTCAAAACTCAAAAAATCAAATATTTTAAAACTCCAAAAAATCAAATATCTCAAAACTCCAAAAAAATCAAATATTTCAAAACTCCAAAAAATCAAATATTTCAAAACTCCAAAAAATCAAATATTTCAAAACTAAAAAAATCAAATATCTCAAAACTCCAAAAAAATGTTTTCAAAATCTCAAAGAACACTTCACTCATTCATTCATGCATGTCATTATTTATTTATGTCTTTTCGCCTATTTTAACAAGGCTTAGCCCCTTGACCATTTATCGAGATTGGTTACTTGTCGTGCTTAAGGCAGGGGCTAAGTCGAAGAACGGATCTAACTTGTCTTCATGGTTGTCCTAAGTGTGTAGGTCGCAGCAGAAGAAAGAAAGCGGCACTCATATCTCACTCGTCACTGTCACACAATCACATTCCATAGACAAAAGATTCCATTCTATTATATTCCATATCTACATCATCATCATAATATGAACAAAAAAGGGGCAAAGTACAAGCCCTCAACCACTCTCCCCTGTACCCTCAGGCGGGGGGAAGGTGGAGGGCCATCTACCACGGTCTCGTCGTGCTCCCCTCGGCTGCCCCCTCACGTCGTTGTCCCTCCTCCTCGTTCCTCTGCCGTCGGAGGAACCTGTCAAGTAGTGCCCTGCTGATCTGCTAGGGATGCCGCTCCTGCTGGCCAACGAGTGTCTGCGCCTGACCAGGGACAAGGCTCTCTCTAGCCCCCTCATCTCTGACCTCAGCAGCTCGTGGCGATGTCGCTCGCTCCCCAACTGCGAATGAAACTCATCCACCTCCCGGTGCAGTCCCGTCACCTCATCCGCCTGAGGGCGTAGGCACCACTCCGCCATCTCCACCTCTAGTGCGGTCGTCCTCACTAAGGCATCCCTCAACTCCGCCTCCTGCAAGTCAAACATTTGTCAATAAGGAAATAAAGAACAAGGGTCAAGTAATCAATAACTCACCTGCTCACGTAGCTAGACCGTGGCATCCTCCGCCCAAGTCAACGCTGCCGCCAGCCGCCCCTCCAGTACGGAGCGGCCAGGCTCGTCCCCGGAGGTCGAAGCACCCCCCACCATCTGCTGTGCACGCTCCAACTTGCGCACTGCAAATAAGAACACAAGAGTCAGTCAACTAAAGTAAGGAATAGAAGGACAGGAAGTAGAACACTCACCAGCTCTCTCACAGTCCGCTGGAGGTCATCCCTCTGTTGGATCGTGGAGTGGAGGACACCCTCGAGGGAGGCGATCCGGCCCTCGGGGTCAAACTGCAAACACAGGTCAGGTTAGCCAAGGGATTAATGTTTAAAAATATTTAGAAAAGGCTAAGCTAGTAACACTCACCGGTCGTCAGGTCCCCCTGTACACCTGGGCTGGGCCGTACCTCCGTGCGTAGGCACGAAGTAGTCCTCGTCGCAAGTGGCCTCGGAGGTCACCACTCGGCTCCGCTGCCGCCAGTCCTCTAGCTGCTCCCAGACTCTCCTCTCCAGTCAGTGACCGCTGGATGCCCCGGAAGCTGCGACCCAGCCTCTCCCACAGCCTCTGCTGGGTCGGAACTCCACTACCTCCTGGTGGAGCCCAAAATCCCTCGCCACCAGCCGCAGGTGGAGTGGCACCACCGTGTTGAAGGATTGGAGCCAAATCTCCCTACCGAAGTAGGGGCGGCCCTGCTCTACCCACGGCTGGTCGCTATCGTCCTCCCCAGCGTAGGGGATCCACTCAACCTGTACATCACAATAGAAAGCTCATTAGCAATTGTCAGTGACGAATTAAGGAAAGGTTACAAGGGCTAGAAGCACTCACATGTCCAAAAGGGACGGCATCAGCGCGTCCTGGATGAGGGTCCCTGCAAGTGTAGGGACCGCTCATCCCGGCGAACCGCCAGTGCTGCAAGAGCGGCATAATTCCCGGCCGCCTCGGCACCCCCGACCTAGGGAGGGAGATAGTAGTAGGCCCACACCTGCAAAAAAACACAGTCAGTATCACAAGCAATTAAAATAAGCAGAAAAGCAATATAGGGTAAGGGTAAAATCGTACCTGTAGAAATGGAAAGAACCCGCCGCGACCTCCATCTCCCTGCCGGAGGTGCCCAGACTGTGGAAGAGGTGTGCCAGGAGAGCCGCACCCCATGCATAGGTCCCCACCTGGGTCAGGTCCTCCAGGAGGGGAAGGCACCTGCAGCTCACTGGGTCCCTCTGTCCCCAGGATCACTCCCGATCACAGGGATCAGGAAATGCCTCAAGTCCCGGTCCGCTGCCACTTCCCTCCACCTCCGCCAGCACTGCTCTGGCATCCACCGTCAACCGGGCCTTGTACTCCGCCTGCCCTCTCCAATCTGGTGACGCACGTCTGCCACTCAAGGCTCGCCTTACCCTCATCCTCGCACCAGGGTGACCTCTCCCTCGTCACCTTCAACCCCAGAAGTCTCTCTACTATCTCCTGTAACTCGTATAGTCACCCCTTTCACCCCCGCCTGGCCGTCTACCCTCAGGCCAGTGATCCATGCCACATCCTCTAGTGTGGGGATCATATGACCCCACGGGAAGTGGAAGGCGTGGCACTACGTGCGAGCCCCATCTCTGCTTCAGCGCCTGGATCAACCTATATACTGTGTCAACTCATCACCTCAAAAAGGGGCCGAACCCCATCACCTCGAGTCGCGTCTCTGGAAGTCCGGCAGACTGTGGTAGACTTTTCGGACGATGGCCCATCCCAACCGGAACCGCAGCTCGCTCTGCAAAACAGCCATAGAAAGCATAAGATCAGTCAAGTCCAACAAAATAAGCAGTCTGATCAAATTACGACAGGGCCCCTGTCGCTTCTGAATGTAACACTGCGGATGTCGAACCATTGCCTTCTGAACGCGATGGACATTGCATCGCGTTCACCCGGTAATTGCGACAGGAAACCTGTCGCATTCACAGGGTGACCGTGGCCCGCCTGTAGCAGTTCCCCGGTCATTCCACCCTTGGGAAATGCCCTACATAGGTGCTTAGCACCTTGTCCGTCTTGTCCCACACATCCAATCACTCAGTTAGGGTTTGAATCGACCTACCTTTTTCGGGCCAATCACCTCCTCTTCGTCCGAACCCCAGGATGTCTACCTCCATGGGGAGGACGGAGCCTCCTTCCCCGAGTCGTCGTAGGGACTCCCGCTGCTCGCCGGCGACGGCGGTCCCTCTTGGACCCCTTCGTGCGCTCCTCGCCGTCGCCTCCACCGCCCTCCATTGCTTACGGGTCGCCGGAAAGACAGATGTAGATCGAGTGATTAGGTGAAACATATCTAGAAGGGGGGGGTGAATAGATCTGTTGCCAATTTTCGCGGAAGCTTAAGAAATTAAACTACTTTGACTCAGAGATTTAATCACAAAACAATTTTCAGATCTGAAGTGTGTGTGTGTAAGAGGAGGTGTGAGACAATTAGGCAATTATGTGAAACCGCAATCCTATGCAATCATCTAGCGCAGATCAACAATTCAAACCATTGCACATAAGATTTTTTAGGTGGTTCAGAAATCATACCTGTGATCCTTATGTCCACCCCTCACACAGTGAGGACACTCTACTCAAAATTTGAGTACAACTCACACTGGACACGACAACTCCAACACACTTGAGTTAGACAACTCACACACAAATTCTAGAGCACAACCGCCCTAGAAACTGAGCGCACTTGCTCAAACACACACTGAGTGTTCAACTCACCAAAATTGAGCTCAATGGCTCACAAAACACAAGCTAGATCAAGACCAACATAAATCAGATCCTCTAGCAATGATCTGATCCAAGGCAAATTCATTCACAGAAACTTGTGCAACACTTCATGCACAAATCTCATGGATGAATCATAAGAACAACTTCAGAATTGTAAGAAATAGATACAATATTTGTGTTCTTCGATGAAGATTCCTTGCAGAAGGTTGAATTGAAGAGATCTAGTGATCCTCTACTTCAATTGCCTCTGAATCACCATAAAATTCTCTTCAATTGCTTGCTTCTGCTGGATCTGCTCCCTTGAGAAGTGCTTCAACTTCTTCTTCAGAGCTGTCACGCCCCTCCAATTTAGCAGCGGAATAAATCGGAGGGAGACGCGAACAACGAGTATGGTAACGCCAATTGCGTATACTTTCACAAACATCAGAGCATCTAATGAACAATAATTTAAATAACTCTTGATTTCATTATAAAATCACTAAGACTATTACAACCACTAATTCGGAGCCAAACACAAGGCTCAATGACATCACTATATTGAAAAGAAATCCAAAGCAATAACTACTAGACTTTAGTGTACTAGGGTAACTTCATGAGTTGACTTCAGGTCGCTCATCACTCTAGTCTTGTCCCATTGGTGTGTGTGACGTCAGAGTCTGACTTACCTGAGGCACACAAGACAAATAACGAAGGGTGAGCGAGAACGCCCAATAGGACTTAAATCTCAGGCTCAAGTAGGCTTTAAATAATTAGTGCATTAAATGGCAGAGTAACTAAAGATAGAGCGAGTCATGTAAAGTCGAGAATGTAAGAGCACAAGTAACATGGTTCAAATAGCAGATGAATCAAGTATAGTACAATGAATAAGATCGAGTCACGATTGAAAGCAACACAACAACACGATGGCACATAGCGTCAACGTCAAGCAATATCAAGCAATATGTATAGCTAGGAGAGAGAAAGTAGTTGGCCATATAGAGAGTAAATTGCACTTTGATTGATTTTCTTATCAATCGAATAGTATAGCACTTTTGATTAACTTTCTTGTCAATCGAGATAGTAATTGCACTTTGGTTATCCGAAGATAGCCGAGAGAGAGTATAGCACTTGTTTGTCAAAAGACAACGAGAGAATATAGCACTTTGTGTTGATTTTCATAGATTAATCTTGATAGTATGGCACTTGGATGTAATGCCGACATCCTGATCATTTAACTCCCGCGGGCAAATGGCACTTTCGGGCGCTCCCCCCAGGACCTGATCGGGCCCTATTACGCTGGCATTGGTTATATTGTTTATCTTTAGAAAATCAATTAATGGCCATTTGAGAGTACCAAGAAATAGGTAAGAGCACTAGATGAATAGATGAGATAGTAGAGTGAATGTGAATGGGTGAGCGAGTAGAGTATAGATGAGAGCTAGTGGACATTGCACGTAATACATCGAGTAACCAGGCGGTAGTAACAGTTGCACAACACACGCACTTGGTGTTGGAAGTCAGGTGGAAATTCGCGACCCGGCCACTGGCCTTGTTATGCACAAGCCCAGAGGTCCGGTGTGAATTCAAGATGAGAGTGAACTTCTAATAGCCGTTTGGATCGTAATGATCCCTAAAGGGTGTAACAGGTATTCGGGTACAACCGGCTCGTCGACCATGTGGGAATCCATGGACAGAGGAGACTTACGGAGCCCTTGAACAAGGATTCACTAGTCCGGCGAAAGGAGTATCCGACGGAGAGTTCATCACAAGCCAAGTAAAGTGTGTATATAAAAATAGGTGTTCGACATTCTAGAGGAATTCTAGAATAGTGGAGCGTCGATATCGGTATATAAACAACGCAAGAAACGAATACAAGTCCTTTAAAATAGGGCAATTAATATACTTTATTGCAATAAATTGCCAGATACATTATGAGATATTTTATGCCAGATTTCAGCTATATATAGATGGTCATGAGCATGCATGTGTACGAGAAATCATAGATAGAAAAGAAGTCGTGAATATGTATTTTAAGCATTCAATATAGCTCCATTAAAACATGTGTTTTTACTGCGTGTATGACTGTTATGGGTTTTCATGCAAAATCCTGTGATCGCGACGTAGGCCAGTAAGGGTTGCAACAGGGTCAGGGCAGATCGTGACAGGGCCTGAAAAGGGTCGCGATAGGGCTACCAGGACAGAAGGCCATAACGCACGTAGGGTACTGTAGCGTTTAGAAAGAGACAAGGGAAGCGTCGCGACAGGCTTGAGAACGCGACATTTCGGGCTGTCGCGTTCTCAGGTCCGTGGCCTGAGTCTGACAGAGTTCTGCTCTGTCTTGGATTGCGGTCCAAAAATATCAGATTTGATACAGGGTCATTCATAAAATCATAACTAATTGTATACACGATGAAAAATCATGAAACCAGTGGCCAATGAAACTAGACATGCGAGAGAACTTCCAGTAAATAGGAATTAGAGAGACAGCATAGTTTGAACATGGTTTGAGCATGAACAATAACGAGTAACATAGAACATGATACAAAGAGCAAGATTGATTTAATTCGAGCAACATGCTCAACAAAAATTAGGGCTTTCAGGGGCAAAAGATCCCTAACAACATGAAGTGTCTACAGTAAAAATTTTGTAGCATGGGATCAAGTGTATATGGAGATATGATTCAAACATGATGACTCGGGGTTATCATGTTTGCAGAACTTCTAAAATCAAGAACAAAAGATCAGCTCGATGAAAAATTATGAAACAGGAGGGCTTTTGTTCCTGGTGATTGGAACTACCTATAGATGGATTTGATTTAGTTTTGCTTGTGAGAATGCCTACCTTTGATTGTTTCCTTCTTCTAGGTTAAAAGCTTGAAGAACTCGGGGAAGAACTTGGCAGATCCTTCTTCTCCACGAATTCTCCTCCTCTTGGCCTCTCCTCCTGGTCCAGGAATCCCTTGGCACGAGCTAGGGCCGGCCATAAGGGTTTTAGGAGAGTATTTATGCTAGTTATGTTTCTAATTCCTAATAGTACTCTAACTTCTATTAAATTCCAAATTTCCTCCTTTCCTAACCTCCTCCCAAGCTTTCCACTTCCTATTTGGGTTAGGATGGGAGCCAAATTCGTGGCCAACCTATTAGGGTAGGTTTAGGAATCCAATTCTAACTCAAACTTCCTATTTAATTATTAAATACCCCTTTTCTATTTAGGTAATAATTTAGTTACGAATTTAGGGTATTTTCATATTATTCTTCTTTTAAAAAATCCATATTATGGCCCAATAAATTTATAAGGTCCATTTATCAAAGCCCATTATTTATTAAATTTTATCTTTTGGGATTTCCCTTTTAATTAGGGAATAATAGAGTTACAGATTTTATTATATTTTCTTACCTGATTTATTCATGGACTATGAGAGGTCCATTGGTCTAATTCTGATAATGGGTAGTCATTTCATGATGTTGGAAGTCTCTCCGACATGTTCATTTAATTTATGGGCGCGTTATCTTTCCGTGTTAATGGTTTTCCGACTTAGTTTCCTAATTTCGATAATTCGTCACATTGCAACGTACACTTGGCCAATCAGATTTTTCGTTGCATGAATTTTTTTGTGGAACAGTTAGGGATATTATTTGGGGTTGATTTATAATTTTACAGAATTTTCCGGTGTATTCTTGCACATACAATAATGGTACGTATGTTTCTATTATTTCAATTTAAAGAAATTATTATTTTGAATTTTTTAAGTATTAAATTTTCCGGGTTTCTACAAGAGCTCTCCTTCACACCCTCGTGCTTTCCAAGGAAGTAGATGGATCACTACAGCAACGAGAAGAGCAGGAGCGGGAGATTCCTCCTTTTGCCGCCAAAAGCTTTTTGCTGGAATCTTCTAGAGGTCTCTTATGTCTTGGGGGTCAATAATTGGGGTTATATGTAGCCCCATAAGTCTAATTGTACCCTTGGGGTGCGTGGGCACACGATCCAAGGCAACTTCCCTTGAACCCCAGGTAGCCACGTGTCCAGAGGAAACAAATGTTGAGACTTCAGTTGGAGTGTGTCGACACCACCACTGAGTGTGTCGACACCCTGTCCTAGGCAGGCAAAATGATCTCATGGAAGCTGGGATTAGTGTCGACACAACCACTGAGTGTGTCGACACTACTTGACTATGTCTTCAGAAATGGCTTCAGGGACAGTAAGCCAGTGTCGACACCACCAATGGATGTGTCAACACTACCATGACAAAAGCTGTATAGCCCTGAGAATTTAACACATAAGCCATTAGCACAAGGTATTATCATCAAAGTATGAAGTGTAAAATATTCAAACATGTTGTTTGGTCATTATTATTATATAAATGAGGTATGTAACATGTTCAACCCATCAAGCACAAAATCACAAAATGTCATCATCAAAACTAGAAAGAGAGGGATATTAAACCACACTCAACCCAACATTCTCCCCCTTTTGATGATGGCAACATTGAATCAACATGAAAATTTGATTTTCTTAAAAATGTGATTTTAACCCATTCTTTCACAAAATCCCAAGCATACATAATGTATGACAATGAAATTCAACATCTTCATTTACTTTATCAGTTGTCATTGAAAGAGAGTTTCTACAAAATATGACAGTTGTCACAACCAAAACAAAATGTTACTAACAAGCATCCCTTTTCAAAATGAACCATACAAAATATGACAATCACATCCAAAAGTTTTTGCTAACAAGCACCCCTTTCACAACATGAACCAACCCATGAACCAACCCTTCTCCCCTTTGACATCATCAAAACAAGAGAATCTATCAAGAGGATGGAGGTGGAGGAGGGAGAGGGAGTAAGATAGACTCAATAGACTACATTCTGGCGTCCAAAGCAGATAAGTTTGTCCTAAACTGAGTTTGCATGGTGGACAAACGAGTATGCAACAGTTCTTCCATTCGTTGATGATTATCATGAATGTGCTCTTGAAGTGAACTAAGATAAGTTGGAACTTGAGATGAAGTTGAAGATGAGCTTGGCACATTGCTTGATGGTTGGATATTCCGGAGCTCACCCTTGAGTTCTGTCATCTCCTCATCAATGTGAGCTAAGAATGCCTTCATTCTATCCATATCATCAACTAAGTGAGCAAACGACAGTCGAGTCTTAGACACAATTGAGACAGTCTCTTGACTATTGAAAAGATCTCGCTGAGTGTTAGCTAAAATTCCTTGGAGAACTGCTTCAAGCTTGTCTTGAAGTCCTTTCATTTGGACACAAGCATCTCCCAAGGTGCCAATAAGTCTGTTGAATCGATGAGTTGCATGTTCTTCTTGCTCTTTCTATCTAATGAACTGACCATTAACTGTATTTTCCAACCGTTGAATGCGAAGCTCAAATCTGTCAGCCAGTTGTAGTATAGAAGAATTGAGAGTGGCAAACTTTTCTTCAAGAAAGGTATGCAGCTCTGGTGTAACAGAAGGTCCACCAGTAGAAGTAGATGTTGAACCAGTGAATTGGTGAAAGAAGGATGGAGGATCCACATCATGAGGTAGAGGTGAAGAACCAAGAAGTGTAGGTGAAATGTGTGTATCCTATGGAACTTGGACCTCAACCTCATATGGGGGCTGAACATCTTGATCAAGTTGTGGTGACTGAACAGCAGAAGGATGTGCCTCTCCTTCAGGTGCAGCAGGTGGCTCAACAATTGGCCCTCGACAAACTTGAGCACCCTCAATCCGAAAGTGCATAAATTTTTGCAAATGTTTCAAACAATAAATATTGTTTTGTGGAATAGATTGAACTTTTTTCATTTGCAAAAGAAACACCAAATGTTTGAACACAACAGTGAGATGAGCAGCATATGGTAGTGACCTATGAAGGTCCTTTCTGGTTGTTTCAGACAAAATTTGTGTCATGATAGGATGCAGATTAACTTTGATATCCTTCTCCATGCAATACATGACAAACCGCTGAATATCTGTGAGCCTGTCCCTTCCACCACCTTGTGGTGTGATAATTGTGGTGAGAATGTGATGAATTAACCTAAGGACAGGTGGAAATGTGTTTGCATTGAATCTAGTTACATGGGTTTGCCTGGAATCCGTTTGATCAAGAGGGAGACCAGTTAGCAGGGTGTATGCTTCATGCAAATCAAATTCAAATTCATGGTAATCTTCCCCTTCATTAGGAATCTTGAAAAGTGTAGAAGCCATCTCAGTTGATAAGAGAATAGAAACCCCTTTCACTTCAGATTGAAAACCCTCTAGTACATCAGTCAAATTCATGTAAAATTCTTGCACCAGCCTAGGGTAGAAAGTGCGAAATTCAGAAATAAAGTGCAGCCAGGCTTGAAACTTGAAAAAGTTGATGAAATCAGGAAATGCACTGGAAAAGTCCTCATCTTGGAAATCAACTGCTCAGGACCTAAGAATGGGTTTTCCTTCAGAGACTATCTTGGAAGGTGTAGCTTCAGCGGGATTAGAAGAACCAGATGAGGTGGAGGAAGATTCCCTGAACCTGAGGCACTGGTTTCAGAAGAACTGAAGAGAAGCTTCCTCCGGGGATGACGAGGCACTTTGGGGGATTTGCCACGACCAGAGGATGGCAACCTACCTTGCTTGGAGGGAGTTGCAAAGGGTGAAGACGCATCCAGTTGCTACGTCGGATCATGGCGACGCTTACTCCTGCATTCGGTTGGGGGCTCTTTAATCACAACCCCATGAGCAGTAGCCCTAGACCTTGCTCCCCTCCTTGGTGTCTGCTTGGGAGGCATCGCAGAAAGCAGAGAAGAGAGGAAGATGATGTGGAAGAGGAGATGGCGGGAACAAGAGAGAAATCTCCTGTTTCCTTTGAGATGAAAAGAGGCGGTGGGTCAACTTGCAAATGAGGGCATAGAAAAAGGCTCGACGCAAGAGATGAAGAGGTAAGATGAGCCGCCGGTGCTCCTTACCCTAAACAGTGACTGATCAAAAAAAATCCGCCTGGAGAAGCAATGGTGTCGACACAGGAGGGGACTGTGTCGACCTGACCAGTGATGGTGTCGACACATGAAGAGGACTGTGTCGACTTGACTGGGCAAAAAAAAAAAAAAACAGATGATATGATCAAGAAAAACTGGGATGGGGTCTTTATGATAATGAAAGAGGTATGAAATCAACTTGTCAAGGATTTTTAATATATTTAAAAATCCATTTGTCATTTCTTAACAAAAACCCATTGTTAATTCAAGGGTTAAGCAACAACTTACAAGATATGTTCATTGATTAAAATGAAACACTGAAATGACATTTTTGAATGATATAGGACATTCAATACAGTCAATGGCAATCTTTCATATTCTTCTATTCCAAGGTAATGAAAATTTCTTTTTGAATGAAGTCAATTATGATGAAGTAAAATAGTCTTAATCAATCTGATTTGGGGTAAGATTGTTTGTTTCATGACTGAATTTTAGTGGACATTTTTTGTTTTTTTTTTTAATCAACTTTCAAATGTATTAAATCTTGTTCACACAAGAACTAATACTTTTTACACACCATAGTCTCTGGTACTAAAGATTTACTCATTATTCAGTTTTAAATAGGCAAATGATAACCTTTTGACATGAAAATATACGTTTATGAGACGTCAATATTTCCAGTTACTCAGTTATCATTAATATTGTAAGTTTTTTTTTTTAACTTTGTTTTACCCCTTTGAACAGAGATAGCAACAAAAACGCTTCATGACATACATGGCACTTCATTCTTTGTGAAGGTTTGTAGTTTCTCACATTAGTGCCATTGCTCTGTTGAAAGAAAGATGGAAAGTGACTGGAAAAAAAAAAATCAACCTTGTCCCTCATCAGTTGTAAAAGAGAGGTCTAAATTCAATGCACAAGTGATCTTCATATCTTTAAAGAAATTAGATTACTTTAGGAGTTCAGAATATAATTGAAGATTGATTGTAAAAATGTAATAGATCAGTCAAAAAACCATTTTGTGGTTTCTTTTGATAAGATTAATGAATATCTCATGAATAGGATTTGTATCAACACAATGAATTAATTATGAGTTTATGTAAGAAAAGAAGTATGAATTCTTTAGCTCCCCCTGAGTTGTTGATTCCAGAAGTCTTTCATTAAGATAAAGAGAATCAAAAGATTTGAATGAAAAAACTAAGATGAGCAGAAATGTTTTTATTGAAGGACAGAGACTCCCCCTCAACAATTGCATACAAGACTCTTGATACTTGGCGGAGACATATACTTACGCATAGTGAAAGTGTCCAGACAAGCCTGACTTGTCTTTCTTCAAATCACTATTTGATATACCAAGAATGCCAATGCAATGTGAGAGTGAGGAACTTATTTTCAAGAGTAGAGAGTGTTGTAAATACAAAAATAGATAGAAGAATGCAAGAAATATTTACAGCATGAAGCAATTACTCCCCCTCAGAATGTGCCCTAACAAAGACACACAACACTCAACCCAATGATGGAAAGGTCAAGAAGAATGTGGACATTTGCATAATCCAAGCTCTCTTCTTAGAGATGAGAATCTATTTTCTGGAAGAGGCTTAGTGAAAATATCAGCAATTTGATTTTCAGTTTCAATGAAATGAAGTTCAAGAGATTTCTTAGCAACCTCATCCCTCAAGATATGATGTCTAATATCAATATGTTTTGTGCGTGAATGCTGAATTGGGTTTTTAGACAAATTAATAGCACTAGTGTTGTCACATAAAATGGGAATGCATCCTAACTTATGATTATAGTCTAGGAGCTGATATTTCACCTAAAGAATTTGTGTGCCACAACAACCAGCTGCAACATACTCAGCCTCTGCAGTGGATAGAGCAACTGAGTGTTACATTTTGGAAGCCCAAGAAATCAAGCATCCACATAGATATAAGCACAAGCCACTAGTACTTTTTCTATCAAGCTTACAACCCGCATAATCAGCATCACAATAAGCAATCAAATCTAATTTACAACCAGCAAGATACCAAATGCTAAGTTCACATGTTCCAACAAGATATTTAAAAATTCTTTTGACAGCTAACATGTGACTTTCTTTAGGATTAGCTTGAAACCTTGCACACAAACACATACTAAAGTGAATATCAGGTCTAGAAGTAGTGAGATAAAGTAGAGATCCAATCATACCTCTTTAGGTATTTGGGTCTACTGACTTACCAAGTGAGTCTTCTTCTAGTTTTACATTTACTGCAATTGGTGTGCTTGAGTGCTTGAGGTTCTGAAAGACAAACCTTTTCAGGAGTTCTTTGACATACTTTGTTTGACTTATAAAGATCCCTTCACTGGTTTGGTTAACCTGCAATCCCAAAAAGAATTGTAAATCACTCATTAAGCTCATTTCAAATTCAGTTTTCATTTGGTTAGCAAATTCAGTGCACAAATCTTTATTTGTGGATCCAAAAATTATGTCATCAACATAAATTTGGACAACAATTATTTGTTTACTTACTATTTTGTAAACAAGGTTTGATCAACATTACCTCGAGTGTATCCCTTATTCAATAAAAATGAACTCAAACGGTCATACCAAGCTCTTGGAGCTTGCTTGAGACCATAAAGAGCCTTATGATGTTTGAAAACATGATCAAGAAATTTTTCATTTTCAAAGCCTGGAGGTTGTTCTACAAAAACATTTTCTTTGATGTAACCATTTAAAAAAGCACTCTTTACATCCATTTGATAAACTTTGAATTTCAATGAAGATGCAAAGGCAAGATATATTCTCACAGTCTCTAGTCTAGCTACATGGGCATATGACTCTTCAAAATCAATGTCAAACTCTTGATTGTATCCCTTGGCAACTAGTCTAGCTTTATTCCTAACAACCTGTCCATTTTCATTCAATTTATTTCTAAATACCCATCTAGTGCCAATAACAGATTGGTCACTAGGTCTAGGTACTAATTCCCACACTTGATTTCTGTCAAATTGATGAAGTTCATCATGCATTGCATTGATCCAATCTTCACTCGTTAGAGCTTCATCAATTGACTTGGGTTCAATTTGGAAAATTAGTGCTAGTGGGTCTTCATTTATTGCATTCAAAAAAGATGATCTAGTTCTAACTCTATCATGCACATTACTAACTACATTCTCAATTGGATGATCTCTCAAAAATCTGTTTTTAAGAATTACCTCTTGAGATGCATTCAAGTCTGGAACAATATTACCTGATCCACTTGTGGTAGGTGAATGGTTGTCCAGACTTTCAAGTGAGTCTTTATTTTCCTCAATGGTTGGTGAAGACTCAATAATGAAATCATCCTCTTCCTTATTTTGATGAGCCCTGCAAGATGTAGAATCATCAGTTGAAAATGAGTTTTCATCAAAGACTACATGTGGAGATTCTACCACAGTTTTATTTTTGAGAATGCACACTCTAAAAGCTCTAGAGATTTCTGAATAACCAAGGAAGATGGCTTCATGACTTTTGGCATCAAATTTATCAAGATTTTCCTTATTATTATTATGTACAAAGCATTTGCAACCAAAAACTTTAAAGTAAGATAAAGTTGGTTTTTTATTTTTCAACAGTTCATAGGGGTTTTTTCTGATTTTTGGTCTGACCAATGCTCTATTTAGAATGTGATTTGTTGTGTTTACAGCTTCAGCCCAGAAGAATTTGGGCAGTTTGCTTTCCAAGAGAATAGATCTAGCCATTTCCACAAGTGTTCTATTCTTCCTTTCCACAACTCTATTTTGTTCTGGAGTTCTTGAATAAGAGATTTTGTGGAAAATGTTTAGTTCAGCACACAAATCAGAAAAAGTTTTATTCTCAAATTCACCCCCATGATCAGTTAAAATGGATTTGATTTTATGTGAGAAACCTGTGAAGGCAGAGGTGCAGAAGTACTTGAATTCTAGACAAGCATCATTCTTGTGGGATAGGAAAATAACCCATGTATATCTAGTAAAATCATCAATGATGATAAAACCATATC
The DNA here is from genome assembly GCA_014218235.1 of Colocasia esculenta. NCBI lineage: Eukaryota > Viridiplantae > Streptophyta > Magnoliopsida > Alismatales > Araceae > Colocasia > Colocasia esculenta. The sequence goes on along the minus strand of CM024765.1, from coordinate 48,192,633 downwards.
TTTTGCCACTAAGACTAAGAATCCTTGTTGGCCCAAAAAGGTCCATATGAAGCAATTCTAGTGGCTTAGATGTGAGTACATCATTGAAGGTTTTAAAAGATTTTCTAGTTTGTTTTCCTTGGGCACATACCCCACAAAGTTGATTCTCAATGTTTGGAAAAGATTCAGGAAGTCTTTTAACCAGATTTAGCCTTAAAAGTTTATTTATTGTGTTGAAACTTGCATGACCAAGTCTTTTATGTCATGTCCATGCAACTTCATCTTTATTTGCAACTAAACAAATGTTTTCAGCAAAGTTTTTATCAAGATTGATCATGTAGACATTGTTTTCTCTCTTGCCAAAGAATTTTATTTTTTAGTTGAAGAGTCAATTATTTTACAAAAATCTGATTCAAACACAACCTTGTGACCTTTGTCACACAGTTGGCTTATGCTTAACAAATTATAGTTCAAACCATCAACTAACAGAACATTTTCAATTGAGTTTGAGGAGGATTTACCAACATTTCCAGATCCAATGATTTTCCCTTTATTTTTACCTCCAAATGTGACAGATTCTCCCTCCTTTTCAATCAGAAATGAGAACTTTGTTTGACTCCTGTCATGTGTCGTGAACACCCACTATCAAGAAACCATACATTGGAGTTGGGTGCACGACCTTCTTGCAAAAATCAAATCAGAGAAAAGAAGATTTTGGTACCCAAACATTGTTGGGACCATCAGTGTGTTTGAGTAGAGACAATAGATCTTTTCTAATCCATATTTGAGTTGTTTTTGGCATTTGATTTGTTTCAGAAGTGATTTCTCTTTTTGCCAACTTAGCATTTCTTTTTGGAATGAAAACACCAGTGTTCTTTCATGAGCATGGAGGTTATACAAATGGGCATGATCATTCATGTATGGAAATTCAAACTAAGGATTCTGTTGGTATCTTGGGAATTTTGGATAAAAGAAAATGGTATCAATAAGGATTATGATACCATTGATTCCAAGAGTTGATCCAATCAGATTGATGTCTTGTCTTAGATCTCCAAGAATTATCATGAAAGTTTCCTTTTGTGTTTTGATTATTTTTCAAATTTTTGTTTGATTTTTTGTTTAACTGATTATTGATTTTTAGAGTTGGACAGGTCGACCTGTGTTGGACTGGTGTCGATTCAGCAACAACAACTTTCATCTTGTGGTTGGCTGGTGTTGACCTATTCTGTTTCTTTTGGTTAGAGACATTCTTTTTGTTCTGATTCTTGAAAAATTCAGATGTGTTATTTGACACTTGTTTATTGTTGTTTTCTGGACTAACACTTTTAACAAATTTTATCAATGGAGTTTTTGAAGATTTTTCTTTCTTTTCACTAGATTTATTCTTCAAGAATTTTGTGTGGTGAATCCTAGTCCATGTTTCTCAGATCTCATTCTTGCTCCTAACAATGCATCAAGATTTTCTTTTCCTTTTGTGAAGGTTTCAATTACTTGTTCCTTTTCTTCCAACAAATTCTTAAGTTTCTGGATTTCATCAATATCTTGTTGCTTTTCCCTTTGTTGCAATTCCATTTTTCAGAAAGTTTCTCAAAGTCATTATTGGCCTTTTGAGATGCAATTTTTAGTTCATCAATTTCGTTCAAAAATTCTTCCTTTTCTTCATTGAGTTCATATACTTCATTTTCAAGTTCAAAAATTCTTCTATTCAATGAAGTATCATGCATGGAATTTTCAAATTTCTTTTTCAAATGTTTGTTTTCCTTTCTTATTTCATAAAATTTTTCAACCAACTCAGCATATGCATCTTGCCAATCTTCAATAGTGTATTGTTCAAAGGAAGTACCTACCTTTCCATCGCTGCTGTTGGCCATAAAACATAGCTCCTCATTCCCTAAACTTGAGGACTTTTCTTCTTCACCCTCACTTTGGTCATCATCTGACCAAGTTGCTACCATAGCTTTAGGCTTCTTCAATTTGTTGTTCTTTTTATACTTGTCCTTTTTATTCTCAGGACATTCCCCTTTCATATGTCATGCCTTGTTGCACCTGTAGCAAATAATAATCTCATCGATTTTTGATTTCTACTGGAATTGACATTTGAAGTAGAAGAAATATTCCTTTTGCCAGAAGAGAATTTCTTCTTTCTAGTGAATTTCCCTTTCTTGATTTTAAAATTTTTCTGAATTGCCTAGTCATGAGGGCAAGTTCATCCTCATTGGACTCAGACTCTTCAGAACTTGATTTCTCTTGACTTTTCTCTTTGTTACTTGATGAGGCTTTAAGTGCTACTGGTTTGGCTTTAAGCATATGTTCTTCACTTCTTTTCAAATTTATTTCATATGTCATTAAAGATCCTATGAGTTCATTCAAAGAGATTTTGGACAAATCCTTAGAATCTTCAATCACAGTGGCCTTAGTATGCCAGATAAATGATAGAGAGCGCAAAATCTTTCTTACCAAATCAGCATCAGTGTACTCTTTACCTAGTGCCTTCAGTTCATTGACGATTGTCATAAACCTAGCAAACATTTCAGAAATTGATTCATCAATTTCATCATAAACAATTCATATTCAGAAACAAGTATGTTTGCTTTGGTTTCCCTAACTTGAGATGTTCCCTCATACATTAATTCAAATTTATCCCACATTTCTTTAGCAGATTTACACATGGATATTCTTGAATATTCTTTAGGGTGGACTGCACACTGAAGCATGTTCATGGCACTATAGTTAAGAGTGTCCCTCTTAATCTGTTCTCTAGTCCAATTCTCTTCATCTCCTTGATTTTCATAACAACCCACTTCAACTACCTTCCAGATTTCATAGTTTTGAGCCCTAAGAAAAACTTGCATGCGATCTTTCCAATAAGAGTAATCTGACCCATTGAAAAATGGTGGCCTATTAATGGAATGACCTTCAGCAACAAAACCTCGAGAATCCATTAAGTAGGAAGCAAAGTAGTAACAAAACAATCAACCAATTCAAGCAAGTGTCACACAAAGATCGGACAAAAACACTCAAATCAGATCAGAACAATTGTAAACCCTCTCTGATACCAATTGTAGGATCGAGTGATTAGGTGAAACAGATCTAGAAGGGGGGTTGAATAGATCTGTTGCCAATTTTTGTGGAAGCTTAAGAAAATTAAAACTACTTTGACTCAGAGATCTAATCACAAAAATAATTTTCAGATCTGAAGTGTGAGTGTGTAAGAGGAGGTGTGAGACAATCAGGCAATTAGTGTGAAACCGCAAACCTATGCAATAATCTAGCGCAGATCAACAATTCAAACCATTGCACATAGGATTTTTTAGGTGGTTCGGAAATCACACATGTGATCCCTACATCCACCCCTCACACAGTGAGGACACTCTACTCAAAATTTGAGTAAAACTCACACTGGAGCACGACGACTCCAACACACTTGAGTTAGACAACTCACACACAAATTCCAAAGCACAACCGCTCTAGAAACTGAGCTCACTTGCTCAAACACACACTAAGTGTTCAACTCAACAAAACTGAGCTCAATGGCTCACAAAACACAAGCTAGATCAAGACCAACATAAATCAGATCCTCTAGCAATGATCTGATCCAAGGCAAATTCATTCACAGAAACTTGTGCAACACTTCATGCACAAATCTCATGGATGAATCAGAAAAACAACTTCAGAATTGTAAGAAATAGATACAGTATTTGTGTTCTTCGATGAAGATTCCTTGTAGAAGGTTGAATTGAAGAGATCTGGTGATACTCTACTTTAATTGCCTCTGAATCACCATAAAATTCTCTTCAATTGCTTGCTTCTACTGGATCTGCTCCCTTGAGAAGTGCTTCAATTTCTTCTTCAGAGCTCTCCTTCACTCCCTCGTGCTTTCCAAGGAAGTAGATGGATCACTACAGCAACGAGAAGAGCAGGAGCGGGAGATTCCTCCTTTTGCCGCCAAAAGCTTTTTACTGGAATCTTCTGGAGGTCTCCTATGTCTTGGGGGTCAATAATTGGGGGTATATGTAGCCTGTAGCCCCATAAGTCCAATTGTACCCTTGGGGTGCGTGGGCACACGATCCAAGGCAACTTCCCTTGAACCCCAAGTAGCCACGTGTCCAGAGGAAACAAATGTTGAGACTTCAGCCGGAGTGTGTCGACACCACCACTGAGTGTGTTGACACCCTGTCCCAGGCAGGCAAAATGATCTCCTGGAAGCTGGGACTAGTGTCGACACAACCACTGAGTGTGTCGACACTACTTGACCCTGTCTTCAGAAATGGCTTCAGGGACAGTAAGCCAGTGTCGACACCACCAATGGATGTGTCAACACCACCATGACAAAAGCTGTATAGCCCTGAGAATTTAACACATAAGTCATTAGCACAAGGTATTATCATCAAAGTATGAAGTGTAAAATATTCAAAACATGTTGTTTGGGCATTATTATTATATAAATGAGGTATGTAACATGTTCAACCCATCAAGCACAAAATCACAAAATGTCATCATCAAAACTAGAAAGAGAGGGGTATTAAAACCACACTCAACCCAACACAGGAAGAGGCAGTGGAGAAGAGGAGACCAGGAGAGGAGAGAGGGAAAAGAGTCGCCGCCGGTCGGAGGTCGCCGGAGGAAGAAGACATAGAAAGAGGGGGGGGGAGGTCTCTGTCGCCGAGAGGAAGAAAGGGTAGAGGGAAGAGAGAGAAGAGTGAAAGAGAGAAAGAGAAAGAGGTGTGTGGGGCCCCAAATTCAAACCGCCTCAGTCCTGTCATCGCGACAATGAGCCTGTCGCCTTCTGCTCAGGTCACGACCGGCTTCCCGTCGCGTTCATGATATTGGTCGCGACAATTGACTTGTCGCGATCTAGGTCGCGACGCTCATGCTGTCGCCTTCTCAGTTTGTTCACAGAACACCTAAAAATTCATATTTTCATTGCAAATCTCAAATGAATACATCAAATAAAAGCTGAAAATCATAATAAAATGTCTGATACATCACTATCATCCTCTCAACACATCAAATCTCCCAATAATTCCAAAAAAAAATACAATCAAGCCTCTCTTGCTAGCTCGCGGTCCCCACGTGGTCAGATCTCCCTATACTCTCTAAGGTACGCCTGGTATGTCTCGTGCTCCTCGTGCACCGTGGGTGGTAGGGCGTGAGTGGCACACACGCGCCACATCACTAGCACACTCCGCATAGCCTGCTCGTCCTCCAGAACTTCCAGGCATCTCGCTTTCATAGGAGGCAAGTGCGATGGCTGAAGTAGTTTTATCCTTGGCTTCCCGATCTGAAGATAACACCTGTGTGGGTTGTAGAGAACCATCGCCATGTTCCCCACGAGTTGTAGGTCCAGTCCGTGCCCAAGGGTAAGCCGTATGTCCACTCCGCGTAGCGCCACTATGTCCAAGGCACAGTGCTCTATCGGAAGTGTGTTGAGGTATAGCCGCCATGCACTCCGAGTTTTCTTATCTGTTGTCCTGCACACAACGCGATCGGAGAATTTGGCCGCTCCGCCGATGAAGCACAATGGATGGCACCCAAAGATCCAGCTTTCTATAGTGGGATTTTCTACAGGTTTGAATTTTATCCTCACTCCCAACCAGCACTCCAAAAGGATCATAGAGCCATAGAGTGGGCCTCCCGTAGCCGCCGATGTGAGTCCCGCATAGAGATAGGCCAAAACCGCATGAGAGAGGGAGAGTCCTCGCCATACCCCGCTAATGGCGCTAAGGTTTGCATGGTCTAAGAGGTGATCCCCGGATGGGAAGAGTACCACCCCGCACAAGCATATAGCCATGGCTTTGACTATCTCTTGGTAATTCTCACACTTATTCTTGCAATGTGATATGACCAGCTTAGACAAGGGAAATAGGTGAATATGTTGAGGGCTAATCATAGTATACACATCTCCGGGATCCATCATGAATTCACCTAGGATGAGTTTCGGGTTAATAGGATCAACGGTGTAACTAGTTTTTTGCTCATCTCCCCTTGTAGTCTTGGGTAGGGCCATGAATGCTTCAACCTCCTCAAGATGAACGGTGGCCTCAAATTTCGGGAAAAGAAAAGTGTGAGTTTGTGGGTGCCATAACTCTATCAAGGCAGTGATGCTATGCCGATCAAAGGAAATTTTATGATAGTTATGGGTGGCTATCAAGATACCCCCAAACCCCACTCTCTCAATGTGCGGATCACATGCATGGGTAGAGCTTTGATCATGGGTGCTATCCACATGAGCTTAGAGTATCGGCGGGAGCTGGGGAAGAACTAGAAGAGAAGAGGGAAAAGAAAGAGAGGAGAAGAAGAAAACATGAATTAATGTAGAAATTCGGAGTTGAAAATCACAGAAAATTGAAAAGATCATCTTACATACCTCTCTCACATCGCCATTGCCACTTAGATTATTAGGGACATCCGTCAACCTCAGGAGCTCGCTGAAGGACGTCCGGGCGCGCTTGGGACCTCCATAGGAAGCCACTTCACCCATGGGAGCACCTGGAGCTCTCTTCATGGCCATGGGAGACTTGGAGGCTTGAAGAGAAGAAGCGAGAGAGTGAACTCTGAATTTGGGCCTCTCCCCCCTTATTTATAGACCTTTAGAACTCATATTCATGGTGGGAGAGGGTTTAGGAAGGGTTAATGGAAGTTAAACTCGGACTAGGAAGCTTTAAGAGTCCAAATGGGATGCAAACATGGAGTTCTCGAGTTGCCTTTTGTGTTCTGGGCGCAAAACCTGTGATCGCGACGTATCGACACGTCGCCACCTGGTCGCGACCAAGGCATCGTCACGTTCATGTAAGGTAACGACGGTCATACTGTCGCGTTCAATGTTGGAGTTTTGTTGGCTATTTCTTTGCATTCTTGAGATTCCTTATTGCTAATTCAAGATGTGTTTGCACATATGCTTTAAGTTCTTCAATTACTTTGGTGCATATTGAGCTTGTATCTTGTTATCTTTATTGCTTTATATTTTGAAAATCCATAAAAATTAGAAAATGCAAAAAAAAAAATTGAACAATTCAGAAAATCAAAAGACGACTCGTCAGGTAAATATTTCTAACCTTAATCCCTGCATTACTATATGATATCTACCCTACTATATCATCTCAAGGACCAGCTGGTTCTCAGTGTGTTCCAAGATCTGAGTTCTCCTTCACCAAAAACAAGGATGATCTAGGTACGCACTATTAATCGTTGGATAGGCCGTTAGATGGTATGGCTCGGGGACGATGGATTCTATCGCACGCCGGGGATGCGAAGTGTCTTGACCCTTGCTCATTTTGTCTAGCAATATTATCCTTGAGTATTTGTTATTTTCTCATTTTCTTTGCATATTATTTTATGATTTCTTTTCTTTTAGCCCAGCATGCATCATTTAGGATCTTTGAGCTTCATGCCTCATGAAAAGTCAAAGCCAGCTTCGCGATGATGTTTCAACCAGATCTTCATTTCTCAGACAGGAATTTCATTTCATTTCGAATTTGAAAGTTCTCTTCTAGCTAGTTGCTCGGTCTAGTTCGCCATTATGGTTCTTATTCAAGATTCCTCTCATCCCCATTCATTATATCAGTCATTCATTTCCCCTCCGATCCGCTCATTAGTCGTGAATCGCTCAAAGGCCAGAGTCGAATTGACCCGCCGGGCAGCACTATCCCCTAATGAACGAAACTTGCAAGCCAAGATGGCCAGGGTACCTCTTGATCAAGAGGTTGATCATTTTGTTGCCCGGTTGGCTAACCCAGAGGGGGGGTGAATGGGTCTTTAAAAATTTATCTGAAAAAACCTGAACTCAAACAAACATAAAGAGTTCTTGAAAGGGATTAGTAATGGTTAGTAGAAACAACAATCACACAAAGAAGACAATCACACAACACACAGATTTATCCTGGTTCGGATCTCTCCTCCTTAGGAGTCCTACGTCCAGTCCCTGAGCAATCCTCAGGATTTCACTAACTGGGGTACAGTCCCCCTATGGACAAAAACAACCACCCAGCTTAGCTGGTCTTCCTTCACCCCTGAAGGGAACACAACACCCTGGCAACACCAGGTCTTCCTTCACACACGAAGGGAAAAACACCACCCTGGAAACCACCAGGTCTTCCTTCACACACGAAGGGAATAACACAGGAAAATTCTTGAGAGAAAAAGACTAGCCCCTAGATCAAGCTTTTACAAAACTCAATCTGAAGCTACAAGCACTGAGAGACGAAGATCTACACAAAGTGCACTCTCTCAGAACTAAACTAGCTCTTCCTTAATTTTTCTTCTCACAGCACAGGGAGCTAAGAGCCAAGATCGAAAAGACTGAATTTCTGGCTCTAGAGAAAAATTTGAAGACTTGAAAGCTGCAGAGTTCTAGCCGCTCTTCAATATGAATTGAATTTTCTCAAAATGATTTGTCTTCCGAGCTTCATCTTGTATTTGTATCTCCGATTTGAATGAGGACAAGGAGATGACCGTTGTCTCACAGCTTTGGTGTACGTTAGACTGAAGGTTTTGTGGAAGCTTCCTGTCAACAGTCTTTTGTTCTTTGGAGCACGCAAAGAGATAAGATCTTCTGAGTTTGCTTGTAGTTCCTTCTGTGTCCGTTGTTGTAGGATAGTACATCCTTAAGGTTCTGCAAGGTTGAGCTTTAATGGTAGACAGCTATACTATCTCCAGATGTCAATCAACGTCAAAGCAGATAGACACAAATATAGTAGTGATACTTTATCGTTCTAAAAGATGCATGCAGAGAATACACCAGAATGGAAGATATGTTCTGTGTCCATGCAGAGATACGTTCAGTCTTTATTAAATGCATGGCAGTCAATCAGACGAGATGCGACTTTGACTATTCAACGTAGATTAAATCAAGGAAAAACGTTTAATTAAATGGAAACATGACTTATGCAGTCGTTGTGAAAATCTGATAGAATCGTTATGATCAAGTTGCTGTAGACTGATAAGAAGTCGTTATGATAACTTATGAAATCGTTATCACAACCAAGTCGTTCTATAACAGATGATAAAAGAAATCGTTATGAAACATGGCAAGTCGTTGTAACTTTCTAAAGAAATCGTTATGAAACATGGCAAGTCGTTGTAACTTTCTAAAGAAATCGTTATGACAACTTATAGAGTCGTTATGACGAGCAAGTCGTTATAACTTCTGAAGAAGTCGTTACGATAACTTACAGAGTCGTTATAATGAGCAAGTCGTTATAACTTCTGAAGAAGTCGTTACGATAACTTACAGAGTCGTTATAATGAGCAAGTCGTTATAACTTCTGAAGAAGTCGTTACGATAACTTACAGAGTCGTTATAATGAGCAAGTCGTTATAACTTCTGAAGAAGTCATTATGGCTCTTCTGAGAAAAGATGTATGTAAGACTTACCACAAATGCTTGACTTTCTTTGGGTAATTCCTGTGCTTATGGCTAGATAAACAAGGTTAGAGAAACTTTTGACAGTGTTTTGTTTATCACCAAAATAGGCAAGTAATTAATTTAAAAGTACATGGGGATGGACTGTTCATCAATCTCCCCCTTTTTGGTGATGACAAAACTATGATCAATATTTAAGTAGTACTGAGTATTAAACAATAATTAAAGTACTTGAGTCATGATTCAGGAATGTGTCAGATACAAGTAGGTAATCATTCTCCCCCTTTTTGTCATTAAGCAAAAAGCAAAAGGAAAGAGACAAAGAATAAGAGACAATGAGGAGAAGGAGCACAATCCATTCAATTAAGATTGAGGAGGTACAGGCAAATAATAAGCAGGAGAGAGAAGGGAGGCATAATGAGAAATAGCTTCCCAGGCTTGCTCTTCCTGACGCTTGAAGAATTGCCTAAAGGCACCGCTCTCAATGGAGAAGGATGGTCCCATGATTGGAGCCATCTTGGATAGATAGAGGCTGCGCTGCTTGGTAAGAAACAGGTCATACTCGTCTGGATCCATGGAGGAGCAGGTGATGATTGTTTTACCAAAACTTGCACAGGCAAGAAACTGATCCATGGTGACAGAGTAGAAAATCTGTTTGTCCTTGAGTTCCTGGCGAAGAGCTAAAAACACTTTGTATCTTTCAGCCCAAACGTGGTAGGGATCAAAGACCAGCTGGATTGAATTCATATCCAAGAAGGTTGCAGGAGAGATAGGAGCTTTCCCTTCCCTGGCTTGAGCAGCATTCAGATGTGCTAGCTGCTGAGCAGACAGAGAGTAAAACTTGGACCAATCGGAGGCATTCAGCCTTTCACATTCTGAGAGGAGAGGGGCAAGGACAGCAGAGTTGACAAACCCTCTATGGTATTCCCGGAAAAGAAATCTAGGAAAACCAACCTGAAGGCCTTTCTGAATCTTGATTCTGCCCATAACCCTTGCAAAATGCTCAAAAACGATGGAACCAACCGAAGATTCCATAATCAGGAAATGAATCTGAGGCAGGAAAATCTCTTCAGGTAAATTAAGAGTGGCAAAATCTACTCTGATTTCCTCAGACTGCTCAGAGTGGGTTAGGACCTTGATGGCTCTCTTGAACTGGCTGAGCTGAACTTCAGGTAAATTGTTGAGATACCTGTAGTTGTTGAATGTTTGGAAATGCCTGACCAGCTTGATGAGCTTCTGAATGGCAGGAGCCCAGGTGTTCTGGTGGTGAAACTGAAACCACTCAGAAAGGGTCAAGGAGTGATCCCTGGGTGGAAACCTTGCTGCCTTAGCCTGAAGGAAGCGACTGTACAGATCTTTATGAGATTTAGCCCATTGCTCCTCAGTTTTGGAGTGGGCGGAGGAGAAGATTTTGGATTTGTCGGCCTTAGACAGAGGAGTATAGGGAAGAATAACATCTAAATGGTCAGAGAGGTTAAGAAAAGGAAGATTGTGAAGAGTGGCAAAGACAACCTTTTGAAGGTATTCTTTGTACAGAGAGGTATGCTTGTGGGTGACTGTAAGAGAAAACCACAAGGGAGGGTAAAGAGGAGATGTGGAGGAAGAAAGCTTTCGTTTCTTGGAGACAGTACTGGAAGAGTCTGTCTTGGAAAGGTGGTCACCTACCTTTAGCACAGATTTAAGAATGACCTCTTCAAACTCATCCTTGATTTTATCAAGAAAGGGTGAGTCGACTTGGACATCTGTAGGAAAATAGTGATAAAGGAGGGAGGTGCAGGGGGGTTCAGAAATGCATCAGAATTGAGAGATCCTACTTCTGGAAGTGAAGATGTACCAGAAGAGGATGAGGCTCCAGCTGAGGATGCTGGAGGGGCCTCAAATTCTTGAGCAGAGGAAAGATGAGAAGTAGAAGAACAGGAGAGGATGTGATGGGATGAGGAGGAAAAGGTGTGGGAGAGGAAATGGGCCTGGATCTGGGCTTTTTGAAGGGAGGTGGAGCAGGTGGAGCTGTGGAGTTAGAGGGTGGAGAAGGAGGAATGGGAGTGTTGGTAGAAGTGGGAGCAAGGGGTGGAGGATCTGAAACCACTTCTTCAGGCAAGGGAGGCAACGGATCCAACACTGCCGGCCCTGGTGGCCCTGATTCCATCACAACTGGCCCTGATGGCCTTGAATCTTCAGCTGGCACTGATGGCCCTGACTCTTCAGCTGGCCCTGACTCTTCAGCTGGCCCTGTTGGCCCTGACTCTTCAGCTGGGGCTTCTGCTGCTGCTGACTGCCCGGAGGGCTCAGGTACACTTGAGTGAGGCTCCTGAGCTGCTGGAGGAGCAGGAGCTTGAGCTCCAACTGCCTGAAGGATGTCAGATAGCAAATTCTTCATGGTCCCCATTTCCTGATGAAACCATGTCATGGCAGAGCGAATCTGAACCAATTCCTTGCGGGCTGAAGCTTGGCTTAGAAAGATGGAATTCACATCAGTCTGAAGTGAGCAAAGCAGCTCACCCTGAGCATCCAACCTCTCAATCACAGGTTTTAAATTGATGATAATCTTTTGCTTGACCTGTCTTTCAAATGGTGCATCAGCTAAAAGGGGTACTTCAGGAGCTATATCTTTCTCTTTGCCCTTTGTAGCTGGAGGAGGTGGATTATTGTCCTCATCAGAGCTTGATGAACTAGCTGTCTCCCCTTCTCTGGCATCCAAATTTTCAGACTCTCTCTGGTCTTCCTCCTGATCGCTGGTGGCTGGAGGTACAACATCTGGTGTTTCTTGGGATTGCTCCCCCTCAAGTGGAGCATCTTCTGCAACTGCACCAGTCTCCCCCTGACAGGGAGCATCCATTTCCATTGAATTATCCTTAGGATTTTGCTGCTCTTCTTCTACTGGACCGTCTACAAAGATGTGGCCTGATGCCACAGACTGCTCCATAACAGGCAGGATGTCTTCAGGAAGAATGTCCTCAATTCTCCTTTCAACAGGAGGCACAACTGGATCTGCTGTAGCTGGCCTGTCTTCCTCTGCCCTCACTGCTGTTGCTGCCTCTGACTGATTTCTGGCCATAGATGGCCCTTCCTGCTCTGTTTCTACAATGACTGGAACAGAACCTGATTCCAGTGGCAATTCGGGCATCACAGAATCTGCCTCTGACTGGGTTTGAGTAACTGAAGGCTCACCAATGAGACCTTCACCTTCTGCAACTGAAGCCTTGAACCAGACCCCATTGACTACAGAAAAACCGCTCTTCTTTAAGTTTCTGGACCTGATAGCTTGGCCCATCTTCTCCACAACTGCCCCTGAGACATCTACACCGAAGTGTCTGAAGATTCTGGTGAGTAAATGGGCATAGGGAAGGGACACATTCAACTTGCTTTTAGTGTCCCAAATCTGCTCCCTGGCAAATTTCATTCTCTCCATCATCACTGCGGCCATATTGATTTCCTCATTTTTAATGGCCCAGTACATCAGATCGGAGTCAGCCTTAGTGCAAGCGGAGAAGGTTGCACTTCGGGGAACCAAAATCTGACAAACGATAAAGTGAAGGAGGCGGTTGAAGGCACTTAACTGATTGATATCTAGCTTGCCATCCCTCATCTTGAACCCTGGCCCAACAATCCCCAAACCCTTTTCTTGGGTATCTACAGAATGAATTCCACTGAAGCCCGATATGCTTACTCCAAATAGCATCCTAAGCAATTCCTGGTCGATTCTGATTACGGTGCCCTTGACTGAAGAAACGAGGGCCCCATCTTCTTCTGTTCTTAAGCATACAAAGAACGCCTTTACCAGGTCCGGATAACTTACCTCTGAGCAAGTGGTAAGCCCTTTCCACTTCATCTGGTCGATCTTCTCAATGAGGCTGCTCATTCCATTTTTCTGCAGATCTGAAACATCTACTTCCTTGTGACCACAGAGCTTTGTCTTCACAAAGGTGAAGCGCTCCTCCTGCGCTGGGGAGAGGTATTCGGCGCTGTAGCCACCCACACTTCCGGCAATAGCTGGTGCGGCCATGGATTCAGGTGGGAGAAGGTTTGAAGGGGTGACGAGAAGGGTGATGAGAGGAAACCCTCAAACGATTTCGCGGGAAGGAGATGGAAGCTTCAAATTTGCAGAGGGTAGAGGCAAGAGTCGCTAGGGCATCGGCTCATGCGTCGGGACGAAGGAGGGGAAAAAGTGAATGAGGAAGAGGAATCGTTAACGCATCGATTTAAAGAAAATAAATGCTCCAAAAGGTGAGGCGTCAGAAAACGACAAGCGAGGTTGACCGCCTTGAAAAACTATGACTTATCGGACGGAACGCTTAAACTGAGACTTTTGAATTGATTTTGACACAGAAAGAGAGAGAGAGAGAACCTTCTTAAATTCTGAGAATTTTTATACCAGCTTTAAATGAAGATCTTTTCACAAAATACACATGCCTAACTCCCTTCTAAGAGATGTAAATCTCTCTTCAGGTAAGGCCTTTGTGAAAATATCTGCTAGCTGATTATTTGTATCAATAAACGATATTTCAATATTGCCATTTGCTACATGATCACGAATAAAATGATATCTGACCTCAATATGTTTGGTCCTGGAGTGCTGAATTGGATTTTTGGTGAGGTTGATAGCGCTGGTGTTGTCACATAGCAGAGGAATTTTCTTGACTTTGAGTCCAAAATCCTCAAGTTGTTGCTTTATCCATAAGAGTTGTGTACAGCAACTTCCAGCAGCTACGTACTCGGCTTCAGCTGTAGATAGTGCTACTGAATTTTGTTTCCTTGAGGACCATGAGATTAAACACCCTGCAAGAAATTGACAGCAACCACTGGTGCTTTTTCTATCTACCTTGCATCCAGCATAATCAGCATCAGAATACCCTACTAATTTTACATCACAGGAGTTTGGATACCATAGTCCTAGATCATGAGTCCTGGCTAAGTATCTGAAAATCCTTTTGACAGAAATTAAATGTGATTCTCTAGGGTCGGCTTGATATCTAGCACACATGCATACACTAAATAATATATCAGGTCTACTTGCGGTTAGATAAAGTAATGAACCTATCATACCTCTGTAGATCTTTTGATCTACTTTCTTACCATCCTTGTCATTGTCCAACCTAGTTGATGTACTCATTGGTGTTGACAGTGGCTTGGTGTTTTCAAATCCAAATTTCTTTAGCAGTTCTCTGGTGTACTTTGCTTGACAGATGTGAATTCCTTCCTTTCCTTGTTTGATTTGAAGTCCAAGGAAGTAGTTGAGCTCTCCCATCATACTCATCTCAAATTCCCCCTGCATTAGCTTTTCAAAATACTTGCACAAGGATTCATCAGTAGATCCAAAGATGATGTCATCCACATAAATTTGAACCAACAGTATATTTTTGGCTTTTGTTTTTATAAAAAGAGTGCTATCTACTTGACCTCTATTGAAACCATGTTTTGTGAGAAAAGAACTAAGTCTTTCATACCAGGCTCTAGGTGCTTGTTTTAAACCATATAGAGCCTTATGCAACTTAAAAACATGATTCGGAAAGTCTGTATCATCAAAACCCGGCGGTTGTTCCACATAAACTTCTTCTTTTATAAAACCATTTAGAAATGCAGATTTAACATCCATTTGAAATAACTTTAAATCTAATGCAGAAGCATAAGCTAGTAGCATTCTAATGGCCTCAAGTCTAGCCACTGGTGCATAGGTTTCATCAAAATCTATGCCTTCCTCTTGACAATAGCCTTGAGCCACCAGTCTGGCCTTGTTTCTTAGAATTACACCAGATTCATCCAATTTGTTTCTGAACACCCATTTAGTGCCGATCACAGGATGGTCTGATGGTCTAGGAACAAGTGACCATACTTGGTTTCTCTTGAATTGATTTAATTCATCTTGCATTGCTATTATCCAGGATTCGTCAGTTAGGGCTTCATTGACTGTCTTAGGCTCTAATTGAGAAACAAAGGCGAGGTAATCACAAGGAATCAAGTTACCTCTTGTTCTTACCCCTACCGATGGATCACCAATAATGTTTTCAGGTGGGTGATCTTTCTTGTATCTCCATTCCTTTGGAAGAGATTCATGAGAAATTTCTTCTTGTTGCATTTCTTCCAGAGGCGGATCATCCTTATCTTCAAGTGATGTGTCTTTCAGTTTATTGGACAGTTCATCTGCGTCATCGATATCACTCTCTACTTCCTTTCTCAAGGAGGGATTAGTTTCATCAAAAATAATGTGTACAGACTGTTCAATCAATAAAGTACGTTTATTAAATACTCTATAGCCTTTGGGTTTAGAGGTGTACCCCATGAAGATGCCTTCATCTGATTTGGCATCCAACTTACCAATATCCCTTTTTCCGTTGTTGTGAATAAAGCAAGGACATCCAAAAGTTCTGAAATGGCTGATCTTTGGTTTCTTCCCTTTAAACAGCTCATATGCAGTCTTCTTCAGGATTGGCCTGATCATGACTCTGTTGACAATGTAGCTGGCTGTGTTGACTGCTTCTGCCCAGAAATATCTTGGTAACTCATATTCACAAAGCATAGTTCTTGCCATATCCAAGAGAGTTCGGTTCTTCCGTTCGGCTATACCATTTTGCTGCGGTGTCCTTGGTGCTGAGAAATTGTGCTGAATTCCTTGATCATCACAGAATCTAGCAAACTTTTCATTTTGGAACTCACCACCATGATCAGATCGAATGGATACTATGCTGAACTTCTGATCTTTCTGGATTTTTCTGCTGAAACTAACAAAATTATCAAAAGTGTCATTTTTATGTTCTAAGAAAGATACCCATGTGAATCTTGAGTAGTCATCTACTAAAACAAATCCGAAATTCTTTCCTCCAAGACTGGTAGTTCTCATTGGCCCAAATAGATCCATATGTAGGAGCTCTAAGGGTTTTGAGGTGGTCACCACCGTCTTTGACTTGAAGGAACTCTTAGTGTGCTTTCCCTTAGCACAAGGTCTGCAAACACTTTCTAATTTACCATTGATTTTCGGTAGTCCTTCCACAAGGTTTCTCTTTCTGAGCTTGCTCATGCCATCCAAGCTGCAGTGGCCTAACCTTCTGTGCCACAGATCGGTTGATTTGTCTTTGCTGGCTGCCAGACACACATTTTGCTCTTTGAGTTCTTCAAGGTAGAGCACGTACAGATTCTTCTCTCTATTTGCTTCAAAGATGACTGCTCCATCCTTTAGTATGCTGCATTTTGACTCTTGAAATTTGATTTGATGTCCTCTATCACACAGCTGACTAATACTTATGAGGTTGTGCTTTAAACCTTTGACTAACAGTACATCTTCTATGACTGTTTTTCCTTTGCTGTTAACTGATCCACTGCCTACTACAGTTCCTTTTCCATTATCTCCATAAGTGACTGTTCCTTCTTCATCTTGAAGATGGGAGAAAAGCTTCAGGTTTCCTGTCATGTGCCTTGAGCACCCACTATCCAAATACCATTTGGATGCTCGAAGGTTAGCCTGAAATAAAGACATCAAGATTTAGGTACCCAAGTTCCTTTGGGTCCTGATGGGTCAGTATCATTATTTTTACTTTTTATTATCCACTTCTTATGTCTTGTTGGACAGGTGGATTTTAAATGTCCTAGCTTATTACAGTGATTACAACATGATGTTATTGTCACTCTTACTATGTATTTAAAATTCGCTTTATATGCCACATCTTGTTCTGGAGTGAACTTAGGAGTTGGATATTTTTCTGGATAGATTATTTCTTCTTCATTTTCTGGCGGTATGTAACCTAAACCTCGTTTATTCTTACCAGATCTTCTAGCACCTTTTAATAATAAGGAATTCTTTCCATTTGTAAACTTTTCTAAGGTGCTTGCTAGTGTATTGTTTTCTTCATTTAATTCATTTACCGTTTTTCTTAAATCATCTGAGCTTTCCTGTTTTTCTAGGTCAATGATTTTTCTGTTCTTGTCTTTTAAGTTTTCACATAATAGTTCATTTCTTCTCTTAAGCTCAATTATTTGTTTTTCTAGTTCTTCATTTTCAGATTTTAAATCTGAGTTGGTATTTTCGAGACATGTGATATTTTTCTTGCTTAGCTTAAGTAGTTTACACACTTCTTTATACTTATCGTAGAGTTCATTAAATGCACTTTCCAAATTATCCGAATCTGAGTCATTACAGGAATCGAAAGAGGAATCAGATGTTACCTTATCCTCGGTATTTGCCATAAGAGCCAGGTTGGCTTCTTCTTCTTCACTGCTGGAGCTTGACTCACTGTCTGAGTCGCTGCTGTTGTCCCATGCAGCTGCCATGGCTTTCTTTTTGAATCTTCTGAACTTCTTGGAGCTGTCCTTCTTCTTGTGATCATTTTTCTTTAGCATTGGACAGTCTGCCTTGATATGTCCAGGTTTCTTGCATTCATAGCAAAGTGGCTCATTCCTCTTCTGATCTTTTCCATCTGGTCTCTTGAGATCTTTGTTTTTCTTGAAGTACCTCCTACCAGACTGGAACTTCTTCTTCTTTGCCAAGATTCTCTGCAATCTTCTTGAGAGCATGGCTTCTTCATCATCACTATCTTTGCTATCTTCACTGTTATCTAAGGATTCTTCTGATGAGTCCCCATTAGCTTTAAGCGCATTTGACTGCTTCTTTCTACTGGAGGATTCTCCTAGTCTTTCCATGTTTATTTCATGGGCCATGAGAGACCCGATGAGTTTTTCTACTGACATTTCTTAAGATCATTAGCTTCTTCGATAGCTGTGACCTTTGCCGTCCATGAAGATGGCAAGGATCTGAGAATCTTCCTTACCATATCTGCATTCTCATATGACTTTCCTAGACTTGCTAGGCCATTAGTGATGTCAGTAAATCTACTAAACATTTGGGTAATAGACTCACCTGTTTGCATTTGAAATCTTTCATACTGAGTGACAAGAATGTCGATTCTTGTCTCCTTTACTTTGTCTGTACCTTCATATGTAATCCTTAACTTTTCCCACATTTCCATGGAGGATTTGCATGCTGAAACTCTGTTGAACTCCTTCTTGCTTAGAGCACAACATAGAATGCTCTTAGCTTTACAGTTCAAGGAGATTTTCTTTCTATCTTCATCTGTCCATTGTGCTTTCTCATTTGTGACGACCAGATCACCTTCTTCCACTATTGACCAGATTTGATAATCGTGGCCTTGTAGAAAGTATTCCATCCTGGTCTTCCAATACGTATAATCTTCACCATCGAACAAAGGAGGTCTGTTGACAGACTGACCTTCGAAGTGACCTTGGGCTGCCATGGATCTTTACTCTTCAGATCGTTGGATCTTGTTCTTTGTCGAAGAGACTCGCTCTGATACCACTTGTTGCCCGGTTGGCTAACCCAGAGGGGGGGTGAATGGGTCTTTAAAAATTTATCTGATAAAAACCTGAACTCAAACAAACATAAAGAGTTCTTGAAAGGGATTAGTAATGGTTAGTAGAAACAACAATCACACAAAGAAGACAATCACACAACACACAGATTTATCCTGGTTCGGATCTCCTCTCCTTAGGAGTCCTACGTCCAGTCCCTGAGCAATCCTCAGGATTTCACTAACTGGGTACAGTCCCCCTATGGACAAAAACAACCACCCAGCTTAGCTGGTCTTCCTTCACCCCTGAAGGGAACACAACACCCTGGCAACACCAGGTCTTCCTTCACACACGAAGGGAAAAAACACCACCCTGGAAACCACCAGGTCTTCCTTCACACACGAAGGGAATAACACAGGAAAATTCTTGAGAGAAAAAGACTAGCCCCTAGATCAAGCTTTTACAAAACTCAATCTGAAGCTACAAGCACTGAGAGACGAAGATCTACACAAAGTGCACTCTCTCAGAACTAAACTAGCTCTTCCTTAATTTTTCTTCTCACAGCACAGGGAGCTAAGAGCCAAGATCGAAAAGACTGAATTTCTGGCTCTAGAGAAAATTTGAAGACTTGAAAGCTGCAGAGTTCTAGCCGCTCTTCAATATGAATTGAATTTTCTCAAATGATTTGTCTTCCGAGCTTCATCTTGTATTTGTATCTCCGATTTGAATGAGGACAAGGAGATGACCGTTGTCTCACAGCTTTGGTGTACGTTAGACTGAAGGTTTTGTGGAAGCTTCCTGTCAACAGTCTTTTGTTCTTTGGAGCACGCAAAGAGATAAGATCTTCTGAGTTTGCTTGTAGTTCCTTCTGTGTCCGTTGTTGTAGGATAGTACATCCTTAAGGTTCTGCAAGGTTGAGCTTTAATGGTAGACAGCTATACTATCTCCAGATGTCAATCAACGTCAAAGCAGATAGACACAAATATAGTAGTAATACTTTATCGTTCTAAAAGATGCATGCAGAGAATACACCAGAATGGAAGATATGTTCTGTGTCCATGCAGAGATACGTTCAGTCTTTATTAAATGCATGGCAGTCAATCAGACGAGATGCGACTTTGACTATTCAACGTAGATTAAATCAAGGAAAAACGTTTAATTAATGGAAACATGACTTATGCAGTCGTTGTGAAAATCTGATAGAATCGTTATGATCAAGTTGCTGTAGACTGATAAGAAGTCGTTATGATAACTTATGAAATCGTTATCACAACCAAGTCGTTCTATAACAGATGATAAAAGAAATCGTTATGAAACATGGCAAGTCGTTGTAACTTTCTAAAGAAATCGTTATGAAACATGGCAAGTCGTTGTAACTTTCTAAAGAAATCGTTACGACAACTTACAGAGTCGTTATGACGAGCAAGTCGTTATAACTTCTGAAGAAGTCGTTACGATAACTTACAGAGTCGTTATAATGAGCAAGTCGTTATAACTTCTGAAGAAGTCGTTACGATAACTTACAGAGTCGTTATAATGAGCAAGTCGTTATAACTTCTGAAGAAGTCGTTACGATAACTTACAGAGTCGTTATAATGAGCAAGTCGTTATAACTTCTGAAGAAGTCATTATGGCTCTTCTGAGAAAAGATGTATGTAAGACTTACCACAAATGCTTGACTTTCTTTGGGTAATTCCTGTGCTTATGGTTAGATAAACAAGGTTAGAGAACTTTTGACAGTGTTTTGTTTATCACC
Organism: Colocasia esculenta; assembly: GCA_014218235.1. Lineage (NCBI taxonomy): Eukaryota > Viridiplantae > Streptophyta > Magnoliopsida > Alismatales > Araceae > Colocasia > Colocasia esculenta. Next base: position 48,172,244 of record CM024765.1, on the reverse strand, counting down.
AAAATAGGCAAGTAATAATTTAAAAGTACATGGGGAAGGACTGTTCATCACATTTCTTTCTTTGATCTTTATTCGTCCCAGAATTTGAACCATCCTTGCACTCTGTTCCAGCCATGTCGAAGATCGCCGAATAATTCTCGCTGCTTTTTCGCTTAGAATGGGTGTCTCTACCTGATACCCGCTTTTCATCTCATTCCACTTCATTTTGCTACATCGTCATTTCATGCCATCTCCGCTTCATTATCGCTCCACTCCCTTGCAAACCAGGCATCAAGGAGGGGCAATCTGTAGACACCCATTTCTGGCCCATAAGTGGAGCCAAATCCTTATCATATCATTGATGCCCCACGTTGGCTCATCATCGCCTAGCTGGCTTTATCCGATCATGGCGTCTTTTTTTCATTAGTTCATCATCCTGGTGGGTTCTTCCTGGTCACATCAATCAGTCTTCGTTAGTATCTTGTAGCTTCTAAGTTAGGAGTTCAGCGCTTCAAACTGCACGTCAGTCTGATACCCATGCAAGGAGATCAGATACTTTGTATGAGCCATATGCTGAAAGTTCCGGAAGGCGACAATGACCTTGTCACGTTCTCATTCAGAAGACAACTTCCTTCATGTCGTATTCATACCCACATCGACTTGCCTCCAGGCCAGAATCGATTTCCTTCAGAAGGCGACCCCTCGATACGTCACATTCTTAATTGGCTCTTTAATTCCATGAAAAATCGCCATAAAATGCTTAAAAGGTTTCCTTCTATGGAAGGCGACGTATCGAGGCGTCGCGATCTGATAGCGACCTCGGGCCTGTCGCGTTCTGCATTCCATGCAACGTACTCTTTCCTAACCCGACTTGGACCCTTGCTATTGATGAATAGTCCGACTTTTAGTGGGTCTAGAGGCATCCAAATCCTTCCAAATTTGGAGAAGACCCTCTTTAGAAGGTCCTTTCCGAGTTCTGATTCCCCTTGCATGAGCACACCTACCCAAATTCGGACCATTGCCTATTATTCTCCTCTCAGCCCGTTTAGGAATAATGGGGTATAAATCTCTTCATAGGAGACGGTTTACGGTAAGGATGGCGTCTACTTCTTCCTCTCCCAAGAGCTACGAGTTCTCAGAAGAGCTCTCAACCTCCAGACGAGCAGGAAGTGCCCCCCAGGGTGTTTTCTCACCATCTACACTTCTCTCTCCCCTTTTTCATCCTTTTCTCTTCATGCATGCATGTTAGATCGATTTCTTTTCGTAGATTTACATTAGAACACCACACACACCGTTTTAATCACCCAAAGGGGTTAAAACCCACCCACGTGAGTTCCTCCCATTAGTTCATCTTCACTCTTTGTTTTGGGATAGATTCTACATAAAACGAATTTCTAATGGGTGTTTTATTGTTTGATCTTCTTGACAGGTGTTAGAAGACAGTAGCAGCACGAGGCTCTTGCCCCTTGGCTGGCTAAGGATCAGGAAGAAAGAAACCCACAGTCTTCATCTTCTGGAGTAGAAGGCGACAGCAATCTGGTCGCGATCTGAGGAAGGCGACAGTCTGTGCGTCGCGTTCAGAAGACGGGAAGGCGGCACCTCTATCATCGCGTTCACATTAAGGTGACGGCGAGCCTGTCGCATTCACAGGACTAGGTACCCTTCTGCACTTTTTCTTCCTTTTCCAAAGTAGTTAGCATCTTCCTTCATCATATATCATCTTGCAACTGCTTTGGTTGCAATCACAGTCCTTTTCCTTACTTTTAATCATCATCTTTGGGGAGCAAATCCCGTGATTACAATCGCGACGGGCCCCATCGGCCCGTCGGACACCGGAGCGGCAGGATGTCTCACCTCACCGCTCCGCAGTGGTCCCGCCTCCCCCGCGTTCCGTCGTGGGCGCCAACTCCCACAGGTCCAGACGCGAGGGCTCTGTGCACTTAGACCAGGAGTTGGCCAGACGCCTCCATCGCGTCGTTGATCTAGAGCGCCGCATGGACGTGATGGTCCAAAGGAAAGAGGGCAAAATCACGATGGATGAAGACCTGAACTTCCACTCCCCGTTTACCATGGAGATCCTGGAAGCCCGGGTCTCACCGAAGCTACCACTGCCTACCATCGCTCCCTACGACGGCACTTCCGACCCCGTTGATCACATCCACGGCTTTGAGTCGCACATGGTGTTCTACGGAGCATCAAACGCGGACAAATGTCGGGCCATTCCGGCCACCCTGAGGAGACTTCCCAGGCATGGTTCGAAGCCCTCCCAGCGGGCTCCATCTCCTCCTTCCACCAGTTGAAGAAGTCCTTTCGGGACAACTTCGTGGGTGGAAGGTCGCAGTCGCGCACTACGGCTTCCCTTCTGTCTGTTCAGCAAAGGAAAGACGAAGCGCTCTGGGACTACGTCAAAAGGTTCCGAGCTGAAGCGCTTCTCATCCCACACCTCAATGTCCCCTTAGCCACCAGTGCCCTCATCCAAGGCACTCGCGATGGCTTTCTCCAAAGGACGTTGGGGGTCTAGCAGCCCTCCACCCTCTCCGAGCTCCTCTCCACCGCCCAACGGCACGCTGCGTGTGAGGAGAGCCTGGCAGCCGGCCGTGCAGAGCAGGGTGAGCAATCAGATAAGAAGAGGCCTTCCGACAATGGTTCCGACCGTGCTCGGAAGAAGGGCCGACACAACGGAGATTCTGTTGCCCAGCTAGCCAGCCCAGAGGGGGGGTGAATGGGTTATTAAAAATTTGATCTTTGATTAATACCTGTTCACTAAAAAGATTACACAACAACTTAAATAAAGGTTAGAGTTAGAGGAAAAGAGATAGAAATCACACAAAATACAACCACAAGACAGTAGGATTTTTATCCTGGTTCGGAACTCCTTTCCACAGGAGACCTACGTCCAGTCCCTGAGCAATACCTCAGGATTTCACTAATCAAGGGTACAGTCCCCCTTAAGGACACAACAACACCCAGCTCAGCTGGTCTTCCTTCACACCCGAAGGGAACAACACCCTGGATACAACCAGGCCTTCCTTCACACCAGAAGGAAACAACACCCTGGATACCACCAGGCCTTCCTTCACACCAGAAGGGAACAACACCCTGGATACCACCAGGTCTTCCTTCACACCAGAAGGGAACACCACAAAGAGAGGTTTGAAAGACAAGCCCTAGATCACAAAGAGAGGTTTGAAAGACAAGCCCCTAGATCAAACTGCAACAGCAATGATCTGAAGGACCTAGCACTGAGAGCAAAGAATCTAAATCTAGGCTCACTCTCAGAACTACACAAGCTCTCTTCAAATGATCTTTCACTAGCTAGTGGAGAGCAAAAGAGCAAAAGCTAAGAGGAATGAAGTTTTCTGCTCTAAACTTTCTTCAGAAGAATTTGAATGTTTTTCTTGAACATTGTATATTCTTCTGTTCTTCTGACTTGTATATATATCTTCAATTTGAAATCTAGACGTTAAAGAGTCCGTTGTCTCTCTTTTGAGTAGTCGTTAGACTGAATGACATCTGGAGTCTTGGAAGCTTCTTGTCAACAGTCTTTTGATTACTTGAGCACGCAAAGAGATGAGATCTTCAAAGATATCCGATGGCTTCTATTTGTTTAACGTTGTACCATGAAGCTAGTTCAGAGGTCTGCACAGATGTCAATCTTAAATAGCAGACAGATAAGCTGTCTCTGATGTCAGTCAACGTCAGTAGCAATAGTCAAGAAAATAGTAATGCCAAATAGCTTAAGTCTAAAGGACGTTATCAGAGTAGGCACGATAAAGGATGATATGGTCTGCATGCATGCAGAGATATGTTCAGATCTCATAAATGCAAAAGCGTCAGAGAGATGTCTACGTGGACTTTGACTGGTCAATGCTTTAAGATGAATAAGATATCAAGATATGAAATCGATGACTGTATGACTTATGAAATCGTTATGAGTCATAGCAAATCGTTATGAACACTTATCAAGTCGTTATGAACTCAAAGAAATCGTTGCGCAAAGCAAATCGTTATGAACACTTATCAAGTCGTTATGAACTCTAAAGAAATCGTTACGCAAAGCAAATCGTTATGAACACTTATCAAGTCGTTATGAATCTGAAGAAATCGTTGCGCAAAGCAAATCGTTATGAACACTTATCAAGTCGTTATGAACTCTAAAGAAATCGTTGTGCAAAGAAATCGTTATGAACGATTATCAAGTCGTTACGAGTTTCAAAGAAATCGTTACGAGAACTAAAGAAATCGTTACGCTACCAAGTCGTTACGAGTTTCAAAGAAATCGTTACGAGAACTAAAGAAATCGTTACGGCTACCAAGTCGTTACGAGTTTCAAAGAAATCGTTACGAGAACTAAAGAAATCGTTACGGCTAACAAGTCGTTACGAGTTCTAAAGAAATCGTTACGAGAACTAAAGAAATCGTTACGGCTAGTAAGTCGTTACGAGTTTCAAAGAAATCGTTACGAGAACTAAAGAAATCGTTACGGCTAGCAAGTCGTTATGAGTTCTAAAGAAATCGTTACGAGAACTTAGAAATCGTTACGGCTAGAAAGTCGTTGTGAGTTCTAAAGAAATCGTTACGAGAACTTACGAAATCGTTACGGCTAGAAAGTCGTTGTGAGTTCTAAAGAAATCAATGCACAAATCCTTATGAATCAATTAGGAAATCGATGTGCAAGTCGATGTGAAGTTCCTAAAGGAATGTTATGAAATCACTAGGGAAATCGTTATGAAGTCTAAAGAAATCGTTATGGTATCGATTTGTTTGCAATTTGGTCAGAAAGGAAATCGATCATAATACTTATAATTGAGAGACTTACCTGATTGTCTTGAACTTTCTTTTGCTTTTATTTCCTGTCCTCAAGACTCAAGTAATTCATTAGTAATGTTTTGTTAATCATCAAAATTAATATATAAATAAATGAATTATTTTATATGGGGACAGTTTGGTCATCAATCTCCCCCTTTTTGATGATGACAAAATATACTAAACATCATACAACACAAACATGTTTTTCAGAATAGCTTTAGTTTTCTCCCCCATTTTGTCAATAAGCAAAAAGATAGTCTATGAGACAAAGAAGAGAGAAATCATTGTATTAAGTGGGAGGAAGATAGTACATAGGAGACAACAAAGAGGCATGCTGTGAGATGACAGCCCATGCCTTGATCTCAAGATCTTCAAAAGTCTGTTGGAAAACTCCAGAAGCAACTGAAAAATTAGGACCCATGGATGGAATGGCCCTTTGAATGTAAAGTTGCCGTTGCTTTTCCAGGAATTCTTCATACTGATGTGGGTCCAAGATGAATCTGAAGTAAGTGCTCTTTCCAAAGCTGGCACGATGGAGAAATCTATCCAGAGAGATTGGATAGAAAATCTTCTGATCAAGCAGATCCTGCTTCAGAGCATAGAAGGTTGTATATCTGGCTGCCCACTGAACATAGATCTCTTGAATTGGATTTATGGAGTTGAGATCCATGAAGGCTTCGGCTGAGAGAATGGGCTTAGCTTGACGAACCAAGGAACTGTTGATGGCCTGTAACTGAAGATGGGGTTCCTTGTAGAGTGTTTCCCATATGGTGGGAGTAAGCCTTTCACATTCAGAAATGAGTGGGGCCAAGGTTTGGGAAGAGATGCGGCCAGAGTGATATTCTCTGAAAATGAACCGCAAGAAGGAGGGTAATCTGCCCAACTTGGCTGACAAACGGCCCATCTGCCTAGCAAACATATCCAGTGCATGGGATCCAGCATCTGAGTCAAACACTAAAGAGTGTAGCTTTGGCAGAAGAACTGGAGAGTCAACTTTGAGATCGGCAAAGTCCACTGTGAGGGGAAGATTTACTGGACGTTCTGATCTCAGCATCACTAAGGCTGAATGAAATTGGTAGAACTGTACTTCAGGCAGCTTGTTCAAATAGCAAAAATCACTGTACAGCTGAAAATTCTTGGCAATACGAATCTCTTTCAAAATAAAGGGTCCCCAAGAGTTCTTATGCTGAATAATGAACCACTCAGAAAGAGTGAGTGGGTGAGCTCGATGGGTAAGAGATTCTGCCCTGGCAGTCAAATATTTGTTGTATTGAGCTTTGTTGCCCTTGACATTGGCCCACTGATCTTCAGTCTTGAACTCAGTGCCCTCAAAGATTTTGGATTTTTGAGGGTGGGACAGCTGGGTAAGAGGAAGAACAATGTTTAGATGCTCAGAGAGGTTGAGGAAAGGAATACCATAGATGGTGGAGAGGATGCACTTTTGAACATATTCCTTATAGAGGGATCTTCTCTGAGGTTCGAGGGTAAGAGAGTACCAAAGAGGAGGAAATAATGGTGAGGAGGGGATGCTGACAGAGGATGATTGTTTCCTCTTTTTCTTGGCAGGACTGGGAGGATCAGTCCTGTGGATATGAGTGGCAGTGGAGAGAATGGTGATAAGGATATTTCTCTCAAAATCATCCGGCAGATTTGTGTCAAAGACACCAAGTAGGGAAGGTTTTCCGGAATGAAAGTGACAGATGAAGGAGGAGTAGGAGGATAGAAGAGGTGTTTGGGATTGAAGGATGTAGATGGGTGAACTGGAGTGGTTTGAGTGAGAGGTGAAGAAGGTGAAAATGATGATGGAGCTGAGGTGTGAGAAGGAGTGGGAGAGAAAGAAGGTTGAGATGAAATGAGAGAGGAAGATGGTTGGGTGCGAGGCACAGGGTGTTTTACAGTTGGTGGTGCAGGAGGGGCTGTAGAAGGAGATGGAGGTGAGGAAAGGGTTGGAGTTGCAAGAGTAGAAGCGTCAGGGGCCTTAGTAGCTGTCATGGGCTCTTTCCCTTTGTCTTGACCTTCTCTGACAACTGAAGAGGGTCCTGATGACCCTGAAGCTGGCACTGGTGGCCCTGGTGGCCCTGATGCTTGAGCTGATGGCCCTGCTGGCCGAGACTCTTGAGCTGGAGGCCCTGGTGGCCGGGGAACAGTAGCTGGTCTGCTCTGAGTAGCTGCAGGAGAAACTCCACTTGACCTTGAAAGAACTGCTAGCATCGACTTCATATCAGACATTTCTTTATTAAACCATTTCATTGCATTTCTGACTGAAGAGATCTCAGAGGTGGTCGAAGCTTGACTAGCAAGTATCCCTTGCACACTGGACTACACTGCTGACAGAATCTCTCCCTGAGCCTTCAACAATTCCAAAATCGGGTTCAGATTGACTTTCCTGTGGCTCTTTCTGAGTTTTCTGTGAACTATCATCTTGCCTTTCCTCTGAGGTGCTGGTTCTTCAATAGACTGCTCCCCCTGAGCAGGAGCTTCCTCTTCAACTTCTATTTGCTCCCCCTGAGCAGGAGCTTCCTCTTCAACTGGATCTACTGGAGCACTGGACTGCTCCACAGGAATTGATTCTTCAATGTGGCCTTCTGCCACAGCTTCTTCCATTTCAATTTCACCAGACTGTGAGTCGATTCACGAGGAGAGAGCTGATTCAACTAAATTCCTAAGAATTGAGCCAATTATTGAGGTAGGCGAATCACTGGCTTTATCTGCCACTTCCTCCTCAACTACAGAAGCTGTAAGAGATTCTGGCTGAAATGCTGGTGCTACTGCCTGCTGCTCTGCTGCTGACTGAGCTGCTTGCTGCTCTGCTACTGACTCTTCTGCTTGCTGCTGCTCTACTGGTGCTACTGCCTGCTGCTCTGCTGCTGACTGAGCTGCTTGCTGCTCTGCTACTGACTCTTCTGCTTACTGCTGCTCTACTGGTGCTACTGCCATTTCCTGAACATCAGGAATTTCTACATCACCAATTATGGCCTCTCCCTCGGCCACAGTGGTCTTAGACCATACACCTTCAATTACAGAGAAACCACTTTTCTTGAGATTTCTGGACCTTATACACTGGCCCATCTTCTCCACAACTGTCCCAGATAAATCTATTCCAAAGTGATTGAAAATCTTTGTAAGTAGATGAGAATAGGGCAATGAGACATTTAACTTACTTTTTGTATCCCATATTTGATCTCTGGCAAATTTCATCATTTCCAACATGACTTGCGCCATATTAATCTCCTTTTGTTGAATCGCCCAAAACATCATATCTGAATCTGCCCTAGTGCACGTTGAGAAGGTGGCACTGCGAGGAACCAAAATTTGACAGATAATGAAATGAAGAAGACGGTTGTATGCATTCATCTGATTAATATCCAATTTTCCGTCTCTTAGCCTAAACCCTGGACCTATAATGCCAAGGCCTTTTGCTTCATCGTTCACTGCGTGAACCCCACTGAATCCAGACGTCTTCACTCCAAACAACATGTGCAACAACTCATGATCGACTTTAATTTGGATTCCCTTTACCGATGATACAAGGGACCCATCTGCCTCTGACCTTAAGCACACATAAAATGCTTTCACCAGGTCGGGATAGCTTACCTCGGTGAAAGTGGCAATTTCCATCCACTGCATCCTTCTCAGAGTTTCTGCTATACTTCCCATGCCATTCTTCTCGAGATTTGGAACATCCACTGCCTTGTTTCCGCATACCTTTGTCTTCACGAAGGTGAACCTTTCCTGCTGTTCTGCGGACAGGTACTCAGCACTGTAGCCCCCTACACTTCCGGAGATCATCGGAGCGGCCATGGGTAGAGAGGAGAAGAACTGTTCTGGAGAAGGGAGATGATGGAAGAGATGGAAGCCCTCGAGGGATTCTTCGCGGGAAGAGGGGAAAGCTTCAAATCTTGCAGAGAGTCGATGCCGGAATCGTTAGGGCATCGGCTTTGGGTGAATAGATAAAGGAGAAAGGGTAAAGGTAGAAGATGAGTCGTTCCCAGAACGATTTGACTAATTAGAATTATTTTATCGAAAACAGGAAGCGCCAAAAGGCGGTAACGGCACAAGGCGACAAAAGGGTTTGACGAGTCAAACTGCTTTTAACACAATAGCGGTCAAGGAAGAGTAAATAAACTGAGTTTTGCTTAAAGTGAGAGAGAGAGAAAATTTTCATTTATTCTGAAAATTTATATGCCATTTTAAATACAGGAATCTTTTCACAAATTGCACATCCCTAATTCCCTTCTAAGAGATGTAAATCTCTCTTCAGGTAGGGCTTTTGTGAAGATATCTGCTAGTTGGCTATTTGTATCAATAAAGGATATTTCTATATTTCCATTTGCAACATGATCACGAATAAAATGATATCTAACCTCAATATGTTTTGTCCTTGAGTGCTGAACTGGATTCTTGGTCAGATTAATGGCACTGGTGTTGTCACACAGCAATGGAATTGATTTGATATTTAATCCAAAGTCTTCAAGTTGTTGCTTTATCCAAAGGAGTTGTGTACAGCAACTTCCAGCAGCTACATATTCAGCTTCAGCTGTTGATAGTGCCACTGAGTTTTGTTTCTTTGAAGACCATGATATCAAACATCCTGCAAGAAATTGACAACAACCACTGGTGCTCTTTCTATCTATCTTGCATCCAGCATAGTCAGCATCAGAATATCCTACTAAATCTATTTCACATGATTTTGGATACCAAAGACCTAAATCATGAGTTCTAGCTAAATATCTAAATATTCTTTTTACAGAAATTAGGTGTGATTCTCTAGGGTCTGCTTGATACCTAGCACACATGCATACACTAAACAAGATGTCTGGTCTACTTGCTGTTAAATAAAGTAAAGACCCTATCATACCTCTATAGTTCTTTTGATCTACCTTTTTACCATTTTGATCACTGTCCATTCTGGTTGATGTGCTCATTGGAGTTGACAGTGGTTTGGCATTATCGAATCCAAACTTCTTCAGGAGTTCCTTGGTGTATTTGGCTTGACAGATGTGGGTGCCTTCCTTCCCTTGCTTGACTTGCAATCCAAGGAAGTAGTTTAGCTCCCCCATCATACTCATTTCAAATTCTCCCTGCATAAGCTTCTCAAAATACTTGCAAAGAGATTTGTCAGTAGAACCAAAAATGATATCATCTACATAGATTTGAACTAATAGTATGTGATTGACCTTTGACTTTATGAATAATGTGCTATCTACTTTGCCTCTATTGAAACCATGATTTAACAGAAAAGAGCTAAGCCTTTCATACCAGGCTCTAGGTGCTTGTTTTAAACCGTATAATGCCTTATGGAGTTTGAAAACATGATTAGGAAATTCGGTGTCATCAAAACCTGGAGGTTGTTCAACATACACTTCCTCTTTTATAAAACCATTTAAGAATGCTGATTTAACATCCATTTGAAATAGTGTCAAGTTTAGAGCTGATGCATATGCAAGTAAGATTCTAATAGCCTCAAGTCTAGCTACAGGTGCATAGGTTTCATCGAAATCTATGCCTTCCTCTTGAGAATAGCCCTGAGCTACCAATCTGGCCTTGTTTCTTAGGATTACACCAGTTTCATCCAATTTGTTTCTGAACACCCATTTGGTGCCAATAACTGGATGATCTGATGGTCTAGGAACAAGTGACCATACTTGGTTTCTCTTGAATTGATTTAATTCATCTTGCATGGCTATTATCCAAGATTCATCAGTTAAAGCTTCATTGACTGTCTTAGGCTCTATCTGAGAAACAAAGGCTAAATAATCACAAGGGATTACATTACCTCTTGTTCTTACCCCTATGGATGGATCACCAATGATATTCTCAAGTGGGTGATCTTTCTTGTATCTCCATTCCTTTGGAAGATTTTCATGAGTAATTTCTTCTTGTTGTAATTCTTCCAGAGGTGGATCATCCTTGTCCTCAATTGATGTATCTTTAAGCTTTTTGGACAGTTCATCTGCATCATCATTATCACTATCTACTTCCTTTCTCAAGGAAGGGTTAGTTTCATCAAAAATAACATGCACAGTTTGTTCAATTAATAGTGAGCGTTTATTGAAAACTCTATAGCCTCTGGGTTTAGAAGTATACCCCATAAAGATGCCTTCATCTGACTTGGCATCCAACTTACCAATGTCCCTTTTTCCGTTGTTGTGAATAAAGCAAGGACATCCAAAGATTCTGAAATGACTTACCTTGGGCTTCTTTCCTTTGAACAACTCATATGCAGTCTTCTTCAGTATTGGCCTGATCATTACTCGGTTGACAATGTAACTGGCTGTGTTGACTGCTTCAGCCCAAAAATATCTTGGTAGCTCATATTCAGAGAGCATGGTTCTTGCCATATCCAAGAGAGTTCTGTTCTTCCTCTCAGCTATACCATTTTGCTGTGGTGTCCTTGGTGCTGAGAAATTGTGCTGAATTCCTTGATCATCACAGAATCTAGCAAACTTTTCATTTTGGAACTCACCACCATGGTCTGATCGAATGGACACAATACTGAACTTCTGATCTTTCTGGACCTTCTTACTGAAACTGACAAAATTATCAAAACTATCATCTTTATGCTCTAAGAATGATACCCATGTGAATCTTGAGTAGTCATCTACTATGACAAATCCAAAATTCTTTCCTCCAAGACTGGTAGTCCTCATTGGTCCAAATAGATCCATATGTAGGAGCTCTAAGGGTTTTGAGGTAGTCACCACTGTCTTTGACTTGAAGGAACTCTTTGTGTGCTTTCCCTTAGCACAGGGTCTACAAACACTTTCCAATTTTCCATTGACTTTTGGTAGACCTTCCACAAGATTCCTCTTTCTGAGCTTGTTCAATCCGTCCAAGCTGCAGTGGCCTAGTCTTCTGTGCCACAGCTCAGTTGATTTGTCTTTGCTGGCTGCCAGACACACATTTTGCTCTTTGAGTTCTTCAAGGTAGAGCACGTACAGATTCTTCTCTCTATTTGCTTCAAAGATGACTGCTCCATCCTTTAGTATGCTGCACTTTGATTCTTGAAACTTGATTTGATGACCTCTATCACACAGCTGACTTATACTGATGAGGTTGTGCTTTAATCCTTTGACTAATAGCACATCTTCTATGACTGTTTTTCCTTTGCTATTTACTGATCCACTGCCTACTACAGTTCCTTTCCCATTATCTCCATAAGTGACTGTTCCTTCTTCAGCTTGGAGATGGGAAAACAGCTTCAGGTTTCCTGTCATGTGCCTTGAACACCCACTATCCAAATACCATTTGGATGCTCGAGGATTAACCTGAAATTAAGACATCAAGCTTTAGGTACCCAAGTTCTTTTGGGTCCTGATGGGTCAGTATCATTATTTTTTACTTTCATTATCCACTTCTTATGTCTTGTTGGACAGGTGGATTTTAAATGACCTAGCTTATTACAGTGACTACAACATGATGTTTTTGTTACTCTTTCAATATACTTAAAATTAGCTTTATAGGCTGTATTTTCCTCAGGAACAAATCTTGGAGTTGGATACACCTTAGGTGGAATTATAGTTTCTGCATTTTCAGGTGGTGTGTAGCCTACACCATCTTTTCTCTTACCTGAGCGTCTAGCTCCTTTTAATATTAAGGGATTCTTACCATTTGTAAATTTTTCTAATGTGCTTGCTAATTTCTCATTCTCTTCATTTAGATTTTTAATCTCTTTTCTTAATTCATCTACACTTTCTTGTTTTTCTAATTTTGTTATTTGTTTATTCTTAACTTTTAAGTCTTCACACAACAATTCATTTCTTCTTTTTAGTTCGATTAATTGCTTTTCTAGTTCTTCATTTTCTATTTTTAAGTCTGAGTTAGTGTTTTCTAAGCATGTATTATTCTTCTTACTAATCTTAAGTAATTTAGACACCTCTTTATATTTGTCGTAAAGTTCATTAAAGGCGCTTTCCAAATTGTCAGAATCTGAATCAGAATTATTACAAGAATCGAAAGAAGAGTCAGAGGTTACCTTTTCTTCGATGTTGGCCATGAGAGCCAGGTTGGCTTCTTCTTCATCACTGCTTGAGCTTGACTCACTGTCTGAGTCACTGCTGTTCTCCCAAGCAGCTGCCATTGCCTTTTTCTTGTATCTTCTGAACTTCTTGGAGCTATCCTTCTTCTTGTGATCATTTTTCTTTAGCATTGGACAATCTGCCTTGATATGTCCAGGCTTCTTGCATTCATAACAGATGGTCTCTCCTTTCTTCATTTCTTTGCCATCTGATCTTTTGAAGTCTTTATTTTTCTTAAAGTACCTTCTGCCGGATTGAAATTTTTTCTTCTTGGCCAGGATGCGCTGCAATCTCTTAGAGAGCATTGCTTCTTCATTTTCGCTGTCTACCTCACTCCCGCTAGAGCTTGCTTCTGATGACTCTTCTTCTGCTTTCAAAGCATTGGAGTGCTTCTTTCTGCTAGATGATTCTCCTAGCCTTTCCATGTTGATCTCATGGGCCATGAGGGACCCGATGAGCTTTTCTACTGACATTCTCTTAAGGTCATTAGCTTCTTCGATAGCTGTGACCTTTGGTGTCCATGAAGATGGCAAGGATCTGAGAATCTTTCTTACCATATCTGCAATCTCATAGGACTTTCCTAGACTGGCTAAACCATTGGTGATGTCAGTGAATCGACTGAACATCTGGGTGATTGACTCACCTGACTGCATTTGAAATCTCTCATACTGAGTGACAAGAATGTCGATTCTTGTCTCTTTACTTTATCTGTACCTTCGTATGTGATCCTTAGCTTTTCCCACATTTCCATGGAGGATTTGCAGGCTGAGACTCTGTTAAACTCCTTCTTGCTTAGAGCACAACATAAAATGCTCTTGGCTTTACAGTTCAAGGAGATTTTCTTTTGTCTTCATCTGTCCATTGTGCTTTCTCATTTGTGACAACCAGGTCACCTTCTTCTACTATCGACCAGATTTGATAGTCGTGGCCTTGTAGAAAATATTCCATTCTGGTCTTCCAATACGGATAATCTTCACTATCGAACAAAGGGGGTCTGTTGACTGACTGACCTTCGAAGTTGCCTTGGGCTGCCATTGATCTTTGCTCTTCAGATCGTTCGATCTTCTTCTTTGTCGAAGAGACTCGCTCTGATACCACTTGTTGCCCAGCTAGCTAGCCCAGAGGGGGGGGAATGGGTTATTAAAAATTTGATCTTTGATTAATACCTGTTCACTAAAAAGATTACACAACAACTTAAATGAAGGTTAGAGTTAGAGGAAAAGAGATAGCAATCACACAAAATACAACCACAAGACAGTAGGATTTTTATCCTAGTTCGGAACTCCTTTCCACAGGAGACCTACGTCCAGTCCCTGAGCAATACCTCAGGATTTCACTAATCAAGGGTACAGTCCCCCTTAAGGACACAACAACACCCAGCTCAGCTGGTCTTCCTTCACACCCGAACGGAACAACACCCTGGATACCACCAAGTCTTCCTTCACACCAGAAGGGAACAACACCCTGGATACCACCAGGTCTTCCTTCACACCAGAAGGGAACAACACACTGGATACCACCAGGTCTTCCTTCACACCAGAAGGGAACACCACAAAGAGAGGTTTGAAAGACAAGCCCCTAGATCAAACTGCAACAAGCAATGATCTGAAGGACCTAGCACTGAGAGCAAAGAATCTAAATCTAGGCTCACTCACAGAACTGCACAAGCTCTCTTCAAATGATCTTTCACTAGCTAGTAGAGAGCAAAAGAGCAAAAGCTAAGAGGAATGAAGTTTTCAGCTCTAAACTTTCTTCAGAAGAATTTGAATGTTTTTCTTGAACGTTGTATATGTCTTCTGTTCTTCTGACTTGTATATATATCTTTAATTTGAAATCTAGACGTTAAAGAGTCCGTTGTCTCTCTTTTGAGTAGTCGTTAGACTGAATGACATCTGGAGTCTTGGAAGCTTCTTGTCAACAGTCTTTTGATTACTTGAGCACACAAAGAGATGAGATCTTCAAAGATATCCGATGGCTTCTATTTGTTTAACGTTGTACCATGAAGCTAGTTCAGAGGTCTGCACAGATGTCAATCTTAAATAGCAGACAGATAAGCTGTCTCTGATGTCAGTCAATGTCAGTAGCAATACTCAAGAAAATAGTAATGCCAGATAGCTTTAGTCTAAAGGACGTTATCAGAGTAGGCACGATAAAGGATGATATGGTCTGCATACATGCAGAGATATGTTCAGATCTCATAAATGCAAACGCGTCAGAGAGATGTCTGCGTGGACTTTGACTGGTCAATGCTTTAAGATGAATAAGATATCAAGATATGAAATCGATGACTGTATGACTTATGAAATCGTTATGAGTCATAGCAAATCGTTATGAACACTTATCAAGTTGTTATGAACTCAAAAGAAATCGTTGCGCAAAGAAAATCGTTATGAACACTTATCAAGTCGTTATGAATTCTAAAGAAATCGTTGCGCAAAGCAAATCGTTATGAACACTTATCAAGTCGTTATGAATCCTGAAGAAATCGTTGCGCAAAGCAAATCGTTATGAACACTTATCAAGTCGTTATGAACTCTGAAGAAATCGTTGTGCAAAGCAAATCGTTATGAACACTTATCAAGTCGTTACGAGTTTCAAAGAAATCGTTACGAGAACTAAAGAAATCGTTACGGCTACCAAGTCGTTGCGAGTTTCAAAGTAATCGTTACGAGAACTAAAGAAATCGTTACGGCTACCAAGTCGTTACGAGTTTCAAAGAAATCGTTATGAGAACTAAAGAAATCGTTACGGCTAGCAAGTCGTTATGAGTTCTAAAGAAATCGTTACGGCTGGTAAGTCGTTACGAGTTTCAAAGAAATCGTTACGAGAACTAAAGAAATCGTTACGTCTAGCAAGTCGTTATGAGTTCTAAAGAAATTATTACGAGAACTTATGAAATCGTTATGGCTAGAAAGTCATTGTGAGTTCTAAAGAAATCGTTACGAGAACTTACGAAATCGTTACAGCTAGAAAGTCGTTGTGAGTTTTAAGGAAATCGTTACTGATGACCAAACTTTCCCCATATAAATTACTTCACTTATTTATATACATTAATTTTGATGATTAACAAAATAGTACTAATGAATTACTTGACCTTTGAGAACAGGAAATAAAAAAAAAATGAAAGTTCAAGTCAATCAGGTAAGTCTCATTTCATGCTTTGTCCAAGTCCTTGTATCGACTTCTATTGATAAGCAAAACGATTTCCTTTTGACCGAAAAGTTCAATCAAATCGAGACCGCAACGATTTCTTAAAGATGTCGCAACGATTTTGTAAGTTCTCGTAACGATTTCTTTAGAACTCACAACGACTTTCTAGTCGTAACAATTTCGTAAGTTCTCGTAACGATTTCTTTAGAACTCATAACGACTTTCTAGTCGTAACGATTTCGTAAGTTCTCGTAACGATTTCTTTAGAACTCACAATGACTTTCTAGTCGTAACGATTTCGTAAGTTCTCGTAGCGATTTCTTTAGAACTCATAACGACTTGGTAGCCGTAACGATTTCTTTAGTTCTCGTAACGATTTCTTTGAAACTCGTAACGACTTGGTAGCCGTAACAATTTCTTTAGTTCTCGTAACGATTTCTTTGAAACTCGTAATGACTTGGTAGCCGTAACTATTTATTTAGTTCTCGTAACGATTTCTTTGAAACTCGTAACGACTTGGTAGCCGTAACAATTTATTTAGTTCTCGTAACGATTTCTTTGAAACTCGTAACGACTTGGTAGTCGTAACGATTTCTTTAGTTCTCGTAACGATTTCTTTGAAACTCGTAACGACTTGATAAGTGTTCATAACGATTTGCTTCGCGCAACGATTTCTTTAGAGTTTATAACGACTTGATAACTGTTCATAACGATTTGTGTTGCATAACGATTTCTTTAGAGTTCATAACGTCTTGATAAGTGTTCATAACGATTTGCTATGACTCATAACGATTTCATAAGTCATTCAGTTATCGATTTCATATCTTGATATCTTATTCATCTTAAATCATTGACCAGTCAAAGTCCACGTAGATATCTCTCTGACGCTTTTGCATTTATGAGATCTGAACATATCTCTGCATGCATGCAGACCATATCATCCTTTATCGTGCCTACTCTGATAACGTCCTTTAGACTTAAGCTATTTGGCATTACTATTTTCTTGACTATTGCCACTGACGTTGACTGACATCAGAGACAGCCTATCTGTCTGCTATTTAAGATTGACATCTGTGCAGACCTCTGAACTAGCTTCATGGTACAACGTTGAACAAATAGAAGCCATCGGATATCTTTGAAGATCTGATCTCTTTGCGTGCTCAAGTGATCAAAAGACTGTGATAGGAAGCTTCCAAGACTCCAGATGTCATTCAGTCTAACGACTACTCAAAAGAGAGACAACGGACTCCTTAACGTCTATATTTCAAATTGAAGATATATATATACAAGTCAGAAGAACAGAAGAAAAACAAGGTTCAAGAAAAGCATTCAAAATTCTTCTGAAGAAAGTGTAGAGCAGAAAACTTCATTCCTCTTAGCTTTTGCTCTTTTGCTCTCTCTAGCTAGTGAAAGATCATTTGAAGAGAGCTTGTGTAGTTCTGAGAGTGAGCCTAGATTTAGATTCTTTGCTCTCAGTGCTAGGTCCTTCAGATCATTGCTTCTTGCAGTTTGATCTAGGGGCTTGTCTTTCAAATCTCTCTGTGTGTTGTTCCCTTCTGGTGTGAAGGAAGACCTGGTGGTATCCAGGGTGTTGTTCCCTTCTGGTGTGAAGGAAGACCTGGTGGTATCTAGGGTGTTGTTCCCTTCGGGTGTGAAGGAAGACCAGCTGAGCTGGGTGTTGTTGTGTCCTTAAGGGGGACTGTACCCTTGATTAGTGAAATCCTGAGGTATTGCTCAGGGACTGGACGTAGGTCTCCTGTGGAAAGGAGTTCCGAACCAGGATAAAAATCCTGCTGTCTTGTGGTTGTACTTTGTGTGATTGCTATCTCATTTCCTCTAACTCTAACCTTCATTTAAGTTGTTGTGTAATCCTTTTAGTGAACAGGTTTTTTAATCAAAGATCAAATTTTTTAATAACCCATTCACCCCCCCCCCCTCTGGGCTAGCTAGCTGGGCAACAGTTACGATAACTTACGAAATCGTTACGGCTAGAAAGTCGTTGTGAGTTCTAAAGAAATCAATGCACAAATCCTTATGAATCAATTATGAAATCGATGTGCAAATCGATGTGAAGTTCCTAAAGGAATTGTTATGAAATCACTAGGGAAATCGTTATGAAAACAAATCGTTACGAAGTCTAAAGAAATCGTTATGGTATCGATTTGTTTGCAATTTGGTCAGAAAGGAAATCGATCATAATACTTATAATTTGAGAGACTTACCTGATTGTCTTGAACTTTCTTTTGCTTTTATTTCCTGTCCTCAAGACTCAAGTAATTCATTAGTAATGTTTTGTTAATCATCAAAATTAATATATAAATAAATGAATTGTTTTATATGGGGACAGTTTGGTCATCAGATTCGTCATGCCGACCATGCCCCTTCACCGAGTACACCCCGCTTACTGTGGCTCCTGAACAGATCCTGGCCGAAATCCGGGATGAGCAGTATGTTCGGTGGCCACCGAGGATGCGCTCTGATCCCTGTAGGTGCAACCAGGACAAGTACTGTCACTTCCACCGTGACCACGGCCACAACACCTCCAAGTGCCGCCAGCTCAAGGATGAGATCGAGTCCCTGATCAAGTGCTGCTACCTTGGACGGTACGTGCGCCATAATGAAGACCGCCCAAGACGCCGGAATGGACCCCTGAACATCCCATCAACAATGAGCCTAATGGGCAGGAAATCAACGTGATCGCGGGAGGTTTCGGCGCAGGTGAAGAAAGCAACCAAAGTCGATGCGACTACGCTCGGCGAGTGCACTTGGTGGACAGGCCCCCGCCGCCTCGCCCCACCCCTTATCCCCCTAGTCCTGCACGCACACGGTCCGAGAGGCTATAACCTTCTCGGATGAAGACCTTGTAGGAGTCTCTACTCCACACACTGATGCGTTGGTCGTCTCGGTCACCATAAATCATTGTACCGTGCGCCAGATTTTGGTGGATAATGGAAGCACCCCGGATGTGTTGGCTTACGACTGCTTTTTGCTTATGGGTTTGAAGACTGACCAGCTCACCCCAGTAGAGTCGCCTCTGTTCGGCTTCTCAGGGGTCTCGGTTCAGCCCATGGGCCGAGAGCGCCTCCCAATCACACTTGGGACGGCTCCGAAGAATGTAACCAATATGGTAGACTTCTTCGTTATCTGAAGCATGCCCGGATACAACGCCATCCTCGGCAGGGGCTTGATTGGACGAATCAAGGTAGTACCTTCGTCTCTCCATCAGAAGATGAAGTTCCCCACTCCGTGTGGCGTCGGTGAGGTACTCGGCAATCAGTGCGAGTCGCGTCGGTGCTATGTCCTCTCTCTGAGAGACAAACAGCCCCTCGTGGCTCCAGAAGCCATACCCCCACCAACCGATCAACCTTCCACCAACAGGGAAACTCCTACCGAGGACCTGCTCCCTGTTCGGGTGGACGACGACCCCGAACACGTCCTTTATATTGGTATACTACTTCCAAAAGCTGAATAGCAGCGCTATAAGGCTTTCCTGCTAGCCAATTTGGACGTGTTCGCGTGGTCAGACGAAGATCTGCCCGGTATTTCTCCGGAAGTGATGGTGCATCATCTACGATTGGACCCAAAAGTGCCCCCAGTCCAGCAAAGGCGGAGACCCGTCAATCGCAAACGGCAGACCGTGATCTAGGATCACGTCATCAAAAGTGAACTGTTGGGCTCCTCCGGGAAGCACAATGCCCAAGATGGATCTCCAACGTAGTCCTCGTATGCAAAGCCAATGGAAAATGGCGAGTGCACATGGATTACAAGGATCTCAATAAAGCCACGCCTAAGGACAACTTCCCCTTGCCGCGCATTGACCAGCTGGTGGACGCCACATCCGGACACGACCTCCTCAGCTTCCTAGATGCTTATTCTGGTTACCACCAGATCAACATGCATCCTCCGGACCAGGACACCACCACGTTCATCACCGACCTTGGCCTCTACTGTTTTACAAGGATGCCTTTTGGTCTGAAGAACGCAGGCGCGGCATACCAGCGGCTGGTCAACAAGATGTTCGAGCAGCAAATCGAGCATAATATGGAGGTCTACGTCGATGATATGCTGGTCAAAATGCTACCGAGCGCCGACCACATCATCGACCTCTAAGAAACCTTCGCAACCTTGCGAACGTACAATATGAAGCTCAATCCCTCAAAGTGTGCGTTCAGAGTTCGCTCGTGTAAGTTCCTCGGTTTCCTCATTTCTAATAGGGGAATAGAGGCCAACCCCGAAAAGATCTAAGCCATACTAGGGATGAGCAGTCCCAAGACAGTACGTGATGTCCAGCGACTCACTAGACGCCTTGCCGTGCTCAATCGTTTCATGTCCTAAGCAGCAGAAAGGAGTTTTAACTTCTTCAAATTGCTGCGAGTCCCCAAAGACACCTCACAGCAAGGGGGGCATGTACGGTGGACCGAGGACTGCGAAGCAGCCTTCATCGAGCTGAAGGCGTATCTGGAAGCCCCACATGTTCTCTCAAAACCTGTGCTCGGGGAGCCTCTGTTCGTATACCTTTCGGTCACCGAACACTCCATCAGCGCGGTGTTGATTAGGGAAGAGGCAGCGATGCAACATCCTGTCTACTACATTAGCAGGGTCCTTCAAGAAGCTGAAAGAAGGTACCATCGAGCAGAGAAGCTCGCTCTGGCACTGGTGACAGCCACACGGAAGCTCAGACCTTACTTCCAGGCCCATCCGATCACAGTCCTCACTGACCAGCTGTTGAAGCTCATCTTTCAGCGTCCGGAGGCTTTTGGCAGGCTTGTCAAATGGGCCATCGAGCTTGGCGAATTCGATATCAGCTACCGTCCAAGGACGGCCATCAAGGCGTAGGCATTGGCAGACTTTGTGGCAGAATGTACTCTCTCGACCGAGAAGGATACCCCATTGGCAGACGAGCTCCCATGGGAGCTCTACGTCGACGGATCATCTTGTGACACAGGAAGTGGAGCAGGCCTAGTGCTTACTTCCCCGGAAGGTCTGGAGTTTCAGTACACCCTCAGGTTCCACTTCACCACCTCCAACAACATAGCTGAGTACGAAGCACTTCTGTCCAGAATCCGAATGGCTAGGCACCTTGGAGCACTTCGACTACGGGTCTTCAGTGATTCGCAGTTGGTCACCAGCCAGTTGAATGGACACTTTGAAACCAGAGAGCCCCGCATGGTGCAGTACCTCCAGCAGGTCAAGAGCCGAACAGAGGGACTCCTCTACTTTGAAGTTATACATGTCCCACGGGAGCAGAACGCGCGGGCCAATGCCCTCTCCAAGCTGGCGTCTTCAGGAGACATCGCCCCCTCTCGCTCCGTGTTCATAGAAGAGCTCGCTTTACCGAGCACCGAAGTAGATGTAGCATCTATTGAGGCTAGCCCTCCAGTGCCAAGCTGGATGGATCCCCTCATGGCCTATCTACTTCGCGAAGAGCTTCTGCCCGATCAAAGCGAGGCTCGCAAGATCAGGCTGTGCTGCCAAAAGTTCACTCTCATCGAAGGCCATCTGTACAGACGATCCCTCTCAAGACCTCTTCTACGGTGCCTTAGCCCCATAGAGGCAACACCGGCCATCGAAGAGGTCCATGAAGGCCTGTGCGGAAGCCACTTGGGGGGTAGAACACTGGCATGAAGCATTCTCCGAGCAGGGTTCTGGTGGCCTTCTCTGCAAAAGGACTACATGTCCTATGCCAGGAAGTGTCCAGAATGCCAGAAGTTTGGGCAGCTCATCAGGCATCCGGCCGAACAGCTACATACCTTGTTCGAACCATGCTCTTTCGCTAGGTGGGGAATTGACATCTTGGGTCCGTTCGCAGAAGCTCAAGGGTGGAAGAAATTCATGTTCGTCGCCATCGACTACTTCACCAAGTGGATCGAGGCCGAACCTGTTGCCGCAATCACTGACCAGGCCGCATGGAAGTTCGTATGGAAGAACATCCTTTGCCGGTTTGGCGTTCCAAAGGTGATCACTTCTGACAACGGGAAGCAGTTCGATAGCACATTCTTCAAGCAAAAAAACTCTGAGCTCGGCATCTACAACCACTTCACTTTAGTAGCGCATCCTCAGGCAAACGGTCTGGTTGAGAACGCCAATCGAACACTGCTGCACGGGATACACACAAGGGTTGAAGTTGTGGGTGGTTCATGGATCGAAGAGCTCTCTAACGTGCTATGGTGCCACCGAACAACTGCTCGGGTGCCACCGGAGAGACCCCTTTCCACTTGGCTTATGGTACAGAAGCTGTCGTGCCCTTAGATGTGGCTCTCCCCACTACTCGAACAACTCACTTCAACGAGGCGGCCAATAACCGTGCACTCAGGGAGAACCTAGACATGCTCGGCGAATGCCAAGGCGACGCCAGCATCAGGCTAGTCTCCTACCAACAGTGACTCGCGCAATACGACAACTCCCGAGTTCGGGAGCGGCGCTTCTTCAAAGGTGACCTTGTTCTACGCCGTTGCTCGGCATCAGATCCCCGAAGAGCAATCGACAAACTCGCCCCGAAATGGGAAGGACCTTATCAGGTCGTCTAGGTTCTTGGAAAAGGCTCCTACAAGCTGACTACTCCTAGTGGCGAAGCCATACCCAGGACCTGGCACGTATCAAATCTAAAGGCTTATTATTTGTAAAAGCCTCTTGCACGACATCCTACTTCTCTTCTTTCCATTCTTTCGGTCTGCTCGAAAGGGTATTCAGGACATCCCTAGTCGAGGCTTTTCAGCTCGAAAGGCTAGTGCGATACCTAAACCCTAAATCCAAAGGTGTTCAGCGCGAACCCCTGGTCGGGACTTTTCTCAGTTCCAGACGACCTACGTGGTAACCACGAACCCTTTAAAAAGACTGATGAATTCCGATTCGAACAGAACAAACGCAAAGGAAAGAAGATAGAAAAAGAAAGTCATTTGAGTACTCAAAAAGAGGAATCTATTCGGGTTCTTTTTACAAAAATGCTCGTTCGAGACGAGCTACAAAAAGGAAGAAGGGGATACATTCACAGTGTCTGCTCGAACGGGCTGGCGCCATCGTCCCCAGACGTCATCCGCCCCGCCTAGAAGTGCACGAAGCGCACTCTATCCAGGTGAGGGTCCTGAGTCCGTCATCGACACTCGTGAAGGGCGGCCTCAAAGGCTTCACGAGCGTACTCGATCGAAGCCAGCCGTCATCCTCGGTCCTCTACAGCTATAAGGCCCACCTTATAACAGCGCGTGCCATATTGCTCTAAGTCTTCCTTGAAGCTCGGCCCCGCCTTGTATTCGGTAATGCCCTGGGCCTTGGCCGCAGACAGGATGTTCGCGAGCGCCTCCTTCTCCACCTGAGCAACGACAAGGTTGAGCTCGGAAGTGCGGAGCGCGTCTTGGAGGTTCTTCACCTCCTCCTTTAGCTTGGCTTCTCGGGCTTGGTTCTGCGCCTCGAGCTCCTTGCAGAAGGCAAATTCGGCCGCCCACATATGCTTACTGTAACACACCGAAAATTCAGAAATTATAAAATTAGAAATAAATTGAAAACAATAAATTCATTATTAGTGAAATAGCAAAAAAACGCACGTGCCATTATCGTACATACAAAACCCATTAGAAAATTCTATAAAATTCATAGTTCAACTCTAAATAATACTCCCTAATGACCCACAGAGAAATTTATGCAAAGTAAAATCGGATGGTCCAAGTTTAAAGTGTTTTGCGACTGAGTATCGTAATCAGGGAATAAGTCGGGCAATCATTATCACACATACATAGATGAGTCATAAAATTAAATAAAAATCATAGATGGACTTCAAATAATATCTTATAATGATCCATAAAGAAATTTGAGTCAATAAAAGTCAATTGGGGTATGTTTAAGAGTTATTGTGACTTATTATTGTAATTAAGAAATAAGTTGGAAAATCCATTATCATGTGTATAAAATATGATCATGAACCAAATTAAAATGATGGGTGGACTCCAAAAAATATGTGGGGATAGTCCATAAAATAAATTGGACCACTTAGGCATGAACAAATTCAAGTAAGAAAATACTAAATAAATAATTTCTGTATTATCGGAATGATAGAACTTACGTACCACTATCGTACGTGAGAGAACATATTGAAAAATTCCGTAAAAATTATAAATCAACCCTAAACATTATTCCTAAGCATTGCACGAAGAAATTCGTGCAACGAAAAATCCTATTGGCCGAATGTACGTCACACGTGACAAATTACCCGAATTTAGAAACTAAGTCGGAAAATTGTTAACGCGGAAAAATAACCCAACCATAAATTAAATAAACATGTTGGAGAGACTTCCAATAACATGTATTAATAACCCATTAACAAGATTGGGCCAATGGAGCACATTTGGCCCAAGGATAAAATTGGGACAAGAAAATACCCAGAAATTCGTGTATGTAATTATGCAATAATTAGGGAGGGCAATTTAGGGTTAAAATTAGGGTAATTAGTCATGCAAGGTAAGCCAAAACCGGACCCAACTCTAAGAGGTGGTTTCCTAAACCCTTTGCCACTCTAATTGGGAGGGAGAATCCCAAAACATGGAAGGGCCAAGCAGAATTCGCAACCCCCTTTCATAGTCCCATTAGGACATGTAAATACACCCTAAAACTATAAGAGTTCATCCCAAAACATTTAGTGAAGGTTTAGCAAAAAGTTTGGGTCGTGAGCTGCAAGCCTAGGGCGCTGGAGGAGAGGAGAACGGCTGGGGAAAATGTGGTCTTCCTCA
This sequence comes from Colocasia esculenta, assembly GCA_014218235.1. Classification (NCBI taxonomy): domain Eukaryota; kingdom Viridiplantae; phylum Streptophyta; class Magnoliopsida; order Alismatales; family Araceae; genus Colocasia; species Colocasia esculenta. The sequence continues at coordinate 48,147,571 of CM024765.1, read as the reverse complement.
ACCTCGCTCTGCATCGACCCAGAAACCTGCAGAGAGTTCTTAGCATTGAAAGGTAGGTGTTCTCGGGCCAAGATTAAAGAAAACCTATACCATCTTGTAGAGCTTCGAGTCTATGTTCATTTTCACTTGATTTGCCCAATTTTCATGGAGTATACATGGAGTATTAGTCGTTTTCCCTAAGTCGTGCATAGTTAGGGCTTTTCTCGTTCTTCTTATTATGTACGTGATTTGATACCGAATTAGACTAAACTTCCTTCATAAAAGTTATTCTACTCATAGTCTCGATCATCTTTTATGTTTAACGTTTTGTCTAAATGTCATTAGTCAGAGAGTTACAAACGTGGTAAGTAAATCGCTGCATGAGATGTGTTTTCGGGTTACACATGACATTTATGTTCTTCATAAATTTCTTGAGATTCGAGACTGAATTAGATCAAACCCCCAACATCAAAGTTCTTCTACTAGTTGTCCTCGTCATGTTTGGTGTTGAACGTTTCATCTAAATGTCATTGGTTAGAGAGTTATAAGTGTGGTAAGAGGGTTGCTGCATGAAGCTACGTCTGCAGATTTCACTTGTCTTCCACATTTGAGTTTGACTTGATCAAAGCCTATCAAACCCTCATTATTTTTCTAATTCCGATTTACTGGAAGCACCTTTGCATGTCTAGATTAGTTTAAAACCAGTTTCGTTATTTTTCATGCACTGTACAATTTGTTCTCTATTTTGAAGCACCATGTGTCAATATAAGGCAGTTTTGGACCGCAATCCAAGAACTTGTCCTTTCTCTATCGGATTCAGGTGCAGACCCTGCGAACGCGACGGCACGATAGGCCGCGTTCTGAGGTCTTGTCGCGACAGCATACCCCGTCGCGTTCTGAATGCGACGAAGCACTCCGTCGCTACCTTGCTGCCTGATCTGACTGCCCCGTCGCGTTCTTCACACACCACTGTCGCGTTCTGTTCCCGACCCGTCGCGACCCTCATTGGGGTCCGTCGCGACCTAACCCCGGGTCTGATAGCCCTATCGCCTTCTTCATATGTACCCGTCGCGATCTGCCTGCTTGATCTGACAAGCCTGTCGCGATCCTTACAAGGCACTATCGCGTTCTGATCTGACTCCGTCGCTACCTTTACAAGTGACCGACGCGATCTCAGGATTTTTACATAAAACCACGTGTTTCTCGCAAATCTTACCGTATGTACCCGATGTCTGTTTAACATGATATTTAGTGTGTAAATTACATGTCTTGGGTCTGATCATTACATGATGTCTACTAGCATGTGCATGATGTTATATAGTATGCATGGACCTAAAAGTAATCAACCCATTGAAAAACGGTAATGATATGAATATGATTCTAATGTGTAATTGTGATTGACCTTATGTTCATTGGATTATCTTGTGATCTTACTTATTGTCAATTGATATGATAAGAATATGATATGAATGTGAGGATGAATACATGTTAGTATGGACTTGTTAGTGGAGTTTATATCATGATTTGCATATGAGTTTCAATAGTTATATGCTTTCCGATGTTCAATTAAGTATTTGTCAATTGCATACATGTTAGAAATGATTCGTGACACGTCACTTACACCTTTGCATGAATAGGCACACCCTTCTTGGGGAATTGAGAGCTCTCTGCCGGTCATTCTGAATCGGCAAGACTAGCGATCTTTCCTTAAGACCTCCGTAAGTCTCTGCTCTCTATGGATTCCCACATAGAGGCCGAGCTAGTTGTACCATGAAGTACCCTGGAGATAGAGAGCACATGTTCTGCGTATGATTTGTCATTAGTCATCCTCATGTCAAGACATTAATGAATTATGAAACATAAGAGACATCGTTATACTGCCCATTTGTTCTCTTGAGCTTTTGTCATACCTTGACTCTATGAATGATCATGTCTTTCTTACTATGAGCTTGTCATTGAAACTCCGTGGCCATAATATGAATATGTTTTTTCGGCACAATATGGGACTTCGGTCCATTTGACCAATACCTGTGCAATAGGGGCCCTGTCTGGTCCTGGGGAAGAGCGCCCCAACATACTTATTAACCGTGGGAGTATGGACTTGTGGTGCTTGGCATGGCACTAATACGATATGCAAGATTTGTGAGAATGTGCTTTTGTTTGATATGATAAGTTTGATTTGATATGATATGATAAGATTTGATATGATAAGTCTGATCACGTGAATACGTGATATATGTGAATATGGCCAATTCATTTTGATATAATTCTACTCTTGAAATATATGTCCATTGTATATGCAACTCGACATTTGATCTGATATGATATCCGTTCTATTCCGCTACTCAATCTGTTAGTATTTCATGCATTGCCATCATATTCATGTGCATATCTGCCTATTTAAAATGTTAATCATGTATATTAGTGCCCGCACAATATTGAGATGTAAATCCTACTGAGCTAGTTCGCTCACCCCTATCATCCTGTCCTTTTCAGGTAGTGATGAGGAACCAGAGGAGTCAGTTGGGCAGGGCAAGAGTGATGAGCACCCAACATTGAGAAGATGAAGTATTAGGAATAGATATTTGAATAGACGATGTATTAGAGAAACATTTTCATTTGAATAATGAACCCTTTTTAGTTGGTTCTTCTTATGTAAGGTTGTAACTAGTGAATTGAAGTGGAATAAAGAGTACTTTGGATGACAATATTATGATCTCAAATGTGTTATTATGTTTAATTGTGACTCTGCGTTACTCAACTGTGATACGTCTATTTGTATCGTTCACGTCTCCCGGTATTTATTCTGCTGCTAAATATCGGGGCGTGACAGTTGGTATCAGAGCGTGGGCTTTCCCTAAGTCCTAGGCAATCAGGAATGATAGGATAAGTGTCATTAGAACCCTCAACTTGTGTCAAGAACTCTATACCTACCTGGTGAGATTGGGTAGAAACATGGGCTAAGTCCAAAACCTTAATTAGTGACTAAATATTGTAAGATTACAAGGTAATAACAAGGAGTAAAGAAGACTGACCGGGTGATAATTTATTTTTGAAGGAACTTAAATATACAGCAATGGAGGATATACCTACACCATCAATGGACGGATAGAGATCGGTCCAAAGATTTACCAAAGCACTACGACAAGCTGCTCAACTGTTAGAGGATGCCCTAATAATGGCTAAGGGAGATACAAATGGAAAGGAAGGGTCTAAGGATGACCAAGGAGTTGGTGAAACTAATATAAAAAAAAATACAGCCATAGAAACTCCAAACCTATAGCCAGAGAGAAACGGCCCAACAATAGTAACAGATCACACAAGAGAAATAAGTGCAAGAAATGCCATAAGAAACTCTCTCTTGTGGTAGCCAAGATCACAAGGTCAAAGATTGCCCACAGGAGAAATCGAGCTCAGTAAAAAAAAAAAAAATTGGCAGCACAACTTAAAATAGGAGGTAAAGGAGAGTTATTCTTTTCTAACTCACTTTTATTTTAGTCTGAAGTTACATCACCAATCAATAATTATATTATGAGCAATTTACAATTAAATTCTCCATAAGTCCAGGTCGTAAAATCATGTGAATTTGGGGACCAAATTCTTTAAAGTGGGGGAGAATGTAACACCCCGAAAATTCAGAAATTAGAAAATTAGAAATAAATTGAAAACAATAAATTCAATATTAATGAAATAGCAAAAAAACGCACGTGGCATTATCGTACATACAAAACCCATTAGAAAATTCCATAAAATTCATAGTTCAACTCTAAATAATACTCCCTAATGACCCACAGAGAAATTTATGCAAAGTAAAATCGGATGGTCCAAGTTTAAAGTGTTTTGCGACTGAGTATCGTAATCAGGGAATAAGTCGGGAAATCATTATCACACATACTTAGATGAGTCATAAAATTAAATAAAAATCATAGATGGACTTCAAATAATATCTTATAATGATCCATAAAGAAATTTGAGTCAATAAAAGTCAATTGGGGTATGTTTAAGAGTTATTGTGACTTATTATTGTAATTAAGAAATAAGTTGGAAAATCCATTATCATGTGCATAAAATATGATCATGAACCAAATTAAAATGATGGGTGGACTCTAAACAATATGTGGGGATAGTCCATAAAATAAATTGGACCACTTAGGACCCATGAACAAATTCAAGTAAGAAAATACTAAATAAATAATTTCTGTATTATCGGAATGATAGAACTTACGTACCACTATCGTACGTGAGAGAACACATTGAAAAATTCCGTAAAAATTATAAATCAACCCTAAACATTATTCCTAATCATTGCACGAAAAATCCGATTGGCCGAGTGTACGTCACACGTGACAAGGGGGGAGGTCCCTAGACTCGCCTCCTCGAAGGCGCTCCAAGGAGGCCTCCATCACCGCCCCCAAAGGGCGCTGTCATGCCCCGATGCGGAATATCGGAACGCGAGACAGTTGCAAGTAAACGGGTACAGAGCGAGTACTAGATATCAAATCATTGGACAAGAATAAATACTAAAGAAAATTCATTTCATTAATAATCTTTCAAATGTCTAGTTACAACCACTAATGTCAGAGTCATTCTATAGGGCCCAATTACATTGAAATAAGCAAAAGACTATCTAAGACTCTAACATATTTCTAAGATGCTAGGGTACTCGTGACATCACTCCTAGTCGTTCCCATTCTCTTGAGTGTATAGTTCATCCTCGGTCTCTCCTGAGAACACAACGAAAAATAACGTAGGGTGAGCGATAACGCCTAGTAGGACTTAAATCTCAATAGTCAAGCAGGCTTTAAATGATTAATGTGTTAAAAGGTAGAGTAACTACTGATAGAGCGAGAGAGTCAAGTAATAGATAGCAGGATAGCACATGAACGAAATAGCACAACTTCCGAAATATAGTACAAGAGTCGAGTATAGCACAAAATAGTAAGATGGCCATAGCACAAATAGCACAAAATATAGCAATAGCACAATGAGCCTAGTATAGCACTTTTTGTCAATAGACAACGAGAGAATATAGCACTTTTTTATTGTCATTTAGATAGTCGAGATAGATAGCACTCGAGTGTAATGCAAAACACTCTGATCATTTAACTCCCATGGGCACTAGCACTTTCGGGCGCACATCCCAGGACCAGATCAAGCCTTTTACATATTGTCAGGCATTGGTTATATTGTTTATCTTTAGACAATCAGTCAATGGCCAATATTAAGTACCAAGAGATAGATGAGAGCACTAGATGAATAGACGAGATAGTAGAGAGAACGTGAATAGATGAGCGAATAGAGTATAGATGAGAGCTAGTGGACATTGCACGTAACACTTCGGGTAAACATGCGATAGTAACAGTTGCACAACCCGCGCACGTGGTGTTGGCAGTCAGGTGGAACTCACTACCTTTCCACTGGCCATGTTATGCACAGGTCCAGAGGTCCAGCGTGATTCAAGATAAGAACGAACTTCTAATAGTCGTTTGGATCATGTTGATCCCTAAAGGGTATCATAGGTGTTAGGATACAACCGGCTCATCGACCATGTGGGAATCCATGGACAGAGGAGACTTACGGAGGCCTTGAACAAAGACTCACTAGTCCGGCAGAAGGAGTATCTGACGGAGAGTTTGTCCAAGTCAAGAAAGTGTGTAGATAGAAATAAGTGCTCGGCGTTCTAGAGGAGTTCTAGAACAGTGGAGCGTCGGTATCGGTCTTCCAAAACATTGCGAGAAACGTACACAAGTATATTTAAGAATGAGGCAATTTAATGACATAAATTACATATAAATTATGTAACATGTTCATGCCAATTAATCCATATTAGGATGGTTCAAAGTGTGTGTAAGTGTCATGAAATTGTAGATAGAAAAGATCGTGTGCATGTATTTTAATCACACATTAATGTTTAATTTATAACAAGTGTAATTTTCTATGTGTATGACTGTTAAACAAGAGTACAGGCACTGAGGAGAGTCAAAGCATCAAAATTTTAGGGTTTTTATGCAGAAAGCCAGAACGCGATGCACCCTTGTAAGGGTCGTGACGGGGTTCAGGCAGATCGCGACAGGCTCTTGTACAGGTCGCGACGGACTTGTTAGTTCAAGCAGGTAGGTCGCGACGGGGTCATGTGAGGGTCGCGACGGGTTCAGGTAAACCGGGCAGCCGATCGCGACGATAGTTCCTGTCGCGATCATATCGCGACAGAGGGCACTGTCACGATGGCCCTTGTGAACGTGGCCTATCGGGCCGTCGCGTTCATAGGGTCTGTGCCCGAGTTCGACAAGGAGAGTACAGTGCATTGGATTGTGGACCTGACTTACCCTATTTTGACACAGGGTGATTTAGATAAACATATCTAATTGTACAGGCGATGAAAAATCGTGAAACCAATTGCGAATTGTTCTAGACATGCATGGGTACTTACAGTAAATAGGAATTTGAAAACAAACAGGGTGTCGACATACTTTGATCTTGGTATTCATGAAGAACTTAGAACAGTACACAGATGAGATCAACGAATTAATTCGCATGATAGGATGGATGGAAATTAGGGCTTTCAGGGGTAAAAGAAGCCTAACGACCATCAGAATCTCCACTAAAAATTGCGTGGCATGAGATCAAGTGTTCAAGGAGAACAAGATATAACAAGGGGATTCGAGGTCACGATGAGTGCAGAACTTCGAAAATGCAGAAGTAATTATTGACTCGATGATAAATCATGAAACTTGAGGGTATTGTTCCTGGTACATGGAACGATCTACAGTCAAAATGTCATTAGTTTTGCTCGTGAGAATGCCTACTTTTAATGGTTTTTCTCTTCTAGGGTTTTGAACCTGAAGAACTCGGGGAAGAACTTGAGGGATCCTTCTTCTCCATGAATTCTCCTTCCCTTTGGCTCCTTACCACGTCCAGAAAACCCTTGGCATGAGCTAGTGCCGACCATGAGGGTTTTAGATGAGTATTTAAGCATCTCCCCATCATATTTCCTATTATGACTCTAATTCCTATTTATTCTGAATTTTCTATTTCCCTCTCCCCTTTTTAGGCATGAGATCTCCTAATTGGGTTAGGATGGGAGCTAATTTCGTGGGCAACCTATTTGGGTAGGTTTAGGAATCCAAATATAACTCAAATTGCTAATTTAATACATTAAATACCTCTTTTATAATTAAGTATTATTTTAGTTACGAATTTAAGATATTTTTCCATTATTCCCCTTTTAAAAATTCATATTTTGGCCCACTAAATTCTATTGGGTCAGTTTAATAAGGCCCATCACTTCCTTTCTTTTAATGGGTTTTATTTGATTTCTAGCGGTCTGAGTACACCAGCAGGGCGCAGGTGTTCCGCTTTTACTTGTTGGCAAGTAAGGCAGTGTGTGACATGTTCAGCAATCTCTCTTTTCATGTTCGGCCACCAAAACGTTCTTTTCATGTCTTGATACATTTTGGTACCTCTATGATGAATAATGTACTTTGTCTTGTGAGCTTCATCCATTAGCTTCCTCTTCAGTTCTTCATTATCGGGGACTCATGTCCTCCCTTGGAACACCAGCCTCCCATCCTCAGTCATAGTAAAGTCCAGTCTTTCGGCTAAGGTTTCTTTGATGCGGACTAAGAATGGATCATCATCTTGTTGAGCTTTGATCTCCTCTAGCAGATCAGATTGAATCTTGATATTGGCAACCAAGACTTGATCATCCCTATGTTCAATATTTAAGTCTAAACTTGCGAATTGTTCCAGCAGTTGCATCTCGCCAAGGACTAGACTGACGTTTCCCTTGCCTAGATGGTATTGGATGTTGAAGTTGAAATCTTATAGGTATTCTAACCATCTTCTCTATCTCATGTTGAGTTCCTTCTGGGAGAATAAGTACTTCATACTTTTATGGTCTGAGTAGACAATGAATTTCTCACCATACAAGTAGTGTCTTCAGATTTTCAAGGAGAAGACCACGACAGCCAACTCCAGATCATGCACGGGATAGTTGACTTCATGAGTCTTCAGTTGTCGAGAAGAGTAGGCGATGACTTTCTCCTTTTGCATCAGTACACACCCTAGCCCAATCCCTGAGGCATCGGTGTAGATAGAGAAACCTTCTCCCTCTATTGGCAGAGCAAGAACAGGTGCTAAGGTCAGGCAATCTTTAAGAGTTTGAAAACTTTTCTCACACTTATTACTCCAAGAGTATGGATTCTCCTTTCGTGTCAGTCGTGTGAGAGGAACGACGATCTTGGAGAAGTCCTTGATGAACCACCTGTAGTAGCCAGCCAGTTCTAGGAAGTTTCTGATTTCGGTGACGTTGGTTAGTCTCCCCCAGTTGAGTACAGCTTCGACTTTGGAGGGATCAACTGAGATGCCGTCCTTTGAGATGACATGTCCCAAGAAGGACACTTCTTCGAGCCAGAATTCGCACTTCCTAAGCTTTGCGTACAGTTTGTTGTCTCACAAGACTTGCAATGCAATATTCAGGTGTTCTTCGTGCTCTTCCTTGGTCTTGGAGTATATGAGGATATCATCGATGAAGACGACCACGAACTTGTCAAGGTATGGCCGATATATGATGTTCATGAGGTGCATAAAGGCTGCAGGAGCATTGGTGTAACGACCCCCTTTATACCGGTACGATTATACCAATCCCCATCGGTACAAAGAGCATCGTCACAGTGGGATAGTAACCCAACACTAAGCGATAAGGTTGATATGTCCATGAATAATAAAAGAGTACAACGGAATTAAAAGAAATATTATATTTCATTCCATCATCACCACACATTCCACAATCTATATAGTAAAAGAAAATACTAGAGTCCACTTCATTACAACTTGAAAAGAACTACATTGACCATACATTGTCCATATGAATTACATCATTCAAACTATAAATTAAAGCAACTATCAAAAATAAAAATCTCCTCAAGTGCTATTTCTTGTATTCGGTATCAATCTTCACTATTCTCTCCTCAGCTACTGGATAACCTGTCACACCTGTACGCCGAAGCAAGTATGAGTCTTACAAGACTCAGCAAGTAATCTAAACATCAAACTTATACATATCACATACACATTATACTACCAACCATAATGAGACACATGCTATCATACTAATTACAATAATTCATATAGCACAAACTTTAATGATTAACAACACATAGGTCTCTCAAACACATTCCAAATTAACACATGCTCATATTAAATTATAAAATAACAGACATCTACACAAGTTCTCTACACATGATATATTCTATGATACATAGTTCAAATCCTTATCATATCATTGCACAATTTAATCAAATTTGAACACAAGGTTATGTACAAGATGACGAATACTTTTAGCATAGTATTTAGTCAATTTCACATGCATTCATATCACTTTATCATATAACTAACTTGCTGTTTTAAGGTAAGATTTATCATACACTCATGGCACTTGCACATGGTTTCTAGTAAACTACATAATATGATAATAATCTTTCTATCATAGCTAAGCATAATCCAATTAATACATACATGACATGAACATATGCACTCTTAAACACCTAACATTAAACATGATTTATTAATCTAAACCTTTTCCTTATTGAGGAATAACTCTACCAATTAAAGCATGCAATTATACATAAAGTAGATAGCAATTTAACATGATCTCTATTTATTTTTCACATGCACTTTTCCTTATTTATGTATACATTTTATTTACTGTTTTAATACGAAAAATTTACCATGATATCACCTTTAATAAACATGAATTGAAGATTTAATATACATTCAAATCGGATGGCAATCATTTACAAATTAAGCATGAAACTACATACTAAATGAATAGCAATTCTATCATGGAACTTAGACATTATTTCGTGTGTTTATCAAGAAAAAAATCTCATTTAGCTTGCTGTTTTGACATGAATTAAACTTAATTATATGGATTTACACTTATTTTCATGTCATCTTATTCATTGTCAAATTTACCTACTCATTCTTCTACATTGCATTTCGTTACATGTTTACATGCACATATTCATACATACCACCATATGGAGATTATTAAACTATATCACATAACATTAAACATGGTACTAAACATGATATTATAAATATGATAGTAACACATGAATGACATAAATAAATAAACATGTAATTATACATTGGTTTTTCACATACACTTGTACTTTTGCTATCTTTTACTCTTCCTTACATATAAATTTTCACTCCTTCCATTGCACTTACTCTTGCATTCACATTGATCACTTTACACTATGTTCACATTTAATCTCTTAAGTTGCCATGACACATAGTCCTAACTACCAAGTAGAGGAAAAACAATCACTTTAGCACTTAGCGCTTATCACTTAGCACTTAGCACTTACTTTCACATATTCATCACCTAGGCAATGCGGTGACAAATCTAGGTAACTGTGCAGAACCGGGAGAAACCCTCTCCACCCTAACCAGCGGTACTTGTCCACCTCCAGGATTTTATCCTAATGCCCTTAGGATTTATCTCATAACGTTGAGCCTTCCATAGGGACTTTTCTATGGTACAGCTCTCAGACCCCTATGGTAGCAGTGTCACACTTGGCACACATTTTATCTTAACCACATTCTCATTCTCATCACATTATTACTCATGCTTATACACAACTTTCATTCAAATTCTACGTTCATTTTGTTTAATACTCACATTTCCGTTTAAAGAAATTCACATTGCTGTTTAACAGTGATAAATCACTCAAGATAAGGCATTAACATGCTGCTAACTTTCCATTTATACTATATTACCCTAACATGCACAACATGGCTATTTTCACATTTAAACCATGAAAATACCTACTGTCATCAGAACTTTACAAAAATTTTATCATAAGTCAAAGACAGTAAACAAAACACATGCTCAATTTTTCGGATTTTTATGAATAGAAAATGTAATTATAACAATTAATCCAAACTGCATGGGCATTTCTCACAAATTTCTTAAAACAGAGATTTCCAATAAAATAGTCTAATTTGACAGTGTCAATGTGTTTATACTATATTCATATCATTACAGAAAATTCACCATGCCCGAACTCACAACTGTCCTAATTATATAGATTAAACATGCTCATCTTATGGTCATAATTCGAACTCCAGAATTTTAATAAATAACATAAATCATGAAAACCTCATGACATGACCTACTAATCACCCTTGACCCCTCATAAAAATTTCAGTAGGAAAACATACCCAGAAATCATTTAAATATATTAAACAGCATTTTTCAGAACATTGACGAACTTAACTGCATGGTCCTGGCCGCCAACTGGGTTAACTGCGACATCTCTTGCCGTCAACTGATGAACTTAACGGCAAGGGATGTTGCTGTCAACTTCCAGACAGCAATATGCACAGACACATTCACATGTACGGGGAAATTTGAGGGTCCAGGACGCGAGGAAAAATCCGTAAAAATCATAGAACCTAAGGGACATGTATAGGAAAGATGTACATAGTTTACTTGCCTCTAATAAAATCCTAGAAGATCAAATCTTTGTCGTTGAAGCCCTCCTCGGCCAGAACAAGAGGGTGCTCAGAAACTCCTTGGATCTTGTTCTCCCGTCGATGTAGATCGTTCCTCGGGGTTGGGGATGCCTCCTTGATAGTCAGACTACGCTCCAGTCGTCGTAGATCTCCCAAAAAATCCTCCAGTCGCCGGATCAAAGCTTGGGAAGTTCAGCTTTTCTCACAGGGAAAATTAGGGTTTCACAATGACCAAAGGGGCTTTGTGCGGCCAGAAAATGGGTTTTTATAAAGTTGGATAGGATGGGTACGCACTGGGGTAGGTTACCCAAGGTTTAGGAAGGGCTTCCTAAACTAGAACCGGCCATAAAGCGAGCATTAACAAATCTGGAACCGTTACGCAGGATGATATTGACGTCAACATCGGTTGTAGTCAACTGCACAGTGGACGTCAAGGGTCTGGCCGCCAACTTGAGGTTGGCGTCCAGGGGGTGGTCGCCTACCTGGGGTTGGCGTCCAGGGATGTGGACGCCAACCACTCTGGCGTCCAGGCCTTGGCCGCCAACTCCCCAGTGCAGTCAAGACCCTGATAAACTCCGAAATAAATGAGTAAAAACACTAAAATAATTTAATATATATAAAAATAATCGCATATACCCTACCACATGAAGTACACTCATTCCATAATTTTTATTTAAATATAATTTATACTAATCATAATTAAGGATAATATACATCAATAACATGCGCATAAGCACATATACATTAACATTACATGACTACATACATCGCATGTATTTATAATGAAATGCGTTCATCATTATTCAAATTCTACCTATACATTATCATTCAAGCACTTACACATCATAATTAATTTAACATGCTTAAAGTAATTAAGTATCATTTAAACAAGATTAGCATATATATGTACACCTATATACACCATGGTTACTTACAACATGTTTAAAATAACTAAATGCCATAGATACATTAATAATTAAATAATGCCTACATTGATAGCTAGAAAATGCATGCACACTCATGTTTATATTTATACTTGTACAGAAATAGCTCTCATGATCCTTCATGGATTATATCATTATTTACTTATCACATGCACAATGTTACTTAACTATTTTATGCCTCAGATTTTTGGTATACACATTATACATAAATTTAACTAATTGCCTATTCTTACCTAACTATCCTGTATATACATGCATGAACTAATGAGAAAGCATAGAAATGATAATATGCACAATTCAATACACACGCTACTCACGCGACAAGTAAAGACATATGTACCATATAAAAGAAAGAAAATTTCAGGATATCACAATTGGTTAAACCAAAAGGCATAACGACGAATTCATAGTGTCCATACCTGCTCCTGAAAACCATTTTGAAGATATCGTCATCCTTGATCCTCATTTGATGATAGCCATATCGAAGATCGATCTTGGAGAAATATTGAGCTCCAGATATTTGGTCGAAAAGTTCATAGACCCTAGGCAATGGGTATTTGTTCTTGATGGTAAACTGATTGAGTTGACGATAGTCGATGCATAGCCTCATTGATCCATCTTTCTTCTTGACGAATAACACAGGTGGTCCCCATGGGGAAGTACTTGGTCTGATGAATCCTTTCTTTAGTAGCTCCATCAATTGCGTCTTCAACTCCTTTAGCTCGGCAGGTGACATCCGGTACGGTTGACGCGATACCGGGGCAACTCCAAGGATCAACTCTATGGCGAAGTTGACATCTCGTTCCGGGGGAATCCCTGACAGATCTTCAGGAAACACATCGGGATAATCCTGGACTATGTGGATGTCTTCTATCTTAGAACCCTTCTTTTCAACAACTACGGCTGCTAGGAAAGCAATGCAACCTTTTCTTATCATGTTGTGGACTTTTATGGCGGAGATTAGAGACATCCGTCTCTTATGTCTAATCCCAGAGAATGCCAATTTAGGAAAGTTACTAAAGGTAACCTTCCCTTTCTTACAGTCGACATTTGCCCCATAAGCGGACAACTAGTCGGCTCCCAAAATTACATCATAGCCTTCCATGGGCATACACACTAGGTCGACTTTTAGGTTATGGTCTCCGATCATTACATCGGCAGATGGAAAGTATTTGTTCAATTTCTCCTTCTCTCCTAGTGGCGTTGTGACAGAGAACTCACAACCCATGGATATAGGTTTTTCAGTTAGGGTATCAGTAAATTTTTAAGATATAAAGGAATGAGTTGCTCCAGTATCAAATAAGACAAATGCTAATAAGGAGAAAACTTGTAGAGTACCTTCTACCATGCCACCGTCTGTAGCGGGTTCCTCGTCATGCAGGGCTTGCAGTCTTCCTGTTTCTTAGGCGCGCTAGGGCGCCTTTCATTTTCTTTCAGTAGCGGGCACTCGGGGATGCGGTGCTCGCGACTTCCGCAGCGCAGACACGCGCCGACTTTCCTCCAGCACTCGTCAGCAGTGTGACCTGGCTTGTCACAGTGCTTGCAGTTACTTTTTGTTGGAGTGTTGGAGACTGGGATCTTGGGTTTCCTTTCTTGGCTGGGTCCCTCCGTGATGTTGAAGGGACGCTTTTTGCCATTGTTCGGCTTAGTAGATGACTGACCAGAGGTCATTTCCTTTTTCACGAACTTCCCTTTGACACGGTCGGTGAAGTTCGTAGCATCTTCCAGCAGCTGTGCTTTCTTCACCATCTCAGCGTAGGTCTGGATGTCGAGAGGTTCCAGTTGGGTAATATACTGAGGCTTAAGGCCGTTGAGGAAGCGCTTAGCCTTCATTCTCTCCGTGTTCACCAGGTGTTTAGCATACCTTGCCAGTCTAGAGAATTGGGTTTCATATTCAGCCACTGTCAGGCTCCGCTACTTAAGAGCAGCAAATTCGGCAGCCTTCCTTTCTTGGACACGCTCCGAGAAATATTTGGAATTAAAAGCTTCCTTGAACTCGGTCCAGGTGAACTGACCATTAGCTCTAGTCGCTTCAACAGACTCCCACCAAGCGCAGGCGTCCTTTTCAAGTTGGAATGTGGCCAGCAATAGCTTATCCCCCGCTGCGCATTGCATGACATGGAAGATTCTTTTTGTTTCTTTCATCTAGTGCTTGGCTTCATCCGGATCTGTGGATCCACTGAATCTAGGTGGGTTCAGACTCCGGAAGTTACGATGCAGCTCACCTGCACCACGATTTCCACCTCCTTGGGTAGCTTGCATGATTGCGCGTGTCAGCTCTTAGATGGTCTGTTGCATGCCCCTCATTTGAGCACGTTCAGCCGTCATCTTGATTGCTTAGTTCCTACAAAAATAACTTATTGTCGTGATATTGATGTGAAATTTAATTTGTGCGTGTGTGAGTTTATTTTAGCTAGTTACCCTTGGCTCTAACCACAACTCACATAGGTAGAATAATTTGACTCTAGTCAAGGCAGGATAACCTAGATCAACCTATACTTAAGAATAACCTAGGCTCTGATACAACAAAACTGTCACGCCCCGATGCGGAATATCGGAACGCGAGGCAGTTGCAAGTAAACGGGTACAGAGCGAGTACTAGACATCAAATCATTGGACAAGAATAAATACTAAAGCAAATTCATTTCATTAATAATCTTTCAAATGTCTAGTTACAACCACTAATATCGGAGCCATTCTATAGGGCCCAATTACATTGAAATAAGCAAAAGACTATCTAAGACTCTAACATATCTCTAAGACGCTAGGGTACTCGTGACGTCACTCCTGATCGTTCCTGTCCTCTTGAGTGTATAGTTCATCCTCGGTCTCTCCTGAGAACACAACGACAAATAACGCAGGGTGAGCGATAACGCCTAGTAGGACTTAAATCTCAATAGTCAAGCAGGCTTTAAATGATTAGTGTGTTAAAAGACAGAGTAACTAATGATAGAGCAAGAGAGTCAAGTAATAGATAGCAAGATAGCACATGAACGAAATAGCACAACTTCTCAAATATAGCACGAGAGTCGAGTATAGCACAAAATAGCAAGATGGTCATAGCACAAATAGCACAAAATATAGCAATAGCACAACGAGCATAGTATAGCACTTTTTGTCAATAGACAACGAGAGAATATAGCACTTTTTGATTGTCATTTAGATAGTCGAGATAGATAACACTCGAGTGTAATGCCAAACACTGTGATCATTTAACTCCCATGGGCTCTAGCATTTTCGGGCGCACATCCCAAGACCAGATCGGGCCCTTTATATATTGCCAGACATTGGTTATATTGTTTATCTTTAGACAATCAGTCGATGGCCAATATAGAGTACCAAGAGATAGATGAGAGCACTAGATGAATAGACGAGATAGTAGAGAGAACGTGAATAGATGAGCGAATAGAGTATAGATGAGAGCTAGTAGACATTGCACGTAACACTTCGGGTAAACATGCGATAGTAACAGTTGCACAACCCGCGCACGTGGTGTTGGCAGTCAGGTGGAACTCACTACCTTTCCGCTGGTCATGTTATGCACAGGTCCAGAGGTCTGGCGTGATTCAAGATAAGAGCAAACTTCTAATAGTCGTTTGGATCATGTTGATCCCTAAAGGGTATCATAGGTGTTAGGATACAACCGGCTCGTCGACCATGTGGGAATCTATAGATAGAGGAAACTTACGGAGGTTTTGAACAAAGGCTCACTAGTCCGGTAGAAGGAGTATCTGACGAAGAGTTTGTCCAAGTCAAGAAAGTGTGTAGATAGAAGCAAGTGCTCGACGTTCCAGAGGAGTTCTAGAATAGTGGAGCGTCGGTATCGGTGTTCCAAAACATCACGAGAAATGTACACAAGTATATTTAAGAATGAGGTAATTTAAATACATAAATTACCATATATATTATGTAACATGTTCATGCCAATTAAGTCATATTTGGATGGTTCAAAGTGTGTGTAAGTGTCATGAAATTATAGATAGAAAAGATCATGTGCATGTATTTTAATCACACATAAATGTTTAATTTATAACAAGTGTAATCTTATGTGTGTATGACTGTTAAACAAGAGTACAAGCACTGAGGAGAGTCAAAGCATCAAAAATTTGGGGTTTTTATGCAGAAAGCCAAAACGCGACGCACCCTTGTAAGGGTCGCGACAGGGTTCAGGCAGATCGAGACAGGCTCTTGTACAGGTCGCGATGGACTTTTTAGTTCAAGCAGGTAGGTCGCGACGGGGTCATGTGAGGGTCGCAACGGGTTCAGGCAAACTGGGCAGCAGATCGCAACGACAGTCCCTGTCACAATCAGATCGTGACAGAGGGCACTATCGCGACGGCCCTTGTGAATGCCGCCTATCGGGCCGTCGCGTTCATATAGTTTGTGCCCGAGTTTGACAGGGAGAGTACAGTGCATTAGATTGTGGACCTGACTTACCCTATTTTGACATAGGGTGATTCAGAAAAACATATCTAATTGTACAAGCAATGAAAAATCGTGAAACCAATTGTGAATTGTTCTAGACATGCATGGGTACTTACAGTAAATAAGAATTTGAAAACAAACAGGGTTTCGACATACTTTGATTATGGTATTCATGAAGAACTTAGAACAGTACACAGATGAGATCAACGAATTAATTCACATGATAGGATGGATGGAAATTAGGGCTTTCAGGGGCAAAAGAAGCCTAACGACCATCAGAATCTCCACTAAAAATTGCATGGCATGAGATCAAGTGTTCAAGGAGAACAAGATTTTACAAGGGGGTTCGGGGTCACGATGAGTGCAGAACTTCGAAAAGTCAGAAGTAATTATTGACTCGATGATAAATCATGAAACTTGAGGGTATTGTTCCTGGTATATGGAACGATCTACAGTCAAAATGTCATTAGTTTTGCTCGTGAGAATGCCTACCTTTAATGGTTTTTCTCTTCTAGGGTTTTGAACTTGAAGAACTCGAGGAAGAACTTGAGGGATCCTTCTTCTCCACGAATTCTCCTTCCCTTTGGCTCCTTACCATGTCCAGCAAACCCTTGGCATAAGCTAGGGCCGGCCATGAGGGTTTTAGAGGAGTATTTAAGTATCTCCCCATTCTATTTCCTATTATGACTTTAATTCTTATTTATTCTAAATTTCCTGTTTCCCACTCCCCTTTTTAGGCATGAGATCTCCTAATTGGGTCATGATGGGAGCTAATTTTGTGGGCAACCTATTTGGGTAGGTTTAGGAATCCCAATATAACTCAAATTGCTAATTTAATGCATTAAATATCTCTTTTATAATTAAGTATTATTTTAGTTATGAATTTAGGGTATTTTTCCATTATTCCCCTTTTAAAAAATTCCTATTTTGACCCACTAAATTCTATTGGGTCAATTTAATAAAGCCCATCACTTCCTTTCTTTTGATGGGTTTTATTTAATTCTCTTTTAATTGATTTCTAATTGCTTTTATTTTTTATAAATTATAAAATTTTTATTTTTCGAAAAATCCAAGTTGGTACAGGCACGTTGGGGACTTCGTCCCCAGCACTTGAGTCAGTGGCAGGCGGTCCTCTTCGGAATCGGTTCGGACCTCGGAAGTAGTGTTCGCCTCCTTGGCAGAAGCTCCTTCGCCAGCGGTGGCAACGACGTTCTCGGTGGCCACCGTCTCCTAGCCTCTTCCTGGTATGGGAGACCTCCGAGGACCTCTCTCCTCGGTTTCACCCACATGATCGGCCCTGGACGATGTCTCCACTGTCTGTGGCTTGTCCTCAGCCACTGCTTCGATGGTAGAAGGGACTGCGACCTCGGGCACCACAGCCGCTGAAGCCCACGGTTGGCCCTCTGCTGCCACAACAACCACGGGAGAAAGAGCTGCGCTCCTGGGCACCTCCGTGGTGCGCATCGCCTCCACTCCCTCTCTGGAGGTGGACTCCTGCGCGGAGACATCTTCACCCTTCGTGGCCACGTGCGCCACCTTGAGGTGTTGGACGTTGTGTCCACGACCCCCTCCTCAATCCGATCTTCCAATGCAGTTGCCCGCACCTGCTCCCTCTCGAAGTCTTCATCGGACTGGTCACTGACTACAACCAGCCCAAGCTTGGAGAACATCCCCTCCTTCGACAAGGTCTTGTCTCCGCCGCGGTCTGCGGCCTCACTTGTTTGGCTACCTTTACGAGCTTCCATTTTTTGCGCACTTGAAGCTGTGGGATCTCCTCTTCCTCTTCCTCCTCTGCCCCCTCTTCAATCGCTCGTTGCACGGCTCGTTTCGTCATCTTGGGGGCAGTCTCCTCCCGAAGGTTTGTCTTCAAGGATTTCTTCCCAGCGGCTCGCCCTTTGGCTGGGTGACTCGCTGCAAGATGGTGCGCCAGGAGTTCGGCGACAGCTGAATGGGGGCGATCCCCCATGCGTTGAGGATGCCCCTGGCAACTGCCGGCAGCAGCAGCCGGAGCCCTGCTTCCAGCAAATCCTGGGACATGGCGATGCACGCAGGCTTCTGCATCAAGTATGAATCCTCCTCCGCGGCGAGGACGATGTCATACTTCGCTCTGATCCGGTACTATTCGCGGAGGCCATCGAAGTATCTGTACCTCATTCGCTGTGGTGTCGTCGACACCGTCCCGCTCGCTCCGGCAGCGGCCGCGACCTTTCCCTTCTGCGACATCTCCGAGAGAAGCAGAGGAAGTAGCAGAGGAGGAAAGCGACTGGGATCTCAAGGAAGAAGACGAAGACCCTGGAAACGAAAGCGGAAGAAAGAAAAAGCTTTTTGAAGGCGTAAGTCCCGCCTTCGTTCCCCCCTCTTCCTTATAAGGAGGAAGGGGCACGGAATTCGGAAAGCAGAAACAAAGCTTCGTCCTCTTCAACGACCCGTTCGAAGCTATTGCAAGGTGTCCTCCGCTCGGCACGTCATCTCCGCCATCATGAGCTTTTCCGTCCCCGAGGAGAGATTTCAAACGGCGTCGCCTTGGCACCGTCGCACCACTAAGGTCGATGTCGCTTTTAATGCAAGAGTAACATCCGAGCAAACATCCACTCTCAAGTGTTGCGGTACTCGTGCCAGCCTGAGAGCTTGGGGGGCAAGTGTGGAGGCTATTTCTAGCCTCCTAGACCTGTGGACCCATACAGGCCCGATACGGCTCATATTGACCCAACGAGGCTCCGATCGCCACGCCACGTTGTAATCACAGGGAATGTACCCCCCTCAACACAAACATGAATACCAAATATGATAGCATGGAAAATAGGATGTGATCGCCACCTAGAGAGTTGCCTAATGAGAAGAGAAATGTCTGGGCTAACTACTCTAGGAAAAGGAGAGAGAACGGGGGTGTACCTTATGTCGCGGCAGTCATGGTTGCCGCAACGATGCTGATATCGCGTCACCCTACACCGTCGCGTTCTCTTCTGTGCGGGAGATGATGGATGGGACCTCCTTCCTGCCCTCCGACCGGCCAGAGGACAAGAGCCGCTCGTGGATCTTCACTTGGGTGCCTGCCAAAACAACGAAAATAAGAAATAAAACCCTGTCAGACTATGTTAAGTGTAGTAGCTATTCTTAAATGGAAGAAAGATATGGAGCATGGAGGGAACGGACCTGGGGGGTGGTTTTTAAACCCCTTGGGTAGTAGGAAAACATGGGGAGGAATATGCATGGGGAGAAATTATGGAAGAGGAGAAGGAGGAATCCTAACTCATGCATACATGTGTAAAACATGGAAAAGAAAGTAAAAATCAAAACTAAATAGATACTGCCCCGTTTGATGTGATTCCAGTTGGAGGTCGGAGAGAAGGTTGTCGTGAACAACTTTCATGAAGACATCTTGAAGAGATTTGGCCTAGTTTGGGCTGTGGAAGAGACGATAATCCCGCATGTGCAGATCTCGATATGAGAGAGAAAGTGAAGATCAATCTGCTGTAACTTTTCGCACAGACCACCAATCAACGTGATTCCACTTCGAGGTTGAAGAGGGCTCTGTGGAGAGTAACTTTGATGAAGAAACCTCGAAGAGATCTGGCCTGGTTCGATCTCCAAAAGCTGTGCAAGGACTGCTGGTCGTGGAGGTGATATGAGAGAGAAAGAGGAGAGAGAAAGAAGGAAAATGGGAAGAACAGCTCCTCCTCTGCCTTGGGGACGATGGGACCTCGTGAGCAGAGCCTCCAGGGACCTCTCCTCGTGGTGGTAGCCTTCCTCTATCCCCTAAAGAGTCTTAGGATGTGTTTTAGATAGAGATAGAGTCTCATCCCGAGTTAGAGAGAGAGTCCAAGTTGTGGGGGTGTTTGAGAGTCTATCTAGAGTTTGGATGGGCTTGGGGGCTCTCTAGGGATGAGGATAGGAGGTTTGGGTCGTAATCCAACTCATAGGGACTTTATATAGGCTCTAGGATGGAGAGAGAGGCCGAAAATCACGTAAAAACGTGTTTACGTGCATGGCGCTGTCGCGTCAGATCGTGGGGCCGCGTTCTTGTCGCGTCCATGCACCAGGCCGCGTCACTAGGGGCAGTGCGCGTAGGTCCCACGAAAAGGGCCATAACTCTCTCTACAGATATCGGATTGATGTGCCGTTTATTGCGTTGGATTCTAGACTCAGTGGGCTACAAAATGGTTGTATGATATGCCAAATTGGGATTAGAAATGAGGATGCTATGAGCTCTCAAAGTGAAGGCATGTTCAGAAGATTGGGCAGATTGCACAGTTTTGATATTTCAAGTGGATCTTGGCCATGGGCTTGAGAATGGGCTTGAAGTTGAGGGTGAATGGGCTCATGATGGTCCAGAGAAGGACTCCAAAGTGATGATCAATTTGGGACATCAATGATATGGACAAGAAATGTGCTCAACTTATAGGCCGAAAACGGGTGTCTACAGATTACCCCTCCTTGATGCCCACTTTGCAAGGGAGCGAAGCAGAAAGAGAGCGAAGTGTAATGAAATGGAATGGAGCGAGGATGAAGCGGAGTGGACTGAAAAGTGGGCATCAAGGTAAAGAGACACCCGTCACAACCCATAAGTGATAGAAATTCTCTGGAAGACTCTAAACTAACCTCAAGGAAGAGCGAGCACGGACGGCTCCTGTCTGGAACAACAAAAAAGGAAAGCAAAAGAAGGATGATCAACCTCTTGATTAAGAGGTACCCTAGCCGATTGGCCTGCAGGTTTCATCTTGGGAGGACATGTGCGTGCCAGGTAGGTCACGATTACTCAAGGCCTGGGAGCGGTTCGCAACCAAGACGGATCAGGGGGAATATTTAAGTTGATTTGGATGAATGGAGGGAGTAAATTCCAGACAGGAGTCATACTGACCAACTAGACCAAGTGACTAGTTCAAAGAAGACCTTTAAATTGTGAGTGGAATATGATTTCTTGTTCAAGAAACTTAAGCTTGATTGACCATCACCAGGGAAACAACATTTGACAAATCATGAGGCATGAAGCTCAAAGTCCTACATGATGCATGCTGGGCTAAAATAAAAGAAATCATCAAATCAATATGCAAAGAAAAGAGAAAATAGAAAATACTCAAGGATAATATTGCTAAGATGAATAAGACTGGGTCAAGAAACTACTTGCAACCGCAATGTAGGCCTGAATCCATCGTCCTCAAACTTATTTAACTCAACGGCCTATCCAGCGATTGGCAATGTGCACTTAGATCATCACTGTTTTTGTTGAAGAGGAACTCAAATCCCAAAACACATTGAAAACCAGTCGGTCCTTGAGATAATATAGTAGCATAAGTATCATATAGTAATGCAAGGGAGAAGGGATAGGGATACTTACCTGAACTTACCTGTGGAGCGCAGAACTCGCCATTTTTTGGGTTTTGCTTTTTTCTATTTTTTTTTTTTTTTGTGAAAATGAAGCAATAAACAAAGCACTAAACAAGCTAACAACAAGCATAAACAACTCAGTCATCCACATGATTGAAACAAAGCACTGAAGAACCGCCAGGTTCACACATAGAGAGTCCTCTCATGGAGCCATTGAGGGAGAATATGTATGGGACTTGGGAAGGACTTGGTGGGATAATGAGTTTGAAATTCAAATCATGGGTGGAACTGAGGAGGAGAGACAAATCGTAAAGATGATGTGAGCAAGACTCAGACAAAAGTAATGAAGAAATGTGGAGATCTGAACGAGCAATGCTTGGGAGTTAATGTACCTGCACACTTAGCATGTATGATTAGATCTGCTCATTCTTGTTATTTTTAATTTGAAAATATTTGATTTTTTGTATTTTTGGAAATATTTGATTTTTTTTGGATTTTTGGCAATATTTGATTTTTTTGTTTTTGGAAATATTTGATTTTTTTGGATTTTTGGCAATATCTGATTTTTTGAGATTTTTTACAATATTTGATTTTTTTTTGGACTTTTGACAATATTTGATTTTTTGGGATTTTTAAATAACGCCTAAAGCCGACGCTAGCCCTTCCTAAAAAGATACATGAGACGGAAGGTACTCTCCCTTGCTACTACAACACTAAAGCAAGATCAAACTACTGGCAAGGGGTCCCATTCATTCTCCTTTCATTAAAGACCACCAAAAGGTCGGATGTGCATTAAGACGGCGGCGTCCTGTAGATGGTTGCCTCTAGCTTGCGGTGCCACTACAAAGGCCATACCCGGGAGACGACCCAGCCTTATAGAGAGAAAGAGAAGAAAGTTTGGTGATAAGTCTAGTGCAAGCTTTAAAGGACAAGTTAGGCTTAGCTTCCTTCCACGGCATACCTCTTAGAGGTTCAATCTGTTGAGGAGGGACTTTAGGTCACTTTATTGTGCCTGTTTCTTGTTTGGGGCATGCGTACGACCGGGCTCAAGGGCGTCCCGCGGGGAACTGTACTGCCACTCTTTGACATGCCCCTATTTTCTTACCATTTTTCTTTCACTTTTGTTTTTTTTTTTGTTCTCTTTTTATTTTGCTTTTCTTTTGTAGGCTTAATTGACCATCCCTATTTGAGATTTCCTCTCATCGAGATATGCTTAGGTTGGTCGCCTTGCCAAAAGAGCCCTTTTCTGCCCTTACACTTCGACCGAGTAAAGAAGAGAATAGCTTTTTGCACCTCCTAGGTATGGCCTAAGTAGCAACGGTGTTTGCTAGAGTAACCGACCAAGGTTGCCGTGTGAGTGTGTGATGATCCTTGCTTAAAGTGACCTTCAACGACAGGGGAAGGAATGTCAGACTCCTAGCACGGAGTAATCTCTAGCTTGAGT
The DNA here is from genome assembly GCA_014218235.1 of Colocasia esculenta. Taxonomy (NCBI): domain Eukaryota; kingdom Viridiplantae; phylum Streptophyta; class Magnoliopsida; order Alismatales; family Araceae; genus Colocasia; species Colocasia esculenta. Next base: position 48,123,931 of record CM024765.1, on the reverse strand, counting down.
GTTGTAGAAGCAAAGTAAACCTAAGACTGACTCAACCACTCTTGTTGTGAATTGAGACGACTCTCTTTGATGTTTGGTGTTTAAAGAAATATTTGCATGGTTATTTAGTGCACAATGCGACCCCTTTATTGAAAGAACGACCTGCATTAGTCTTTGAACTTTGATTTTGGTTGATTTTAATTAGCTCATTTGTAGGAAACTGTGAAAAGTAGGGGTCAGCAAGAATTGGAGCCAACTCAACACAAACAAGAGGGAGACATGACGACGCTACATGAAGATGAGGGATAAGAACCCTCAAACAAGAAGGATTTACAAAGGAGGAAAAAAATGTTAGTGAGGATTGAAACCTCTGGAACAGTGAGAGAAAGGGTCGGGACCCCGAATAGGTAGTGAGGGAGGAATCGGGTCGGACCCGAGATCAGGAGGGGTTAGAGGAAGGAACTGTAGAATGGAGGGTGGAGGATATGGAGGATCAGAAGGGGAAGTGGAAGGAGGGGAATCAGATGCTCCTGGAGAGTGTGGACCTGACCTATAATTAGGAGGCTCTGGTGGAAGAGGAGAAGGGGAACCCTGAGCACTAGGAAGGAAGTTAGGTGACCCAAGTTGATATGGAGAGAGAAACTGGGTACCCCGAGGGTGATCGGGTGGCTCAGGAGGAAGAGATAAGTGAGGGTCCAAAGACCCTAGAGGAGTAGGAGGGGAATAATGCGGCACCAGTCCAGAATTGAGAGATCGGGCGCCTCCTCTGGGAACTAGATTGATCAGGATGAGTAGCATTGAAAGATCAAGGTTAGAGGATGACAGGATAGGGAGATCGACATTTTTCTTGAAGAATTTCAATCTTGATCTCAACCTCCTTTGCTTCTTGGCAGATTTCTCCTTGTGACACCACAGCTTCTTTGCTCTTACAGATAGATATGATGGTTTCACCTTGACATGTCTTCTTAAATAGCGGGACCAGGCAGTAGATGGCCTCGCTCTCCTCTGCAGCCACACGGCTCTCTCATCAATTATGGTTGTCATGACTGCCGTGTGTGTACTTGCCCCTTGGCTATTACTTGCATATTCAACCTTTATTGACACCCATGGGGGAATGCCATAAATTGATATCTTTGCTGAGAGGGTTTCCCTTGACAAGTGGACAGTGCAAATCCATGGGATTTTGATGCGTGGTACCAGCAACTTGAGGCTTGGCATCTTGGCCTGACAATCTGGCATGAAGACCAACTCCCTTGACAGTTGAAGAGGGGATGCTTCTGGGAGTGTGACGGGTGGCACTAGCACGGCCAACTAACTGACAGGCTGAGGCAAATTGCAAAGGACTCTTGGCATAACCTTGAGTGTTCTTGGTGACATAGCAATGTGCCCCTCGTCCGGTTGAAACATGGCAAGGAGGGCTTTGGATGCTTCGGGCAGCGTGACTTCTTGCCCCTTGAGTGACAGCTGATTCATGATGGCCTTAGCAGATGCATGAGATAGCACGACATTTGTAGAGAACCCCTTCTCTTGACCAGCCATATGCAATATAACTGAGCGATGAGTGATGATGGCATTAATGGTAGCATTTCCAATAAGCAACGTAATGGCTATCGTCCCCACTTTGGATTTGGCTGGCACTAGGGCCTGGGAACTCTTTTTGACAGTGCTCTTCTGAGGAGATGAAAGCTCATCCTTCCTGAATGCGCCCGAGATAAGGACATGGACCGGCATGTGACTGATGTAGTTGTAAGGGTCGAAACACATGACCGGAACTGGGCTACCTTCTCTCAGTCCATCTTGCATAGGGGAAGTAATTTCAAGGCATGCTGCTGGTGATGTACACCCACTCCATTGGGATGTGGTAATGGGATGTATGGTGGCTATGGCGGGTTCGTCAGATGCGGAGGGCTTAGTGTGAGGTGATGGAATGGTGGCAAGGACAGGTTCGTGCAGTGAGAGCTCTTCCTCCAACTCAGAGGCTGAAGCAGCCTTACTCTTGGGAGTAGGAAACTCTTGCTCGGACTCAGAGGTGAGTGGAGCTTGCTCGAGCCTTGGTGTGGTGGTAATGGCTTGCTCAGGTGCAAATGGCAGTGGGGTGGAGATGATGGCGAGGGGTAAAGATGGAGGGTTGGTAGGAGTGGAGGGATTAGTGGTTTGCGGCATTGGTGGAGATGACTGACAGCGCACCGACACAATGGGTCGAGCTAACAGCTTGTCATCAGGGTGGGATACGGTAGGTGTGGTGGTGATAGCCTGAGCAAGGGTTGGTGGAGGGGGTTGTTGAGGTTGTGACGGAACGGGTGGTACACTTGGAGGATAAGTGAAGAGGTGTCGTCGACCTTGAACTGGTGGAGATGACAACTGCCTTGATGCTTGTGTTGGTTGTCTTCGTTGCGCTGCTGGTTGCTTGGGCGGCTGTTCCGCTGCCTGTGGTGGAGAGGATTGCTGCCCCTGGCCTTGTGCTTTGCTCTTATCTTGACAATGCAGGATGAGTCTGTGCATTTCAGCCCAATCTATCTTGTTCTATAGACTATAGATCACATCCCGGAATTCACAGCAGTTTGCGACTGTAGGCCCCAGATGACGATGATACGGGCAATATTCTGATCGGTCCACCGTCATGTCCCAGCTTGGCTTTTCTGTAGGGAGTTGCAATGCATTAATGGACATCAGCGCTGTGAAAACATCAGAGAGGGACTCAGGCAATAGATGATAATGGGTTCGCTTTGGGCCAAGTGAATGCCGTGATGGCTGGGTAGTGGATGGTAGGGTGCTGCGGCATGGACGAGGTGGTTGTTCTTGTGAAAGCGGGGCGAGTTGGCTATATGAAGGTGGAGGTGCATGGTGGTTAGTGGAGTGGGTAGGCGTGGGGTGGTAGATGGTATCAACTTGGGCATGGGTTTGGACTCCCTCATAAGTGGGCCCTTGAAATGAAGAATTCGGTTGTTGGGCCTCAAACATGTATGGCATGGGGGAGTCAAAGAGTTGGGTTTTAACAAAGCGAGCACGGTTGTATAATTGTTGCATGGATGTGATATTGTTCATAGCCAGGATGTGGCGGTACATGGGCGTTGCATTAGCAATGATAAGCTTGATTTTCTCCTCTTCTGGGATGTGCATCTGGACATGCGCGGACATCTGACGCCACCGGTCAGCATAAGTTGCGAATTCTTCATCAGGCTTCATCTGCTCAGCCACTAGATCGGCCATTGAATACGTGGGCCCGGACCGGTCTTGATATTGCTGCACGAATCTGGCCTTGACAATTTCAAAATCCTCGGCTTCATTGAGAGGCAGGGAATAAAACCACTCCAGAGCGGGCCCGTCTAATGACCGCCTAAAAAGATAAGCCAGTAAGCGGCGATCATGTTGATAGGACACCGACTCATAGAGAAAATCCTTCAGATGGATGTAAGGGTCTCCAGCCCCATTGAATTTGCGATAAACAGGGAGCTGAGAAGGTGGAGGGATCCAGAGACCACAGAAATCAGGAAGAGTATCATTGAAGGAAGGTTTTGGCTTTAACTGCCTCCGCAGGTCACTGAGCTCTCGCTTCATGGATTCGAACTCGGATTGGAAGTCCTGAGCCGAAGTGGATAGTGGATAGCGAGGGCCAGTTTGGGAATGAGAGCGGAGTCGAGAGTCAAGGTCCGGGCTAGATTGAGCGTAATGGGCCGGCTGCAATGATGTGGGCTGAGCAAAAGGATGTCCCGATCCAGGAGTGATAATGTGAGATGATCTAAAATGAGCAGGATGACGTGGGCCTGTTGGGACCATCTTGAAAGAAGACCGTAAAGCAAAGGTGGACAACAATTCGCGGGCCTGGTCAGGGCCCATTTCAAGTAGGAGGCGCTCCAATTCAGCGGCCTCAATAGAAGAGGATGGTGACGGATTAGGTTGGGAATGGGCACTCTCATCGGCCCGATGGGCCCTGGACTGGGTCGAACTTGGAATAGACTCATGAGACAAGAGGTCTACATGAGGAGGAGAGGTTGGAGGATAGGTGAAGTGGAAAGGAGCCATGAGAGGATGATAAAATGGGAGGAATTAAAAAGAATACACTAAAATACAAAATAAGGATACAACAATAAATACAATTACCCAAGAAGGGAACGAGAAAGGAGTTTTCAAGCAAACACCCAAGTTGATATGATAAGCGTTAGGATTTTAGGGTTATCACTTAGCCTTTTAATGGATTGATTTAATTGAATTGCACTCAGCTAAAGAGGAACCCTAATGGGTGTGTACTCAAGTACTCCGGGGTGACTAAGGGGGAACACACAATTCACACGTGGGGAATGGTTTGAACTAGGGGGAACAACGGGTACAACCGGCCCGGTGAACTGCAACGTGCGTACGGTCACGAGGACTTACGGAGGTCCTCGGAAGGTGGGCCCGAGTCAGCCTACGAGTGCTCGTAGGTGAGAGGGCTCACTCAACCAAGGGGGAACCTAGACAATGGGACCAATAGTGTATACAAGGGCCTAAGTGCCCAAAATGTATGCACAAGTAACAATAATGATCAAGCAGGGTGACCAACAGGGTCTCGGGCAGAGTCGCGGTGGCCAGATACACCGCGACCCTATCGCGACAGAGCGGTCTGCCGCGATATGAACAGAGCCCCGAAAAATAGCAGTCAGTCACAAATACAAAGCATACAGACTAACCAAGCACATGATATGAGCATGAAATCACAAGATCAATCTAACAGAGGTCATGAAGCACCCAGAAACCGACATATGGATCAAAGCAATAACACACAAAGCGTACCTGTAGACGCGACGCTCATCCACGGCGCGACCTGGTCGCGTCCTCAAGACCCGTCACGACAGAACCCGAAAACTTACAAAAGAAAGAAAAGGAAAACCCGAACCCTAGAAGGACTCTAACAGATAGAAGTGTGAATATGCATAGCAGAACAGCATGGGGAAGACATGGATACACCTTCAATGAAGGAACAACACATGAGGAGGAGGGAGAACACGAACCTGTAGTCGCGTTGGCCCTTATGGACGCGATGCTATCGTGGCGGCGCGATGCGCCGCGTTAACAACCGAGAACAAAAGGACAAGAAAGACACAGGAACAAACCTAACAGGGTATCTAATAAGCACATAAACAGATCATCATGGCAGGAACACAAGCAAAATCGACGAACCTAGCATTGAAGGTCCCACCGTGATCGCCAAAAGGTGTAATCACAGGGATTGTACCCCCCTCAACACAAACATGAATACCAAATATGATAGCATGGAAAATAGGATGTGATCGCCACCTAGAGAGTTGCCTAATGAGAAGAGAAATGTCTGGGCTAACTACTCTAGGAAAAGGAGAGAGAACGGGGGTGTACCTTATGTCGCGGCAGTCATGGTTGCCGCGACGGTGCTGATATCGCGTCACCCTTAGCTGACGCGTCTCTTGTCGCGTCACCCTACACCGTCGCGTTCTCTTCTGTGCGGGAGATGATGGATGGGACCTCCTTCCTGCCCTCCGGCCGGCCAGAGGACAAGAGCCGCTCGTGGATCTTCGCTTGGGTGCTAGCCAAAACAACGAAAATAAGAAATAAAACCCTGTCAGACTATGTTAAGTGTAGTAGCTATTCTTAAATGGAAGAAAGATATGGAGCATGGAGGGAACAGACCTAGGGGGTGGTTTTTAAACCCCTTGGGTAGTAGGAAAACATGTGGAGGAATATGCATGGGGAGAAATCATGGAAGAGGAGAAGGAGGAATCCTAACTCATGCATACATGTGTAAAACGTGAAAAAGAAAGTAAAAATCAAAACTAAACAGATACTGCCCCGTTTGATGTGATTCCAATTGGAGGTTGGAGAGAAGGTTGTCGTGAACAACTTTCATGAAGACAACTTGAAGAGATCTGGCCTGGTTTGGGCTGTGGAAGAGACGATAATCCCGCATGTGCAGATCTCGATATGAGAGAGAAATTGAAGATCAATCTGTTGTAACTTTTCGCACAAGCCACCAATCAATGTGATTCCACTTCGAGGTTGAAGAGGGCTCTGTGGAGAGTAACTTTGATGAAGAAACCTCGAAGAGATCTAGCCTGGTTCGATCTCCAAAAGCCGTGCAAGGACTGCTGGTCCTGGAGGCGATATGAGAGAGAAAGAGGAGAGAGAAAGAAGGAAAACGGGAAGAACAACTCCTCCTCTGCCTTGGGGACGATGGGACCTCGTGAGCAGAGCCTCCAGGGACCTCTCCTCATGGTGGTAGCCTTCCTCTATCCCCTAGAGAGTCTTAGGATGTGTTTTAGATAGAGATAGAGTCTCATCCCGAGTTAGAGAGAGAGTCCAAGTTGTGGGGGTGTTTGAGAGTCTATCTAGAGTTTGGATGGGCTTGGGGGCTCTCTAGGGATGAGGATAGGAGGTTTTGGTCGTAATCCAACTCATAGGGACTTTAGATAGGCTCTAGGATGGAGAGAGAGGCCGAAAATCACGTAAAAACGTGTTTAAGTGCATAGCGCTGTCGCGTCAGATCGTGGGGCCGCGTTCTTGTCGCGTCCATGCACCAGGCCGCGTCACTAGGGGCAGTGCGCGTAGGTCCCACGAAAAGGGCCATAACTCTCTCTACAGATATCGGATTGATGCGCCGTTTATTGCGTTGGATTTTAGACTCAGAGGGATACAAAATGATTGTATGATATGCCAAATTGGGATTAGAAATGAGGATGCTATGAGCTCTCAAAGTGAAGGCATGTTCAGAAGATTGGGCAGATTGCACAGTTTTGATATTTCAAGTGGATCTTGGCCATGGGATTGAGAATGGGCTTGAAGTTGAGGGTGAATGGGCTCATGATGGGCCAGAGAAGGACTCCAAAGTGATGATCAATTTGGGACATCAATGATATGGACAAGAAATGTGCTCAACTTATAGGCCGAAAACGGGTGTCTACACACGTGTCTTCGGATCTAGCTCAAGCCCTTCCGAACACCTTCTGGCAGCCAAAGCACTCAAGGGTCTTCGAGGGAGATCTCCGGATAGCCCCCAGCCTATTCGGTCCAGGCATGGCCTACCGAATAGGCCATGTTCGAAGCACGCTATGGCCTCATCAACACAAGTTGTGCCTCCGGGCACCAGGCACCGAACAACCGGTCCATCTATCGAACGGGGGGCCTGTTCAGTACCTCCCGACCAGGAAGGGCAGAAAGGCCCTTTCACCTCCTAGCAGCGGTTACTACGGTAGCATCGCATGCGCCCCACGATCAAGGGGAGCATTAACCGCAGGGCCCCTCAACGGGCGCCTCAATGGGTAACTCCCCACTAAGGACGCCAACCGACGTGCCCTATCCGGCGCCATCAAAGGGTGGCACGTCCAACCTCTTCAGAACCTTTGCCTATAAAAGGCACAAGTATACCCCATGCAAAGGTAAGGCAACTCTGGCCATACACTTACCTCCACGCAAGGCACACACCAGCGAACTCTTCTTCTTCAAGCCTTTCTACAATCATCTGACTTAGGCATCGGAGGGTTCCCCCCCGTTCTTCAACTGGGCCCCCCTGATCCTGTTCTGGTCTTGCAGGCTACCGTCTGCACTAGCGACCGTCTTCCTTCATCTCTTAGTGGAGGCCCGTTTGGCTCCAGCCCAAACAGGAAAACACCACCACAAGGTCCATAGGCCTACTACGGCCCATACAGACCATTAGTTCGCTTGCTCACCCTCCATGTGTCACCGGATACTTTCGAGAGGCTCCGAGCATATGCCTACTCGGGCATGGGAGCATGGATCTCTTTGGCCCACCTTCAGCTACCAAGCTCCTTCTAATCGAGTGCACGTCAGATATAATCATGGGCGTTGTAACTGCCATCATTGCCCCAAATGGTTATGCCTCCAGCGGGCTCATAACTCCTCGTAACCAAAATCTAGGGAAGTTATTCCCCACAATCCAGGTGGTGAAGAAGTCGCGATCTCCTCGGTGCCCTACTATTATGGCCCTAACTGTGAATCCTAAGGAGTAGTTGTCATCCAAACTGCAACAATGTAAAGGGATCAGAGCCTTTGATGCCAAAGTAAGCAAACTTTGCCACTCTCAGCACCCGGCACTTTTCAGGTTAAATTTATTTTGACTTAGACATTAGAGGATTCTCCTCCGATTCTCCAAATCGGGACCTTTTGACATATGTCTTCTCTCTTATAGGACTTTTCACGTCTGCCGGTTGAGTTCCTTCTCTCCCAAGGGGTAGACGGAAGTGGTCAATTCCGACCAACAGTTAAATATGTTATGGTTAAAAATAATAATATTATTGTGTTCAACTTCCATTCTTAGCCGATATAAAAGAGCCAGCTCCACCGACCACATGAAGTTCGCTCTAATAGTTCACGATATCTCCTCTACTTATTCATCAATCTCTAACTTAAGCATTAGAGGAGGATCCTACAGCAGGCCTCCACATAAATAGTGTCTCCTCTTGTAGTTCTACTGGTCGTTGGATGCGTAGGATCATAAGTAGAGACGAGCTTCTGCTTCAACACTCTTGTTCGGTACGTCATGCTCCATCCAAGGCCCCAGCACTTCGGAATAACTCTTGAACACTCAACACTCCAGAAGAGGGAAACCTGGCCGATAGTTCCCCTCATCCACGGTCCATCAGTTCAGCCCCAACCCACATGCAAAAGAAAACCCACGGTTTCCCTCTTCTCGGAGCCATTGCCACCGTCCGTCCATAAGACGGTCTTGATTCCCGAGTCCTCCAACTCTGCCGACGGCCGCCACCACTTTCGAAACTGCCCTGATCCACATCCAAAACTGCAGGAACCCGCGGCTTCTCTATTAAGTTGAGTCCTCCAAACTCTGCCGACCCACTGGAGAAATTAAGACCCAAGGCCGAAGAAAAATTGCCCTAAACCCGGTCCATAGCCGGAGGCGGAGGGGGCGACCACACCGCCACAATAATGTCTCTCGCTGGCCACGAAACAGAGTGCACCGTACGCCCGCGCATGTGCGCAAGTCCCGCAGCTCGAGCGTACGACGCTCCGGCCACGGCCCGCGCCGGCCCCCCCGCTGGCGAGTGATGGCAAGATCCTCGATCGAAAACAAGTGCACCACCTCACGTTCTACGCACTACGTACCACCAAGATGCTGGTATTTATATATCCACGAGGTTAGGGGCCACGGAGCTGATGCATCACAGGAGCTAGTGTTCTTCTTACGAGGTTGCTGTCATCCTGCTAGGTCTCAGTTCCTCCACTATATATACTTCACCTTGCCACAACACGCTAGCTACTGTTAGTGAGTCGCGAATCGGCCATACATACGTGTAAAGAAAGAAAGAGAAACTATCTCTGTGGACGTACGCCGGCCGTCAGGGATGAGGCAGCAACTCTTTGCCGACCTGGTATGGAATTGTGGAATGTGTTCTTGACGTGAGTACTGGGGGATGATGACACACGACACTCGGACTAAACTTTATCCACTTTAACCTGCTCCAAGAAGAGCAGCTGCCATTCGCTCGCTTGTTGGCATATCATTATTAAGGGTTCCGGCTGCTTTCCTTGTAACGAATCCTAAAGCGTACTGAAACAAATCTCAAATGCTAGGGACCCACCGTTTTATTAGCAGAGAGGGAGGGCAGCTTGGAGAGGAGGGAAGAAAGCAAGGGAAAGCCGACAGCCAACCGACCTTCCTTCCCACCTGGTCAGTTTCTCGTAGTACTTCCCCTCGATGCCTGGTCTGTGTGTAAAACCGCCCTCCCTCCGCCACTGCTACTCTTCTCACGACTCACCGGACCCAGGCCCCTCTTAAAGATGAAAGAAGCATGCAGCATGGCCATCATCACGAATCCAATCCATTTATTACTCCACTCTGCGAAAGGGAAAGGGGAAAGAGAAAGGGGAAAGGGGAAGGAAGGACGCCCCTTTCGTTTGAATGGTAGAGGGGAAAACACCAACCCAGCAATAGATCACTCGCCTCAACAAACGGTCTGCCATCTCAGAGAAGCCATTATAATGGTCACCATGCCGACTGATTTGAAATATAACACATGTAGGCAGATGGACATGCATGCATGTGTGAGCTCGTGTATCAATTCGAAAGGGAATTTGACACAGATCAGCTTGAACACTTAAAAGTTATAATAAAAAAGAAAGTAGAAGAAATATTATGATGATGGGAAGATCTCTTCTCAGTCGACTAGTTAGAACTCATGTCCGATGATAAGATGTCTCCAATTCGATTCTCAAGAGAACTTACTTAATCTATATATATACAATTCTCGAGATGTAAAAATTCTGAATTTTTTCAGTTCAATAGGGTATCAGGGCAATTTTCCATCGCTTGTCTGATTATGAGATTGGATTAACCAAATACATAACTAAATTAATTCGATGCTTTCTGTGGTGGTGTATCCCTGTTTGGGCCTGAGCCAAACGAGCTTCTACTGAGAAGATGGGAAGACGATCGCCGATAGCGGACGGGAGCCTGCAAAATCAGAACGGAATCAGGGGGGACCCGGTTGATGAACCGGGGAGAACCCTCCGATGCCTAAGTCAGTTGACTGTAAATGAGGCTTAGAGTAGAAGGGTTCAGTATTGTGTGCGAGCGGTGTAAGTAAGATCATGTACCTCTGCATGGAGGCTTACATGAGCCTTTTATAGGCGGGAATGATGGGAAGTAAGAGGTAACATCCCTTGGTAATGCCGGAAAGGGCGGCGCGTCGGTTAGCGCTCTTAACGGGGAGTTACCCTTTGAGGCGCCCTTTGAGGGGCTCTGTAGTTAACACACCACTTGAACGTGGGGCGCGTGGCATGCATCCGTTGTAACCGTCGTAAGGAGATGGTCTGGTCTACCAAATGGGTCTGGTCTACAGCATACTCGAACAGTTGCGTGGAGCGGGGGAAACACCGTTTTGACCCTTCATATTTCGCGCCCCGCCCTCTTCATAAGGAAGAGGAGGGATGAAGGCGGGGAACCACGCCTTCAAACCGTTTAGAAGGACCTTCCTGCGTACCTAGCTCCACCTTCATCTTCGTCTTCCTCCTCGCGCTCTTCCTCTACTTTCTCCATTCTCTTACAACTCCCGACGATGGCAGATAAAGGAAAGGCCGTTGCAGCCGTCGGGGTAAGCAGGGCGACGATGGCCGCGGCCCGAGGGTCAAGGCACTGTCACTACGAGGGCCTCCAGGAGCACTTCCGGATCGACGAGTACGAGATCGCTGACGCCAAGGAGGGGGAGTCATACCTAGTGAACAAACCAGGTTGCCACACCCTTTCAGTTGATCACATAGAAGCAGGATTCCGGCTGCCACAGCCGAAAGTGGCGAAGGCGCGGCTGAATCGGTGGGGACTTTCGACGATCCAGCTGACGCTCAACTCATGGCAGACGATATGCATCTTCGACGTGGTCTGCAGGCTGAAGGAGATCCACGGTTAAGCAGATGTGTTTCGATCCCAATTCCGGCTCACAGCCTCGCCCTCATCAGGGGTGAGCATCTACTACACCAAACACCGCCCGGAGAGGATGCAAATTCACATGGGGAAGAAATTTCCGAACAACAAAGGCTGGATGAAGTGGCTATTCTTCGTCAGGCGCTGGGACAACGTGGAGTGGAGGTTCCCAACCAGCATTCAGGCGGCATTGAAGGACAACTTTCCCAAGCTGATCCAGGACAAGGCGAGAGACTCAAACAGATTGCTCCGGGTCGGCGTGCAGAACGGCGATGGCTATTTGACGGAGTATACGCTCGTCGAGCACGGTCTGAGCCAATCATGGAGTAAGTGTTTGCACTCGCCCTGCACGCACGCCTGTTCGGTGACTGTTTCCTGACCGTCGTCTTCTTTTGCAGCTGCTGCAGAGTTGGCTGTTGGTCGGGACAAGGAGGCCAACGAGGACTTCGTCGAGAAGATCCCCGTCACCGCTCACATGGTGTACGAGGGTGATGACGTCGCCGCCGTGGTCAGGATTCCTTCCACGGTGAGGGTCTCCACGGCAGTGACGACGTCTCTGGTATCACTGACTCCCGGAGGAGGGCGTTCGTTGGCGAGCTCGCAGGTCCCTGAAAAGGGACGCGAGAAGATTTTCCTGAAGAAGAAGGCCACGATGGTGTTTGCACAACCCTGGATCGAGGGGGAAGGAGCCAGCCAACCTCAAGCCCAAAAGAAGAGGCGGATGGAGAAGGATGCTTCGCAGGTCGTGCAAGAAGTGGCCGACGAAGAGGTCGAGGAAGAAGCTGGGGGGGATGAAGTCCCTCAGCTCGAAACACGGAAGACGACCCGGGCAGCCGAGCAACCGAGGCTGCATCTGAGCGAGAGGGCGGCTGGGCAGACTACGCCGCCTACGGGTGAGAGAGCAGTCGAGACTATCGGGCCCCTTTCAAGGATAGGGGCATACTCAAAGTTCAAACTTGTCAACCTTTCGAGTGGCGAGTTCGAAGGCTCCGCGGGGGAGAATGCGGAGGCCCCTGTAACTCGTGGCCTTGCCGGGGGTCATCCTGAGGGGGCGGCCGCAACGGGGGCCACGAGCACTGCTTCTGGATAGAGGGACGAGTTAGGCGGCGACGAAGGGTCGTCCGAAAGAAGGGATGAATCGGCGCCGGATGGCAGAGACGAAGAAGTGGACCCGACGGTTGCTTTGAATAGTACCGCCGCCGAGAAGGACGTGGCTGCCAATAGCATGGCAACTGAACAAAGTTCCATGGCGGGTGGCGTGGAGGCGGCCCGTGGTGCGGAAGCATCCGAAGGTGTGTCCGTGACTAGGGCCCCAGACACCACAACTGTCGAGCAGGATGCTGTGATCGGCGGCGAAGATACTTCTGCGCAAAGGGGCGAGGACGCTGCTTCGAACGCCGAAGTATACGAATGGGTTGTGTCTGTGGCGAAGATGACAGCTCCGTCGGCCGAGGCTACCCTGGCCCCCATGCCCCCCACCGAAGTGGTTGTGGAAGCGGAAATGCGAACAACCATTGCAGCAGCAATTCATGCTTTTGAGGGTCAGGAGATGACAGCTGGAGTTGGCACTGCCGAAGCTGTTGGAGAAACAGGCTCTCTAGAGAGGCAGATAGGCAGCGCTACTGAGGAGCAGGCCGGGGATTCTGAGGATCAAAGGCCTCTTTCCGAGGTGCTAAGAGGGAAGCACCCCGAGCTTCCTTCGAAGACAATGCTAGCGGCAATGCTGGAACGCCTAGAAGGGAACGATTCACGGCCTCTTCCACCATGTCCCTCCACATCTCATCTTGAGAGAATGGTGCGGTGTCAGCAACTGAGTCCGGCGGAGACCACCGAGCATTCCAGCGGGGTCTACCGTCTAGGACACCCCATCGAGTACGATGACGATGATGATGCCGATGTAAAAGCATTGGCCGACGGGATCTTCGGGTCGCTGGATGTGCTGAAGAGGCTAGCGGTGCGTGCCCAGAACCAGAAACATTTGTGGGAGGCCCAGATTGCCTTTTGCGAGGATCTGGTTGCGTGGCACAAGGCTCGCGAAGCCGAGCTGCAGAATGAGGTTAAGAGCCTCAAAGATGGCCCTTCAGACTTCCGAGCTGGATTTGGTCCTTGCTCGGGCCGAAAAAGAGGCCATTGCCAAAGTATTGGCTGATGCCAAGGCCCGTGGAGTGGCCGAATTCAGCTCGGAAGTTTGAAGGGCATCTTTGAGGCTCTTAACCTCATCCTGTAGCTCGGCTTCGCGAGCCTTGTGCCGCGCAACCAGATCCTCGCAAAAGGCAGTTTGGGCCTCCCACAAATGTTTCTGGTTCTGGGCACGCACCGCTAGCCTCTTCAGCACATCCAACGACCCGGCGATCCCGTCGGCCAATGATTTTACATCGGCATCGTCATCGTCATCATACTCGACGGGGTGTCTTGGACGGACCATCGTTCCGTCCTCCCGCATTCCATCGTCGGAGCTAACTTCCACAGGTCCCGGCGGGAGGAGTCCGCCCACTCCGACTAGGAGTTGGCCAGACGCCTCCATCGTGTCGTCGACCTCGAGCGCCGTGTTGATGTGATGGTCCAGCAGGCAGAAGGCAAGGCTCCGGGGGATGAAGATCTGGACTTCTGCTCCCTGTTCACGGTGGAGATCCTGGAAGCTCGGGTCTCCCCCAAGCTCCCTTTGCCCACCATTGCACCCTACGATGGCACCACCGACCCTGCAAATCATATTCATGGCTTTGAGTCGCACATGGTGTTCCACGAAGCATCAGATGCGGCCAAATGCCGGGCCTTTCCGGCTACCCTGAAGGAGACCGCGCGGGCATGGTTTGAAGCCCTCCCCGCGGGTTCCATCTCTTCCTTCCACCAATTGAAGAAGTCCTTTTAGGACAACTTCTTAGGTGGAAAGTCTCAGCCGCGCACAGCGGCGTCTCTTCTATCTGTTCAGCAGAAGAAAGGTGAAGCGCTCTGGGACTACGTCAAGAGGTTCCGGATCGAAGCGCTCTGAATCCCCCGCCAATGAAGAGACGTGATTTAAGTGTGCCTCCCAAGAGGTATTGTCCCCATGCTTGGGGTTTTGTCCTTTAAAAGGGCCCTCTTGGAAGAAGAGGTGAGGCTCTTGCTGATAAGCACACACTTGTTCTCACTATCTTTCAATGTGGGACTAAAAAATACCTCTACATAGCCCCCCAGTGAGGATAAGGGTATGCGGGTCTCATGAAGATGAAACGCTCGGGTAGGGCGCATGGCCTCTCGTTCGTTCCCACAGACGGCGCCAAATGTGGTGGTGTATCCATATTTGGGCCTGAGCCAAACGGGCCTCCACTGAGAAGATGAGAAGACGATCGCCGGTAGCGGACGGGAGCCTGTAAAATCAGAACGGAATCAGAGGGGGCCCGGTTGATGAACCGGGGAGAACCCTATGATGCCTAAGTCAGTTGACTGTAAATGAGGCTTAGAGTAGAAGGATTCAGTATTGTGTGAGTGGTGTGAGTAAGATCACATACCTCTGCATGGAGGCTTACCTGAGCCTTTTATAGGCAGGAATGATGGGAATGTAAGAGGTAACATCCCTTGGTAATGCCGGAAAGGGCGGCGTGTCGGTTAGCGCTCTTGACGGGGAGTTACCCTTTGAGGCGCCCTTTGAGGGGCTCTGTATTTAACACACCACTTGAACGTGGGGCGCGTGGCATGCAGTCGTTGTAACCGTCGTAAGGAGACGAAGGGCTGTTTGGCATCTTCCAGGCAGATGGTACCAAGCAAGCAGCCTATTTGGTAGACCAGACCCGCTGTTCAGGAGTTATGTTGGCTGCTCGGTGCCTGGTGCTCGGGCGCTGCTAATTCCGATGGGACTAAGGCACGTTTCGAGCAGAACCTGTTCGGTAGGCCGGGGCTTAGACCGAACAGGATACAAGGTGCTCGGGGGTTACCCTTGGATCCTGGAAATGTTCTGTCACGCCCCAACGCGGAATATCGGAACGCGAGGCAGTTGCAAGTGAACGGGTATAGAGCAAGCACTAGACATCAAACCATTGTACAATGAATAATACCAAAGCAAATTCATTTCATTAATACATTCCAATGCCTAGTTACAACCACTAATATCATAGCCAATCTATAGGGCCCAATTACATTGAAAGAAAGTAAAAGACTAAACTTCAAACCTAACCACTACAACACTAAATATAGCAATAGGACGCTAGGGTACTCAAGACATCACTCCAGGTCGTTCCCGTCCTCTTGAGTGTATGGTTCATCATCGGTCTCACCTGAGAACACAACGACAAATAATGCAGGGTGAGCGATAACGCCCAGTAGGACTTAAATCTCAGGATCAAGCATGCTTTAAGTGATTAATGTCTTATAAAGCAGGATAACTAGAGAGAATAACGAGAAATGTATAGCAAGCACTGGTACACGATAACGAGGGACAATAGCACAAAGCACGAGAGTATAACACGACAAGTTTTGATATCGGATTGGCCGTATAACAAGATAACAAGTAAAGTTGCACAACAGTGCACAAGTCACGATAGCAAGTGTTGGTCGATATTCTTTCAACCACGAGTTTCAAGTAAACCAATAATTGACTGTTTGATTAATTGATTGCCATAGATCAAATCTTGCGTGTTCATGCGTTAGGTGTATGCCATCACCCAGATCATTAGACCCTCGCGAGTTATAGCCTTTCAGGTGCTCCTCCCAAGGACCAGACCGGGCCCTTATAATGTTGCCTAGCATAGTCATATTTTTATCGTAGACAATCAATTTAATGGCCAAATAGAGTACCAAGAAATAGATGAGAGTACTAGATGAATAGACGAGATAGTAGAGTGAACGTGAATAGATGAGCGAGTCGAGTATAGATGAGCGCTAAGGGACAATGCACGTAACTTTTCGAGTAACAGGCGATAGTAACAGTTGCACAACACGCGCACATGGTGTTGGCAGTCAGGTGGAACTCACGATCTTCCCGCTGGCCATGTTATGCATAAGTCCAGAGGTCCGACGTGATTCAAGGTAAGCGAGAACTTCTAATAGCCGTTTTGATCATATCGATCCCTAAAGGTGTAATGGGTGTTAGGGTACAACCGGCTCGTCGACCATGTGGGAATCCATGATCAGATGAGACTTACGGAGGCCTTGTGCAAGGGTTCACTAGTCCGGCGAAAGGAATATCCGACGGAGAGTTCACCACAAGCTAAGTAAAGTGTGTATATAAAAATAGGTAGTCGACGTTCTAGAGGAATTCTAGAACAGTGGAGCGTCGATATCGGTATATAAACAACGCAGGGAACGAATACAAGTCCTTTAAAATAGGGCAATTAATATATTTTATTGCAATAAATTACCAGATACATTAAGAGATATTTTATGCCAGATTTCAGCCATATATGGATGGTTCATGTGTGTGCATGTGAGAGAGAAATCATAGATAGAAAAGAAGTCGTGAATATGTATTTTAAAGCATTCAATATAGCTCCATTTTAAAACAGGTGTTTTTACTGCGTGTATGACTGTTAAAAAGATGTAAGGATTTTGTAGAAAGTGAGAGCAATAAATTTTATGGGTTTTCATCAAAAATCCTGTGAACGCGACATAGGCCGATAAGTGTAGCGACATGGATAGGCAGATCGCGACAGGGGCTTGCACAGGTCGCGACAGGCATGTCGGTTCGGGCAGTCAGGTCGCGACAGGGTTGCATGAGGGTCGCGACGGCCTGGTCAGCAGATCGCGACGACAGGCGCTGTCGCGATCAGATCGCGACAGAGCGCTCTATCACGATGGCCCTTGTGAACGCGGCCTATCGGGCCGTCGCGTTCACAGGGTCTGCGCCAGAGCCTGACAGGGTTCTGATCTGTCTTGGATTGCGGTCCAGAAACTTGTCTTTTTGACACAAGGTAGTTCAGAAAATCATAACTAATTGTATAGTCAACGAAAAATCATGAAACCAGTTGCAAATTAAACTAGACATATAAGAGTACTTCCAGTAAATCGGAATTAGAGAGAGAGCATGGTTCATACAGGGTTTGAACATGAGCAAGAATGAGTTATTCAGAACATGACACGGAGAGAAAGATTGATTTAATTCGATCAACATGCTCGATGAAATTTAGGACTTTTAGGGGCAAAAGATCCCTAACAACATGAAGTATCTACAGTAAAAGTTTCGTAGCATGGGATCAAGTATACATAGAGATTTGAATTAAACATGATGTCTCGGGGTTATCATATTTGCAGATCTTCTAAAATCAAGAACAAAAGATTGGCTCAATGAAAAAGAGTGAAATAAGAGGGCTTTTGTTCCTGATGTATGGAACAATCTACAAATAGATTTAATTGAGTTTTGCTCGTGAGAATGCCTACCTTGGACTCGATTTGTCTTTTAGGGTTAAAATATCCAAGAACGAGGAAGAAGCTCCAAGAACTCCTTCTCCCCACGAGATCCTCTCCTCCTTGGCCTCTTCTCCATGTCCAACAACCTTTGGCAACGAGCTAGGGTCGGCCAAGAGGGTTTAAGAGGTGTATTTATGCTAGTTATGTTTCTAATTCCTAATAGTACTCTAACTTCTATTAAATTTCGAATTTCCTCATTTCCTAACCTCCTCCCAAGCTTTCCACTTCCTATTTGGATTAGGGTGGGAGCCAAATTCGTGGCGAACCTATTAGGGTAGGTTTAGGAATCCAATTCTAACTCAAACTTCCTATTTAATGTATTAAATACCCCTTTTCTATTTAGGTAATAATTTAGTTACGAATTTATGGTATTTTCTTATTATTCTTCTTTTAAAAATTCATATTTTGACCTAATAAGTTCTAGAGGATCCATTAAGAAAAACTCATTACTCTTTTCTATTTAATGGGTTTTATTTAATACTCATTTCATTGAATATCCATTTAGCTAAGTTTTTAATTTATTCTTTAAAATTTTATTTTTCTCAAAAATTCAGGTTGCTACATGTTCGGACGTAGAGGGGCGCGCTCGGAAGCCCTGAATTACTTCCAATGACGCGTGGCGCTTCGCGTGAGGACCACGCCTACCCACAGGCTCGCGATGGGCTATAGCCAACCACGATGGGCCCTGCAGGTCTAGGTGGCTAGAAATGACCACCATACTTCTAATTTAAGATACTCCTCTTTATTTTTTTAATTTCAAATTAAATAAAAAAATTTATGATAAAAAAACATAACACTATACTCAATCCTACTATGATCCGATAAGTCTAGAGTTGTTTCTTACAATTTATAAATATAGACCAGGCAGAGATCAAGGAGAATATAAAGATCCTTTGTTTTAAAAAGAAAAAAAAGGACAAAACAAAGAAAAAGACAAATTTGAATCCATAGCGATGTGGCGATTGCTGAGTGGTGATCCATGCATGTGGGCCGCACCGTCTACGCTACGTACCACGGTGGGAGTGCGGGGGCAAAACGTCCGTCGCGCTCTCTGACGATCCCTTTCCCTTGGAGAGGCGCGACACTTGGCGAAGTTTACCGACGGGAGGGTGTGCAGTGTGCACCGCCATCCCCACCGACCTTTGCAGATTTTGTTATCCAATCGAGGCCGACAGCAGCGACCGCGTGAATTCCCACCACGCGGCTGTCGCCGGTTGGATCTCTTCGGGGAAGGAGGGCCCGCACCTCTACGCGTCACCCCCTACACATACGCTCTTATGGGTACGGTTACATGGCTTTCCATGCTCAAAACACACTGTTTTAATGTTTTTATTTATTTGCCATCGTAAAATAATTCCTTCCTTCGTCGCGTCGGTTACGCGTAGAGCAAGCGATCCTCTTGCTCTCCGCGAGTCCTCCGTCTATAAAAGCCCCGGCCACCTCCGAGGCATCCTATACTCGTTCCTGTGTTTGCTTTCTTTGCTCTCTTTTCCAGCCTGTACGCACTGCTACTGTGGATCGTGCGCGACCTTTTTTTTTTGTGTGCGCCGCTGCTTGTCCGGGGGAGGAGATCTAATCCGCCACACCCATCAGCTAGTATGGCCGAGGAGCACCACCACCTGCACTCCGGCGAGAAGGTTGGCGAGGAGGTGACGGACCGGGGGCTCTTCGATTTCCTGGGCAAGAAGAAGGAACATGAGGGCAAGTGCGAGGAGGAGGTGGTCACGGTGACGGAGGTCGAGAAGGTTGATGGGGAGGGGAAGTGCCAGCAGGAAGTGCTCGTGACCGAGTTCGAGAAGGTCCAGGTGACCGAGGCTGTAGAAGAGGAGAAGAAGAAGGAAGGATTGCTGGAGAAGCTTCACCGATCTCACAGCAGCAGCTCCAGCTCGGTAAGATTTCCGTTTGACCTACAAAAAAGGAAAGCTGCAGAGACGATCGATCGAGTTGTTTTTTTTTTTTTTTTTTAAATTGTTTGGGTTTCTTTTCCATCTTCTCTATCTTTATCTCTAGCGTTGTTGTGAATCTCTGTGTCGTACATGGCAGTCAAGTGACGAGGAAGATGCAGCGGAGGGCGAAGTCGAGAAGAAGAAAAAGAAGAAGAAGAGCCTGAAGGATAAGATCAAGGAGAAGATGACTGGCGGGGAGAAGAAGGACGAGGCCGCAGAAGAACACAAGGAGAAGGTGGAGGTACTGGAGGCCACCACCGTCGTGGAGGACAACACCATCCCCGTGGAGAAGATCGACGAGCTGGCCCCACCCGAGTCGGAAGCCCTAGAGAAGAAGAGCCTGCTGGACAAGATCAAGGAGAAGCTCCCCGGCGGGAAGAAGCCCGCGGAGGAGGCGGCGGCGCCCCCGGCGGCGGTGGCCGAGCAGTGTGAGGACCAGTGGAAGGAGCACCATGAAGGGGACAGCCCCAAGGAGAAGAAGGGCTTTCTGGGGAAGATCATGGACAAGATCCCCGGGTACCACAAGGGTAATGGACCGGAGGAGAGCAGTACCACCCACTAGAGCTGGTTCGGCAGCACCCACATGCACTAGTGTGGCCTAGCCTTTTGTTGCTCCTCCTTGCGCGCGTTCCCTTTAATTTTGGTTCTTAGAGTGATCTGATCACATATGGTTTTGGGTGCCGTATGTGTATGTTTTGCTTGCTGCAGGTGCTTGGTCTGTTGATTAAGTGGGTTATGTATGTCTAAGCTTATATATGTTTGCGTTCTTTGTATTTTTATGAGCTGATATGAATAGCAAGTTAAATATATTAGATGTAGGATGGACTATAATCTATATGGGACTAGTGGATTTTGGTCAGGGTAATATATTGTATGTGTTGTGCATATATCTATATATTGTGGTTTTGAATGTTTTTGCTATGGTTTAATCACGCAATGTGCCCCCTTTTATGGTTGCTGGACCAATCTGAGCATGAGAAGGAGATCATGAGCTGGAGCAGGATAACAATGCATAACCTAACCTCCAAGAACAGGCTGATTTGCCAAGAGATAAGATGTGCACCGCACAAACAGACAAGGATGAAGGAACATATATAATAAGAAATTGTTTGCAAAGGGGAAGGCATTGTTTTATGCCGCCGACATCGTAAAGCTTCCGGACAAATGGACCAGTCGATTAATATCAGGAAATTAAACGCCAAGAAATAATTATAGGTGGAATTTTATGATATCATATGTATTTTTTGCCATGTGATTTGTCATACTTTTCTCCTTCGTCCCATCTATAAATCAAATTTGTCAAGGAGAAGGTGACAGATAAAGTGATGAAACATATGATGTTGCTATAGTGACAATATTTTGACATCATTTAATACTTAGATAAACTCTACCCATGTCCATTTTGGGCTGTAAAAAGAATGAATCCCCGGTGAGTCGAATTTATTATAAGATGATTGTGGATTAGTTGTGTGTAGGCCGTTCACATTCCCCACTTAAGTCGGTCCAGCTCCACCTAAGCAGTCGTTTTTAATGGGCCCTAGCTGGCCCCATCAAGGTGTAATCTCTTTATACTTGTATCCACTGGACCTAGATGCATGGAAACACCTCATATATCCCAAAAAGGGTCTCCCCTTCGGACCCAAGTCTAGACCGAGTTCGCCAGCAAACCTGGTGTGTGCTGCACATAACATATACATCTGATGCATGTAAGAAGCTCTCATATTGGTCCGAGTTGGGCCCGAATTCGGCCCACGCGCGTCACTGGCCCATAGTCAAAAGCACAAGAGAATCTTGGTTCATGAATCCATCCAGGAAACATTTGCCAAGAGTAATAATTAATACAATTAAGTATAACAAATTAATCCACTCCATAATTAGCAGCCCTCACATGTAAATCGAATATTAGCTGAGTCATTTTCTTGCTTCAATATTCGTGAGTGAGGAGAAGCGTCTAAAATCACTTAAAACGACATCTTCCTTATTTATGTCACCATTCACATTTTAATTCCACTACAATCAATGTCATTTTCATCACCATATCCCAAAGTAGATTGATCCAGACATTCATTAGGCATAAGTCATATGTTAGTACATTAGGTCATGACCAAGATACATGGAGGCCACAAATTAAGTAATATTTTTTTACCAACCGGAATGATATGAAACATCTAATTAGAATCTAAAATTTGACAGATCTGATAGTTGCGCAAATCATCTGGCCTGTGCAACGCTTGTGTCCATACTCTTTTCTTATATTATAGATCCGAAGCAAAAGTGAGGTCATTTATAGATCAAGTTTGTATTTAATGAGTGATTTAGTAGTAGTTTTGCATATACATAATTAAGATGAGATCAAAAATTCAACTTTCATTGATAATAATTTTATAAGCAATTGAATTTAATTTTTAAGAATGATGTTAAGAGGATCAACTCCCATTCAATAATGTAATAGGCTGGGATTCTAATAATTAAAAAAAAATTGTAAAAAAAAAAAATGGTATCATCGCTGAACAGCTCCACTGAGCGGCTGTCGGTCCTCGACTACCGTTATTTAATGAGCCACTAATTAGTTAAAATTTAAATGTGACATGTGCCTGACCATATCCGTTTCATTAATTAATTTATACTAAGCTTTATGTAAGATGAACGAGATCACGGTCAAATATTCCTAATCTGACCTCATAGAGAGCCAGCTGGTAGCTCACAAAGGCCCATTCACAGATGACACAGGTTAAATGTCATTCTTTACTTCATCTGGAAGATATTCATACCTTAAAAAAATTTCTAATAGTAGGAAGTACTTGTAAAATGCGATCTTTCTTTTTATCTTTCGGCTATAGGTAACATTGTTTACCCAAAATTTCTTTCTTGAATATTTGTTAGAGTTTTAAAATATATATTTAATGTCAATTTGAATTTTAAAATTCACTATAAGAAAATGAGGAAATAGCGACCAACCAGTTCGATCGCTATTCGGTCACTGAATTCAACAGCGATCGAATAGCGGTCGATAGTGTCGGTGAAGATATATTGGTCACAATATTGTGATCGAAAATATTTGATCACTATATTGAGACCGAATATCTCCAGTCCCTATTCGGTCGTCATGTGGACGAACAAACACAATAGCGACGGAAATATTTCGGTCACAAATTAGTGACCAAAATTGCAACAAAAAAATTTCGGTCGTAGATATATAATTAGAGACTGAAAACTTTAGGTCACATATTGGGTCACAAATTAGTGACCGAATCTGCGACTGAAAATTTTCGGTCGCAGTATTCTCATTTAGCGACCGAAGTATTCAGTCACTAATTTGTGACCGAAAGTTTTCAGTCGCAAATCTGTCTCTAAATTTTTGTTTATTTTTTTAAAACTTATATATATAAAGTAAAACAACATGTTTTACAAACATAATAAAAAATAAAATGACAGCAATACATAAACATGTACAACAATAAAAAGAAATAAATCATCGATCTTTGGAGCCCACATCCTCCTCGTCTCCTTTGACGCCACTCGATGAAGGAACCTACAATAGGCACATATAAGAATAACAAATTAAAATTAAATATAACAAAATAAAATATTTAAGTTTTAAGAGTTTATTTTTTATATAAATTCACTCACTTTTAAACTAAACTAATTTGGTGATTGTGTATTTGAGAGTCGAGCTCAAACTGGAAGTCTGATTTGAACTCCATCAATTTTCACAAGTCATTATCATCGCCCCAACCGTGTTGGAACAAATCGGAGGTCAAACGGATAAGTATTTCTAATTTTGGACTCCTAAATCGAGTTTCGATGGTTTGAAACTAAACTAATTTAGTGATTGTATATTTGAACGTCGAGCTCAAAATGGAAGTTCAATTTGAACTCTATCAGTTTTTGCAAGTCATTATCATCGCCTCGGCCATGTTGGAACAAACCGAAGGCCGACCGGATAAGTATTTCTAAATTTGGATCCCCAAACCCGAGTTCTGATGGTTTGAAACTAAACTAATTTAGTGATTGTGTATTTGAGCGTCGAGCTTAAACTGGAAGTCTAATTTGAATTCTGTCAGTTTCCACAAGTCATTAACATCGCTCTGGCCGTGTTGGAACAAACCAGAGGCCGATCGAATAAGTATTTCTAATTTTGGACCCCCAAACCCTAATTCTGATGGTTTAAAACTAAACTAATTTGGTGATTGTGTATTTGAGCGTCGAGCTCAAATTGGAAGTCCAATTTGAACTCCGTCAATTTTCACAAGTCATTATCATCGCCCCGGCTGTATTGGAACAAATCGAAGGTCGATCGAATAAGTATTTCTAATTTTGGACCCTCAAACTCGAGTTTTGCATTTTTTAACTTAGTTTTTAAAAAATTGATAGTTAGAGCCGAGAAATTAAAATAAAATCAATTTACTCACATGGGTGCTGCTATCAATGGAGCTCCATAAGGAGGAATACCTACCTGGAAGAGGGCCTGGGAGAGGACCTGATGAGATAGAGCTTGAGAGAGCTGGGCCTGGATAGCGTCAGACATCTCGGTATGCATCGTGTGGACTAGACGAGTCTCCAAACCAGAGATCTCATCTCGATTAAAGACCATCACATCACTGGGAGCAATACCCGTGGGTGTGAGCCTAGTGAATGGACTGGTCGCCTGTGAGCCTAAAGTCGAGGCACCAGATAACACCCTGCTCATGTCCAGACTGTGACCAAAACCATATACATGGCCTTTCTTTGGGGCACTAGATGTCGCAACCCATACCTCAGGATCTAACTGTAGTTGGCCCTCCTACTCAACGTACTTGTCAGTCATCTACCGGCTATATGACTCCTACAAATTGAATGAATAAAATTATCAATTTTATATTAATCATTAACGAGAAAAAAATAAAACTTTGTATACTATAATGACTTGCCGCAACCTCTCGGGCTATCTCACTGATATATTGATCCATCCCCTTCTTCTTATGAGTCTCATCAAAGACCTCTTGAAATGTCAGTGCACGCTTTAGCACCTTTTCCTATTTTACAAACAACATTTCATAAATGAGTGCCTGTGGACACTCCCTTCCGTGCAACCCCGGATGCGGTTGATGTTCCGAAGGTTCCCGAACGTTGCCGCTCCCTCGTTAGCGTTGGATGGATGCTGGTTGACTTCTTTGACCTCCCCGTTTGACCAGGTTGACCAAGGAGAAAGACAAAGAAAACAGCAAATGAACGGAGGGGAGGTGATCGCCAGGGCCTTACCTGTGCCCAAGGAGGTGTTATGATCGCGTCGATGACGTTCCCTCACGCAGCGGTAGATGGCGAGACTCCAACTTTCCTTTCTTCAGCCGGCCAAAGGAAGGAAGCTCCACAGTCTCCTTCAAAGTGTTCCTACCACACAAGGAAGCTCTATTAGACTTTGAGATGATGTAGTAAACATCCTAAACAGAAAGAAGAAGCCCAAAAGGAGAGGCTCGTACCGGTTGTGGGCTTGAGAAGAGGGGTGGCCAAATGCTATGACCACCCTTCTTCCCTCTGTTTTTGGTTTGGAAAACCCCTTTTAGGTGTGTAGGAAGGTGCCCTACGTGCCTAGGGTGAGTGTGTGTGTAGTGAGTTGCATGCAAAGACTAAAGGAGAAGAAAGTGAAAGAGAGGGAGAAGAGGGGATGATCCTCGTTGTAGCAGCTTGTTTGGCTCCTTTGTGGGCTCCTCCAGCACGTGGTGAAGCCTCTTGGATGCTCCAAAGGTTGAAAAGAAGAGAGAGAACAAGGGTGGAAGCTTGGGTGCGCTTTCTCTTTCTTCTCTCAAAGTAGCAAGGCTTGGGCGTCCAGCATCTCCCCCCCCCCCCCCCCCGCACATAGAAGGCCAAGGAGTGACCTATATAGGCAATGGGGTTGGAGCTAGGAAGCCTAGGATGCTCAAGTGTGAGAAAACACACTTAAACATGTGGTAATCCATGTGTTAGGGCTTGAACCAATGAGAGGGGGCCAAGTATGACTTTTACTTGGTCAAGGGGGTGCCAAGGTGGCCCATTTGCCCGTTGGGAATGGCCCCATGCGTTGCATGGCCGAAGAGAGGGCGTTTAGTGGGCTCGAATCTCGAGCAGTTGCATAGACCAAGTAAACCAGGTTGACGTCCAACGATGCTGCCGCCAACCCCATGCAGACGTCAACATGTGTAGACGCCAACATGAGTCAATGTCCAGGGAGATTTCCGCCAACTGAGAGTCAGCAGCAGTCGATGTTGCCATTTACATGGGATCCGAGGTAAGTCAACAAATGGTCAAACTAGCCTTATTGGGCCATGAACCATGCGGAGATGGGCCAAATCTCGCGTCTACAAATGCCTCTCCGAGACATCCGATCTTGCAAGGGAGCAGAGCGGACTAAAAGGTTGGTGTCTCGGTAAACAAAGGACGCGGAGATTTGATGGAAGGGCCATCCCCGCGGATAGGAAATCTATCAAACCACACGAATGAGTTAGGCTAGAAGCAAATGACGAATTGTCTGAGAGACAAATGTGGGTAAGAGAAAGAGTGATCTACCCGTGTAACTACAACTGCAACCCAACGTTAGGGTCCCTGGCATTGCCGTGTAGGACTTTGACTAGTTTCTAGTGTTGTCTGAGTCAAAGGAGTTGTAATATGACGGTTGAATCGAGGGAATCTCACAACCGGAGTCTGTTTTGGTCCCGCTGGCCTAATGAGGACATCTATCTAAATTTAGGGGGTTGTGGAGATAGAGGGGTTGATTGATCTCTCAAAGGATTATCAAAAGATTCTAACTGGAATCAATGTTTGGAAAGCTGGAAGTCCAGAATTAAGCTCATGACTGGCGAAAGGTTCACATGAACTCAAGAAGACCAGAATGATTACTTGTGATTTGTACGGTGGGACAAGTGGAGAAGGGGAGCAACAAAGACCCGAAATCGGTTCAGATATTCAAGAAAGTGGTGCTGACCCGGTAGGCCACTTGAGCTGGATGAACCACAGAGCAATTGAGGAAAATCTCCATTCTTTTTTTTTCTTGAGTTAGTAAGAGAATGTTAGCAGTGAAATCCTAAATGCATGTTGGTGTGGGTTCCCAATCTAAAATGCAAGTTAGAACCAGAGGAAATTCTAAGGCCATATGAATAATTGAGAGATCTCAAACTCATCATAGTTTTTGATAAAGGGGAACTCTGGGTTCACGGTCGCCAAGTTATTCACCTCTGGTGACTAATCCTATGTTAGAGATACCTGTGTAACACTCACGACTGCATGAGTGTTCCTGAATTTGGAGTGTAACTCGTGCTTAAACATCTGCAAGACAACTTGAAGCACAAGATATAGAAATAATGGCCAT
Organism: Colocasia esculenta; assembly: GCA_014218235.1. Taxonomy (NCBI): domain Eukaryota; kingdom Viridiplantae; phylum Streptophyta; class Magnoliopsida; order Alismatales; family Araceae; genus Colocasia; species Colocasia esculenta. Next base: position 48,096,909 of record CM024765.1, on the reverse strand, counting down.
GTAAACAATAAAGCTTTGAAAATTCCGACAGGTTAACGTCCAGACCGATTGCCGCTAACGTATAGTTGACATCCACAAGAGGAGCCGTCTACCTACATAGGTGTCTACAAATGTTGCTGTCAATAGTTGACTAACGACAACCGATATTGACGTTAACAGCCCAACGGATTAAACTAAAAAAATAGCTATTGGAAGGCCATAAGGACTCTTCCTTCTCCTTCCTCCGTCCCCTCCTCCCTCAACTCCGAACCAGAGAGCTCAGGGACGAACTATAGCAGCAAACATGGCCTCCTCATCGACCGGAATGTCTATGAGCATGAACCTGGGGGTTTTAAGCGAGGTTCCAGGGCATCTGAGCACCCAGCTGGCCAACGGGGAGGTATGCAACACCTATTTTTGCTTTTTTTTCATGCTGAAAACGCCCCAAACTCTCTCTCACAGCACTCCTTGAATGTGCAGGAGGTACCTGCCTTCCCAAGCCAAGGCCAGGTGTGGGCCTTCTCCTGGCTGGTTAACTTGATGAACGTGATCACCCTGGACATGAGGAGCTTCATTGGAGCGTGGCATCTGAGCTTCATGGTGGTGCTGGCGAAGAACATGAAGGAGATGTGGTGGGGATTTGATGCACTGGGGGCGCTCATGGAGCGGTGGCATCCACACACGCACACGTTCGTGTTCCAGGGATTCGAGGCGAGTGTGTTGCTGGAAGAGGTGGAGTTGTTCTTGGGGTGGAGGCGGTGCCTAGAGTACGATGAAACGACCCCTCTTCTCCCGTGGGAAGAGATCCTCCCGGACATCGTACGGGACAAGAAGGAGGTGCTGAGAATGACAAACAAGCACGGGATCTTCCTAGACCGGCTGGCCTGGTGGCTGATCCAGCATGCGAAGGAGATTGGCGGAGAGAGAGCGACTCGAGGATTGACACTCTGCCTGGCAGGTGTGTTTTTGTTCCCCACCAGTGGCGACTTTCTCCTGTACGAGCACGTGGGGATCCTGTGTGACGGCCCTCATTATACCGGTACGGTTATACCAACCCACGTCGGTATAGCAAGAGTCCTCACAGTGGGACATTTACCCAAAAGATACATACAGCTGAGATACACGCGAATATACAACAGAGTAGCGGAAGTAAAAGACATCTGTCTTCATTCATTCATCATCCACATTAAACATACATGCAATTCGCAATTAACATAAGAGAACTAAAGGTCCACATAATTTAAATTGCTGAAATAGAACCACAAAGTGTCCACATTTATACATCCTTTTCATAATAGTCTAATACAATGTTCAAATTACATACTTATGAAATACACAAATCTCAAGAAACTCCAAAGCTAGTCTCCGCGCTCGGAGTCCGTCTCCTCCAACGGTGCCGTGTCACCAACTATACCTGTACGCCGAAGCAAGGAGTGAGTCCAAGGACTCAGCAAGCAACACTACTCATAACATACACGTACAAGTCCTAGTGGTTTCTACATGCACATTTACAATTTGCAACACATGGCATGCCAGTCAATTCAAGTTTCAACCTATCATGAAAGTTTTACAATTTTATACATGGATCATGCTTTCAGATTTCTAAGAATAAAATTCACCTATCACATGCTCTCTATTCAATTTACTCATGAAACTTTAATCTTTAAAGAGCTAAGACATGAGAGCTACCAACATGAACATTTTACATACATGAAAGGGGAACACAACTAGCATGGATTTCACATGTCCTTAAGTACATACATAACCCTTTTCACATGCTTTAGGTTGCTGATTTCACATGGTTTAATGGCTGTAAACCTATACATGAAAGCTACAATATTGCATAAAACATATCATGTGATCAAACAATCATGCTATCTTGTACCCGTTTTCACCAATTATCCCTAACATGGATTCTAGACATCTTTGCACATAATAACATGATGATAATAACATAAATTCACTGATTTCACATGATTTCAGATTTGTCTCACATGGTTTTCAATAATATATTTTCACATCTTTAGTTTCACATTTTCTTTACACAAGTTTCCTCTTTCACATGGTTCACTTTACACATACACATTCACATTGTCACTTACACATTTACACATGAACACATACACATTACACATTTTAGGTGCCGTGACACATAGTCCAAACCACCAAAGAAGGACATATACACATCACGTTACACATAGACGCCATCTAGGCATTCCAATGGCGACTCTTGGACTGCGCAGACCGGGAGAACAAGTCTCCACCCTAACCAGTGGTACTTGTCCACCTCCAGGATTTCCCCCTAATGCCCTTAGGGTCACTTACACATTGAACTTTCTCAGGGAGACTTTTCCCTGATACAGCTCCACTGCCCTCTATGGAAGCAGTGTCACATTGGCACAGTTACACATTTACACATTTACGTTTTACACATGGTTTTACACTTCACACTTTTCATCTCATTCACTTTCTCACTCACATGAATATCTCTGTTTTTTTTTTCTAACATGGTACTACAGAATTTCAAGAGCATAGCACACAGTAATTTCACCAATCAAGTGGGTTTTAGACAATAACTAATAGCATTACGATAATATACGTAGATGCTCACATTTCACATAAAAATACATAACTTCTTATTTACTGATCCAAATGACCTGAAAGTTTAACCACATGTTGTTTTCAGGTTCAAGATCATACACTCAAATTTTCAGATTTTTCTGAGCTAAATATAATTTACAGAAAATCAAATATCTATTTTTGCATGTCATTCACAACTTGAGTTAACATGGAGTTTAACACATCTTGCAATTTGCCACTTACTATTTAAACAGAGGCTACTAACATACGCATGATTTGAGAATACAAGATTTTCCTAAATCATACATCTATAGATTAATCATCACAATCTTTCTTGTATGTCTTTTTACTTACCGAACCAGATTTATTGGCATTTTATACAAGCATGGATAGTTTATCAAAATTGCATACACATATACTGACCCACTAATCTTCATGATCAGACAAAACCAAGGCATTCATACTAATCCTAATCATGAAACATGGATTTGCAAGATTTTCAACAAGTCATGCTCACAAGTTTAAGGGATACAATATTTCCTACATTCACCATCACACACCATATTCATCCACACACCACAATTGACTATATACATAGAGTATAGGATTACCATATATCCTCATCACGGAAACCATACCGAAATTAATGTAAAGGAGGGGCAGAACAGTTCACTGTTCTGTCCAGAGGAACTTGGCGGCAGTCTCTGGCCGCTGACTCAGGGTCAGCGACATGGTCGATGGACGCCAAGCATGATATCGGCATCCAGGGACCTTGCCGTCGATGCAGGTCTGTGCAGAAACACAGACCCGACCTCTCAAGATTTGGTGAATGGGAGGGTCTAGGACTCGAGGAAAAATGTACAAAAATTGCAAAACCAACCTAGACTCATACGAGGACATCATGGATAGGTCACTTGCCTTTCAAAAATTCCTCCAAGGGTCTAGGGTGTTGGTGAAGCTCTCTTTGGGCTGTCCCAAGAAGTGCAGAACTCCCTCCAAATGATCTCTCCTCCAGGTTCTTGAGCGAGATCCACAGCAAGCCGAGGTCGGGGAAGCCTTCCTCGTCAGTCCAGCAACCTCCTTGAAGCAGTGGAACACCGATCAAGCTCCAGGGGGTCGGATTTTTGGGTGCTCAATGGGGGTTTTCTCACAGTTTTCTCTCTAGGGTTTTTCTTTCTCTTTTTCTCCTCTTGAAAGGGTGAAAAGAGGCTGAGGGAAGGGAGCTCCAGTTTTAGACCTAAGGAGAGACCCTCACCCACTCCTTGGGTGATATGACAGCCCTCAGAGCCGTTGGGGAGAACCCCCAATGGCTGGGCTTTCTTGCTTCAGAAGCTTGCAGCTCTGCTGCGCATGCAGGCCAGAGAGATTGGCGTCCATGTCGCTGGACGCCAGGATTAGTGTCAGCTTCCATGTCTGGACGCTGACACCAGCTTGACGGCTTGGGGTTGACACCAAGATGGCCTTCGGCCAGAACTCTGAAATATTCAGAAAACCATGCATACCATGCGTATATACATGCAATATGTATACGGTATTATATCCATACTATCACCATGCAATACATACATTATCTATATTTAATATAAACACTTGCACACGTACTTGTACTAATTAATACGTACGTAAATATGTACATACATACACAAGCACAATTATACACACACAAATACAAATAATGCGACGGAAATTCGAGGGCCTTACATCCTGTCTCTGCTATGGCATGGGCAGTCACTTGCCCCTGCAGTGCTGGCATACCTTTACAGCTCTCTGACCACGATGAGCTCAGGCAGATGCACATGCGGGAGCTTATTCCTACTTCAGGTATGGATGGAAGCTCATTTAAAGTTTGATTTCACTGAGAAGCAACCTACCCCTTCCAGAATCTTCCTTTGGAGTTCAGTGCATTACAGCAGGGCATGGTATGAGCTAGAGGATGAAATCAAGTGTGTGGCAGCACACTTGAAGAGCAGAGATGCCTGGCGAGATTACCTAGGCTACTTCCCAGTGGAGGATTTCATTGTGAGGCCACTGTTCATGAGGACCATTGAGTTCAGGGTGCACACCAGGGAAGACAGAGATTTGTGGCTGGTTGGTGCTGATCTGATGGTGGTGTACCAGCCACATCGGTGCCAGTGTCAGCTCGGAATACCATGGGGAATTCCAGCTTCATCCCACTGCACCGCATGATTATCTCGGGGAGGAACGAGAAGTTGATGAAGAAAGCTAAGAAGACTTGGGAAAAGTACACAGTGAGCAAGAAAGTGGGACTAGCACTGCAGAAGAATTGGGAAGACATCTGGAAATATGAGGAATTCATTGATACAATTCGCCCTATTTCTTGTGATTTCTTTATGGCTCGTAGAGCAAAGTGATGTACTCTTCTCATTTTCAATAAGTGTAACACAAAATTTGATGAATAAACAATGAGTAGGTTTGTGTTGAATGTGTTGATTGGCTTGAAATGTGTGGAATGTCTTGAATTGGCTTCAAATGCTTTCAATTGAATGTTGGATTGAGGGGTCTGTGAAGATTAAGTGCGCAGAGGTTGGCGTCCACATCGATGGATGCCACAGCCAGGTAGGCGGCCACCCTGAGGCCGTTAACCTCCAGACAAAAGATAGACGTCCCGATCGATGGCCGTCCACAGAAAAGTGGACGTCCACCAAGCTGTCATTGACCAGAATACGAGGTCTGACAAGGTGACCTCGAAGGAAGATATAGACGGCTATGGGGTCATCGTCAAAAGGAAATGAACGTCCAGATGGTTGACGTCAAATAAAGTTGAACGGCCACGCCCTTGACGTCAAATTTAAAACACAGCTTTTGGCAAACCGAGGCCTCTCCGGTGCCCTTTCACCTTCATTTCAAACCGCCAAACGCCTATTCGCCTTCCCACTTCACCTTCTCACACTCGCTTTTGCTTTCTTGCCCTCTCAACTTCTTTCTAATTCCCAAAATTTCCTTTAAACTCCTTCTCGGACTGTGCCTGGACCGTTCAGATGATGGTGAGGGGGAAGAAGACGGTGAATCGGGACCGCCCTCGCTGGATGGAGGAAGAGGAGGAGGAGACAGGGAGCTCCGGAGGAGAGTACACAGTGGAGGAGGAGACAGGGAGCTCCGGAGGAGAGTACACAGTGGAGGAGGAAGCCGATGACAGTGCACTGGATGGGGAGGAGACAGCAGGAAGTGGTGGAGAAAGGGAGGAAGAAACGGAGATTGAAGCACCCCGGAGAACCGCTCGACGCCCGAAGGTAGGTCAACTACCCCTAAACCTTGTGGATTGGTTGTAGAAAAAAGTGGAAAGCGGGGGGAAACAGAGGAGATGCCATCGGGTTAACCAGGAACTCGACGTCAACATCGGTTGATGTGGGTTCCTATTAACATCCATAATGTTGCCGTCAATAGGAACTTGACGGCAAGAGAGAGGACGTTAACCCATGATCTTGACGGCAAAGCTGTGGACGCCAACTCTTCGTAAATGGCATGCCCCTTGTCGTCAACACTTTCTTAACAGTAGTCGATGCTGACGTTGACTTTCTGTGTTTTGTGCAGGGAAAAGGCAGAATGAGGAGCCGGGTGACGTGGGATTTGTGCTGGGCGTGGTACCGGGTGCTACCGGAGGTTCAGTAGACGAGGATTGCACAGATGGGGTTCGAGCACCTGCTGGCGGTGCGCCCGTTCCATGTGGACGTCCCTTACCTCGAGGCGTTGAGGGAGAGGTGGGATGAGGACTGCAAGGCATTCATAATGCCTTGGGGACATATGATACCCACGTTGGAGGACGTGGCCTATCTTACAGGACTGCCGGTTCAGGGAGAGGCGAGACTACTATGATGATGTGGTGGAGTTGCTGGGGCCAGAGTTCGTGGCTGGGAGGAGGAGACCGATCCGGAGCATCCTGCTCGGATCCTTGTCAGAGGCAGTTGGATTGAGAGGAGGGAGGAGGGGACCCCTAGAGACCCTCGAGGAGTTTTTTGCCGGGGTATGGAGGTCGATTTATTTGGGAGACTAGAGCGAGGAGCAATCAGTTCGGATCTTTGTAGCGTACATGTTTGGTTGGCTGCTCATCCCGGTGCAGTCATCTCAGATGAACTGCAAGTTCGTACTCCTGCTATGGGACCTGGAGCAGGCGGGGCACTACGCTTGGGGTGCCGCGATGCTAGGACACCTCTTCTCCCTCCTTCCTAGCAGCTCGCGGCATTCTCAGAGCACCGGGGGCTTCACCCCTTTCTACAGGTATGCAACTTTCTTTTAATGCTCATCATTGAATTAAATAGATAAATTGCTTGACTGACATGCTTTCTTCTTCTTTCTTTGCAGATCTGGGGGTATACCCACTTCCCCATGGGACACGGGGTACAGAGGGAGGGGAGCCAGACCATGGTCCCCCTCATGGCTAGGTGGGAGGTGGCGCCCGATCCGAGGGTGACGGATCGGCACATCAAGGACGTACTACCTGGGCTTGATCTCTAACCCCACGACTAGGTATGAATCTCAACTAGCACTCCTTCTCTCTTGCTTTCAACTTCCATTTGATGTGACTGACCAATTTTCTCCATTCTTGCAGGTAGTTTGGACTCCCTACCAGGGTGAGACAGACGTGTCCTACCCGGCGGTGGCAGCGGGCCGGCCGCTCTTTGACCGCCACCTCCTCCTTATCTGCCTAGGGACGTGTGAGCCCCTTTACCTAGAGCTGGTGGTGCGGACTCTGGGCTGGCACCAGCCGGCCTTAGAGATACCCTCTCTAGGGAGAGAGGGGCACTCCCGCCGATGGTTCTTTGCCGAGGACCGAGACTGAGGGGAGGAGCACGGGAGCAGAGTTGAGTACTAGCGAGGCAGAGGGGAGCGGATCCTCCAGCAGACAGACCTCCAGGACAGCTCGGCGTACTTGGAGGAGTACCGAGTGCGCTACGCCGGGCGACTCCGGCTAGATCGGCGAGTGGTGAGTGAATGCTTAACTCCAAGCCTTGTCATTTAACTGATTGATTCTAACCTTGAAGTGTGCATGACAGATGCCAGAGTCGGCAGCGGTGCAGCTCTTAGAGGGGAGATTGGCAAAGCAGGCGGTGGAGACGGAGAGACTCCGCGCCGAGACGTGGACACTGGTAAGTCACAACTCACCCTTGACCACAATTGATTTGATTTGAAACTGACCGAGGTATTTGAATGCAGAGAGAGGAGCTAGCGCGGGTTCGGGTGAGCCGGGACGCAGGGGCGAGCTCATCTGCGCAACCAGCTAGTGGGGACCTGGCGATCCGATTGCAGGAGGCCCTAGACCGGGCAGACGCGAGGGTCCGGGAGCTACAGACGAGGACCTAAGAGCTAGAGACGAGGGTTCAGGAGCTGGAGACAGAGGTAAGACATCGAGTCATTCCCCTTTTGGCACATGATGCGATTGATCTGACATATTTTCTTATCAATGTGCAGTGGCTGCGGCAGGGAGTGGCCCTGGAGGACATGAGGGAGGATCGGGCGACCATGTGGGGTCACCTGCTCGAGGCGAGGGAGAAACAGGGGGAGGGGGAAAGTGCCCGGGCACGGATTGCCGTGGACTACGAGATCTTGAAGGACCGGGTGCTCCAGAAGCACCGAGAGCAGCAGCGGCAGGCCCAGCAGGAGGCGCCAGCAAGGACGGGGTCAGCCTTCGCATCGCTTGATGACATCGTGTCCTTGGGGGACCCGTCAGTGGTGCGGGAAGGGCTATGGCCCGAGGCGTCGATGGCGACGAGACCTCCCCTCCCAGACTGGCGTCGGGAGAGGGAGGAGGAGGAGGTGAGCAGCTCGCGTAGGCAGAGGCCTAGCAAGGGAGAGAGGTGTGAGGAGCGAGGTTTCAGATGTACCACCAGGGGTATGCCCCTGCCATGATATGTACAAAACTTTATCCTTCATAGTGGACTTTTTTTTTGTGGACTTTGTCATTTTGTGAGCTTGAATGGTTTGCTAATGTGCTTTGGTTCCTACATCCACAACACTTAAAGGAAAAGAGTTAGTGTAGATCTGTCTTTAGCCCCTTGCCTAAAAGATGTACCTTTCTTGAGATCTGGTCAAGGGGCTAATTTCTAATTAAAGATAGGAACAGAAATAAAATAGTGAAGGGAAATATGTACATGCATTTTTTGTGTTTTTGTGCTTTTTGATTTTTTTTTGAATAAGAAAATAAGGAAAATAATGTTAGTATATGTACATGGTACCACTATTTTTTGGATTTTGATTTTCTGATTTTTTTTTTTTTGAAATAAGAGGAAAGATATGTACATGGTAAAATTATATACATCATGAGACTTTTTTTTGTCTTTTCATTTTCCATTTTTTTTTTTAGATTTTTGGACTCTAAGACACTTATTCATCACAAGTCAAGGTATAGGGTCCTCATAATCTACTTAGCCATCGAGGCCATAAGCAAGGAGGATCATGTATGATATTCTTGACGTTAGAGATTGCCCCTAGCCTTCTTGATATTTTCCACAATGGAGGGTCGTACAAGGTCAAATTGCCCCTAGGGGAGGAATTGGATGAAATAAATAGGAAGTCACGTGAGGATTTGGTTCAAACCACTTTTTGTTTCCAAACCAACATCTCACACTAAAAGACTTGGTCAACAATTATTTTCAGGGGTATTTTTCATTTTGTTTCTTTGCTGGAGGCACGTACTATTTGCTACCTCTTTGATTTGGTTAGCCTTTTTTTGGGTACGTACTTTTTGCTACCCTTTTTGACCTTTTTGCTTTTGTTTGCCCTTTTAGGCTTAGTTTGGCATTTTGCCCTTGCACTTCTTGGTTGCCCCTGTTTATGGTGACCTTGTCTTTTAGGTGAGAGTGGATGGTCCCCTACTTATAGGTTGCCCTCTTTCCAAACTTGACTGAGTGAGAAGAGAAGAGGGGATACATTGATCAAATTAGACCGTCTGAGTGTACTTATGATTTTCCAGCTAAAGGACAGTACTCCAACATCGTGTGGTATGTGAAGAGACCCTACCTTACTAATGGCCAAGCGAATAAGCAAAGTCTCAAACCCATGACATTGACAAGTGATGAATGACAGACTTGACTGACTGACTAACTAAGGGTAGAATTTCTTGAGGTAGACTGCATTCCAAGGATGCGACAACCCAATTCCCTCGGCATCCACTAACCTATAAGCGTTCCCCGAATATGCTTCTTTGACAACGAATGAACCTTCCCAATTTTCTTGCAATTTACTCTTGGGACCTGGTGTAGACACTCAGTTCTGGCTTATAAGTTGAACCACATTTCTTGTTATCTCAGTGAGCCCCAAGTTGGTCACTCACCTTGAGCCCATCATTAGTCTTGCTTTGAGCCCATTAACAGCCCAATTTCCATGAAAATCTCGTCCATTATCTTTTAAAGAATCCATGAGCCCTAATGATCATTATCCAACTATGTGATTGGCCAATAATTCAAGAATAATCGATTTTCTTTAATGCGACGGGTCGTAGCTCTGCGTTACTGCTATCGCGACCCCTTTGGCCGCCGCGACAGCCCATGCATATCCATGCACGTGACCTCATTGTCGCGTCCCTCATGGCCGTCGCGATCATTCTTGTCGTGCCCCTATGATGCGTCGCGACTTCAGCTGCGTGAGCTAGCCTCCGCAACCACCTCCTATTTATCTCCTTAAGGCCTTATCTCTATCCATTTGAACCTCCCAACCCCCATGGCCGCGGTTTGGGGCTAAGGGTTTCCTTACGAGTCTCCGTATGACTCTACCCACAATTTTTTATGACATTTATCCTCTCATATGGGTATTTATCACCTAATAATGGGATTTTCTCTCTCATTTTCTATATAAGCAAGCCCATTTTCTTCAGAGAAGAGGGGACCCCGAATTTCACCCCGAAGGGCTGCCAAATTTTTCTGTGAGCTGGACTTAGCTCGAAATAAACCTTTCCCCTCTCATTTCCACACATCCTTCACACCAAGCCATGACGATCTCTTCATCAATGGAGCTTGGTGAGTGAAGAGGGCGACTCCACTACCTTTCCTCAGCATCTGGAGCATCAGAGGACGTCCACCACGCCAGGGAGTCGCCCCATACGGGGCTCCTTCTTTCCTCTTCCTTCTTCCTCTTCACTTCATGCATTTTTCTTATTTTTCTTATAAAGGACTCATTTCCCTTTTCTTCCCACATTTTCCATATACCCAAGGGGTTTAAAACCACCCCCAGGTCCGTTCCCACCATGCTTCATCTCATTTTTTCATTTTTTGGATGGATACTATGCTTAATATGTTCTAACAGGGTTCTTTTCCTTATTTTTGTTGTTTTGGCAGGTACTCAAACTACTTCTCACGAGGAGCTCTTGTCCTCTGGCCAGCTGGAGGTCAGGAAGAAGGTCCTTCCACACTTCTCCCGCACTGCAGAGAACGCGACCGAGGAAGGTAACGCGACAATGAGAACGCGCCCCTAAAGGGCGTCGCGACACTAGCTTCATCGCGATAGGGTTCCCCGTCGCAACCTCAGGTCAGTATGATGTTCTCTCTCCATTTCCTAGATTAGTTAGCCTGTGTTATTTCTATTCTTAGGCAACTATCTAGGTGGCGATCACATCCTTTTTTTTCCATGTCTTTATATTGAGCATATATTTGCGTGTATTGGGGCACACAATCCCCGTGATTACACCTTTTGGCGATCACAGTGGGACCTTCAGTGCTACCCTCGTGAGTTTTAGCTTGTTTTCCTGCCATGTCTGATTGTTTAAATGCCTTCTTAGAACCCTGTTAGGTGTATTTTATCCTATTTTGGCGTTTCTGTTCCCTGTGGGAGACGTGGCGTATCGCGGCGATGCGACCTTGTCGCAGTGGCCCTAAACGATGCGTCCTTACGCACGTGTCTTTCCATTATCATTCAATGATCCTTGCCCTGTGAGTACCTCCATGCATTCACCATGCTGTTAGATCATGTATATTCGTGTTTTTGTTTAGTAGAATCCTGTTAGGGTCCGGATTTCCCTTTTACTTTCACTGTTTGATTCCTGTTCTGGTCGCGGACGATCGTGGGGACGCGACAATGTTGCACCGTGGCTGGAGGTCGCGTTCACAGGTACGCACTATTTGTTATTGTTTTAATTTATGTGTCGGTTTTCTGTGTGTTTCATGATCCGTGACGTGCTTGTTGGTCCATTATATAATTGTTTTATGTGCTAGGTTAGTTTGTTCGCTATTTGCTTGCATACAACTGTAGGTCTTTGCAGTCTGTTGTTATCGCGTCGAGGTGTTCGATCGCGATAAGGTCGCGGCGTATTTGGCCGCTGCGACTTTGGCAGAGTCTTGTTAGTTGTTTTTCTGTGTTAGCATAAGTTAGATATCGCATTATTTCATGCATATACACTATTGATCTGTGTTGTTAGGTTACCTTCCTTGGATGAGTGGATCCTCTCACCTACGAGCACTCATGGGCTGACCAGGACCGCCTTCTGAGGGCCTATGTAAGTCCTCGTGACCGTACACACCTATTAGGGTCCCACTTGACCGAGTGGCTTTCTATTAATTTATTCATTTAAAAGTCAAGTGCAAACCTCAAAATTTGGACCGTAATCATGATAACTTGAGTACTCCTTCTTATCTCACAGTCCCTTCATGTTGTGTTAAAGTCTAGGTTTGGTTGGTCTGTGTCATCTCCCCTAAATTGCCTAGGGGCAGTGCATGCGTCATTGTCTAGGTAGATCGAGTCAGTCCCCTCCAACCATTGTATTATATTACAATCCTTTGTTCGACATGGACCAATTCCGAGTCCTTGCCGATGATGTCTTGCCCATTGGACTCCTTGAGGATGTGGCCCAAACCTCTGCGGCCGTCCTCTCCGGGTACGTCCATCCCCCTCTTGTCATTGGAAATCAATCCCGCCCTCCTTCTTCTCCAGAGGTAGATGACCCCCATTCTCAATTTAGTCAGCTTCTTCCTCATCTTAGTCCGTACCAAGTCCGTGAGTTTCTAGCCGCTGCCAAAGGCAAGCAACCCTTGTCTCCACCTACTCATAATTCAGCCCAACAAACGGCCTCCTCTGCCCCTGTTATTTCAGCACCACATGTACCTTCCGTTGTGGCAGACCCCACACCCCTCCGTCCTCGGGCTATTCATTTTTCGGAGCCTAGCTACCTTCCAGCACGGGAGGTTCGGCCCAAGTCCCCTCCAATGTCCTCTTTCTATCAGGCCGAACCTTCTCACCTTCCCCGCGAGAGGTCCTATTCGTTGGAGCAATCTCGCTCCCTCATTCCTTCTCACCATGCCACGACCCCCTCCGATTTCCTTGCGGAGTGGGCGACCATGAAAAGGGAACTCCATGACCTCAGGAGACAAATAGAACCTCAGAAGGTCGCTGACATCCTCCTCCCATCCTTCCAGCATCTCCGGGTTCCATCCCAGTCGAAGCTCCATATCTATCGGCGGTACTCTGGGGTAGGGGACCCTTACGTACACTTGAAGGATTTTGTATATGAGTCTGCACCGCACAAGTATGACCGCCATCTAATGGCATACTTGTTCAGGAAATCGTTTGATGGTCCGACCCTTGAATGGTTTTACTCTCTGCCACCTGAGGAAGCCGAAGATTTCCAAATTGTCCAAGAAAGGTTCTTACAGCAATTCCAAGATCGGGTTGGACCCAAATATTCATTGTTGATCTAGTGGCCGAAAAGATGAAGGCCGATGAGGAATTTTCAGCCTACGTCGACAAATGGCATTCCCTTACTGCTAAGGTCCGCTGCCCAATGCCCGAGGAAGAAAAGGTCAAGTTGCTGATCTCCAATGCCACTCCCACCTACCGGGCCATCCTAGCCATGAACGACATCACCACCATGCACCAGCTGTATAGCCGAGCCCGTTTCATCCAAACCCAGCTTAAGGACTCGCCAATTCACTCCATGTTTAAGACTCCTAAATCTCGTTATCCTAAGAAGCCCCAAGGCCCAGTCACTGTAGGTGTCCAAACAAATGAGCAAGTAGGTGCGGTGAACAACCCCCAAGGCCCCGTGGGTAGCTCTCCCTACACTCAGCAACCCCAGCAACTGTGGAACAACAATAGATAGCCTCCTCCTCAGGGTCAGAACCCCCAGCAAGACTAGTGCCAATACAACCAAGTCCCTCCCCTGCATAATGGTTTTGCTTCTAGAAAGCCCAATGGGCCTAAAAGAGCTCAGTACCCTCCTTTGCCAAAGACCCTAGCTGATATTTTTGCATCCCTCATGTCCTTAAATGCCCTTAGACTCCCTCCTGAGAAGCCGAACTAGAATATGACAGTGGACTAGACGAAGTACTGTGTGTACCATTGCCATCCAGGCCATAATGTGTCGGACTGTTTCCAATTCCGGGATATCATATATGATCTTCATGAACAAAATCAGATCGATTGGGCAGAGATGAAAAGATTGATCCAGACACTGAGGGACCAGCAGGGTCAAAGATAGCAGCAACAATAGCAGAGGCGACAGCAGCCACAACAACAACAACAATTCCAGCAACAACAGTAACAATTCCAGCAACAATTCCAACAACAACAGCAACCCCAACAACCGGAAAATGACCTTCGCATAATTCGTAATCCCATGCCTCAACATCAGCCCGCTCCAAACCCACAACCTATTCCACCACCTCCCCCACCTGCGCAGGTTAATCCCGTTATACACCACCCACCACCAGAAGCCGCATGGGCCTTCGATGACGAACACGAAGTGGGCCAACTCTTGGCCATTTCCCATACCACCCATGTTTCCGCTATGTCTACATCCACCACACCCACAATTGCCACCATTACCTCGCCACTCTACAGCTCCCCCGTCATACAACCCGTTATCCCTTCGCCTATCAGCATCCCGTTCTCCCCTACGCCAGCGCCACTATTACCCAACCCTTCCATCCTTGACACCACTCCTCCCCCACTCCACCATAACCTCGCCCTGCGGAGTGGGCGTATGTTTCACCAGATGTACCCAAATGCATCCGGGTCTATGCTGGGTCAGCAAACCCAACCCTCCAACAGTCAGCAGTAGCAACAGGATGCCGATGAGTCAGATCCGTTATGGGAACTCAGTATGACATTTTGAAGCACTTGGACCAAACTCCAACAAAAATATCCATCCTTGAGTTAATCAAGAGGTCACACACCCACCAAGATGCCCTGAGAGCGTTCTTGCAAAGGGTCATGGTAAGTGAAGACATGAACCCTGACAACCTGCCTTCTGTGCTCTCTATTGTGAATAAAGGACCGACAATTACCTTTTCGGATGGTGAGTTAGCCCCTCTGAGGCTAGAAGAATGCCCTTGTGTGTAACCCTTACCATAAACAAAGTGGCCATTGATGCAGCATTAGTCGATACAGGGGCCTCTGTTAATGTATGTCCGCTGAGCACCTTGAGAGCTTGTAACATCTTGGAGCGCCGCTTGCAGCCCACTCCTACAACGGTGGCGGCTTATGACAACTCTCAGCGAGCCTGCCATGGCCTTATTTCTCTACAGGCTGAATTAGGGCCACTTGTCATGACTGTGAACTTTTATGTGCTAGATATCGATCCCACCTACAATGCTATCCTAGGCCGCCCTTGGATCGAAGCATTAGGGGCAGTACCCTCCACAGCTCATCAGTGTTTGAAATTCCCCTTTCAAGGGCGTATAGTCAAAGTCAAAAGTGCAGCAACCACACACACTGTGGAGGCTATAGAGAATATCATGCCGTCAGTCTAGCCATCTAATAAGCTTGTCATCTCGGTGCTCGATATAAATTACCCATGGGCTTACACTTTCTCCTCCAAGCGTCTGATTGTGTCTCCATCATTGGCAGCCATAAGAAAGCATACGTTAGCAAATACCAAAGGCTAGGATATCATGTTCAGGATTGGCTATCAGACAGGAAAATGTTTGGGAACCCATCTCCAAGGGCGTTCCAAGGCCGTTATTGGCACAAAGAAATTTACAAAGCATGGTCTAGGATACGCAGAATGGGCAGTATTCTCATCTGCCTCTCAATCAAGCCCCGGACCTCTTACCTGGACATTATATGACCACTTTGTCAGAGGGCCCATACAACCCAGGTATAACACCACAGTGGAGGAGGCACCTATGTCAGCCTATCAAATCATAGAAGCTCATCGGCCCAGCAAGAAATGGAAGCCAGAGACGGAGACAGTGGATTCGGATATTGAAGATTTATTCCCTGCAGTGAGTTTCCTATTCAAGGAGGACAACAACACTCCGCCATCAGAAGCAAAAGCAGAAGATCAGGGCCTTGAAGACCTTGTTTCATCAGTGAGTCATTTGTTCGTCGAGGACAGTGCGGCACAGCTGCCAGCAGTGATAGAATCAGCATCAGCAATCACCACCAAGCGACAGTTGCTTGGACTCGGTGAAAAGTTTGAAACCATGAACCTCATCAACCCAACAATGGAGTTCTGGCTAGGGTATTCCTAGCCTTTCAATCATTTTTCCCCTCCCATTATCTCCAGTTCTCTCCCGACGCTCTCGAGGCGTTAACCTCCTCTGCATCTTCTTTCACTGTCTCTTTTAATGGCTCGGTTCTATCCTTCTCCCGATGCCTTCACTCTTAGGAGGGTTAATTTCCTTTCTTAATATGTTGCATTAAAAAATATCAAAAATCAAAATAAAAAATGCCTCCTCTCTTCCTCGTTTCCCATCTTTCCCCTGCCCTTCTCTTCAGGCGGAGATCCCCGCCTTTCCCCTTTCCCTTTCATCGGACGGCAATACCCATCCTTCTCCTTTCAAACACCAACCGCCCACTGCTGTTCTCATCCTCGGATGGCGATCCCCTCCCCTCGCCTCGACGGCAATCCCCATCACCTCTTAATCCTCGGACAGCGATTCCCATCCCCTCACCTTCCTGCTCTTGACGGCGATCCCCGTCACCTCTTGATTTTTGGACGGCGATCCCCGTCCCCTCGCCTTCCTGATCTTGAAGGCGATCCCCGTCACCTCTTGATTTTCGGACAGCAATCCCCGACCCGCACCTCCATCTTGACTCATGATGGCAATCCCCGTCATTCCCCACCTTTTGCCTTCTGCTGTCTAATTCCCCTGCTCTTGATGGCGATCCCCATCACCCCCGCGCTTTTCTCTGCTTTGACGGCAATCCCCGTCACCCCCTTCTTCCTTGGCGGCGATCCCCGCCTTTCTCGTTCGGCCCAAGCTGCGGTCTTTGCCCACTGACCACCATGGTCACTTTGGGCGATTTGGGTGAGGGGCCTTCTGTTCCCCTGCACCCCGAGTCTGTTGTAGGCACCCTGAGCTCGGGTGGCCTACCTCTTCCTCCAGACCCATCGGAGGGTTTCTGCGGCCCCACCGTGCCTGTTCCTTTCCATTCCAATAAATCTCTGGACTCTTTTCCAGAGCCTTCTGTAAATATCAAACCTAGTTTGGATTCAAGGGTAGGATCTAGCAAGTCCCCGTCCCCGTCTAGGAAGAAGAAGGGTAGTGGCATACCCCGTAGGTATCTTCTAGACCTGGTGCAAAGGTGTGGTGCTCTTCTAGCTGTGGAAGAATTCGTCCAAGAAGCGGTAATTCTGAACATAGAAGCTCAGTACAAGGAGAAAGGGCTAGATGACGGATTTGGTGTTTATGAGATCTTAGCCGAAGGCGACCCATTGGATGAAGATGATTGTGAGATAGAGGACGCTTCCGAGATGTATGCGAGTGGTATGAAAAGATTTGATGAACCTACCTCGGCAGTAGACGAACCCACCAAATAGGTAAACGTGGGAACAGAAGATGACCCTAGGCCCTTGACCATAGCTTCCGGTCTCCCTCCTGAGGAAGAAGAGGTGCTCATAGAAATGTTAAGGGAGTTTAAGGATTCCTTTGCCTGGTCTTATGACGACATGCCCGGCATTGACCCCGAATTGGTAGAACATAGGTTAATCTTGAAACCAGGGGCAGTTGCCGTTAAACAGAAGTTAAGGAGGTTTCTCCCCCACATTGCTTTGAAGATGAAAGAGGAGATTGATAAGCTACACAAGGCTAAATTCATCCGTGTAGTCCTCTATCCATTGTGGGTGGCGAACATAGTCCCGGTAATGAAGAAAGACGGAAGAGTGCTGATTTTTTTTTTTTCAATCTAGCCGAACTTAGAGGAGAGGGTAGGGACGCCCTCACTACTGAGGGTGCCACTACCTTCACCAAGCAGCTAAGGATAATTTCATTAAGAGTGTGGTGAAAGGGGGGATGGGGAGGAGTACAAAAGGGACTCGGGGCTCCTGGGCGGATGTCCTGCCTTATCATGGTGGCAGGAATCCATTACATTGCTGGGGAGGTCAGCCCAACGGTCCAAAAGTGTGAAACAAGCACAAGAAACAGCAAATTCTGCAAGGCAGTCCGCCACCTTGTTACCTTCCCTCGGGGCATACATGATCTCAGCCTTGACCTTAGCAGCAGCAACAACAATCTCCTGCAAAATGAAGGAGAGATCCCACGACCTGGGGGTTTGTGTGGTTACAATATGCATAGGGTTTAAGGAATCAGTCTCAATCTGCACCTCACTGGCATCCATTTTGGAGCACAACCGCAGTCCATCCCTTAATGCGAGGGCCTCAGCAGCAAGACTAGTTTTCAGATCATGGCAGGGGGTAGCAAAAGCCCATTGCATGTCCCCATTGTGGTCCCTGAGGATACCACCACCTCCAGCCTCACCAGACTGCTTGTTAAAAGCACCGTCAACATTTTGCTTTAGTCCCCCCCCGGGGGGGGGGGGGGTGTAAGCCATCTAACAGTTTTGAGTTCCATAACTTTCAGATTTCCTTTTCCACTTGGGTTCTGGCTGAGAACATCTGACCAAGGCTGAGGGATCCTCTGGAAGCTGGCAGCAATACATATGGCTCGGACAAACATCAGACATCTATTAGTTATGTGCTTAGCAGACATGGTGATGCCTTGGAATCTCGCCTTATTCCTGTTGCACCAAGTTTCCCACAAGACTGCCATGAATGTGCATTTCTTTAGCCGCCCAGTCGCATTGGAGATGTCTGGATGGGTAAGGTAAGAGGTCACACCCTCGGCCACATCATAAATTTCCATGTTCTTAAAATTCAGGAGATTAGTTAGATCTGTCCACACTTGGTTTGCTGTTCTACTCTTGAAAAACAGGTGCACCAAGCTTTCAGGTTGGCTATCGGTGCAGTAGGAGCATTTAGAGCACAGAGGTATGCCTTTTCCTTGGACTGTTCCATCAACCGGGATGAGATTTTGAATCATTCTCCACAGAAAGATGGACCATTTTAGGGGAATATAAGGAGACCACAGGGTTTTCCATTTCTGGGAGGTTTCAGGTTGGAGGAGAATCCTGACAGATTTGGTGGTGAGTTTACCATTAGAGTTCAAACACCAGATCCATGTATCTTCTAAATTATTAGTGGTGAGGAATTGTTCCAGCAGGTAGGTGGGGCAGTGCATCAGGGCGTTTTGCAGGTGGGTGCTCACCGGGCTGCTAAGGGCCTGCTGAATGGTGCATAATTTATCGGGCATCGCCTGCCATTGAAGAAGTGTCATAGCAGTGGGGAGGTTATGACCGCAAAAGTGAGACTGGACTGCATTGATGACATCCAACTGAATGAAATTCCAGCAAGCCCTGAAGAAGTGTCCGGAGAATCCATCTGGCCCTGGGGCACTGTCCGGATCCATACTGAAAACCACCTTCTTTATCTCATCCGGGGTAGGTACGATACACATGTTGTTGTTGTCTTCATCTTTCAGCGAAGTCAGAATGTGTTGGATTATTTCTGCACTCACATGGTGGGGGGAAGATGTAAAGGCATCAGAAAAGTGATCCACAAATAAAGCGGTGATTCCATCATCTCCCTCCACAGGAATACCCTCCGGGTTATAGAGCTTGGATGTCAGTGACCTTCTCCTTTGAGTGAGAGCATAAGCGTGGAAGAATTTAGTGTTGTTGTCCCCCTCCTTGAGCCATTTTATTCTAGATTTCTGGCGCCAAAATTTCTCCTCCTGGGATAGACCTGATCCAGCTTGTCTTTAGCTATCTGAAAGTTGGCATGGTTATCTTGAGTGGGGGTCCTCATCAAGGTTCTTTTGAGCTATAGCATATTCAGTTTCTGCATGTTGAATATTGTGTGAGACATTGCCGAAAGTTTTTTGTTCCACCTTCTATAAAACTTCTTCCCGAAAGTGAGACATTGTTGGATATTGAGTGCTGATTTGCATAGACTTCCGGGACTTGAATAAGGCATGTCTAAAAGATGATTTCCCTTTGCCTCACTTGGATGTCTTGATTGATAACACCGCGGGGTTCGAAACTCTATCATTCATGGATGGGTACTCAGGCTATAATCAGATTCGTCTAGCCCCGGAGGACCAAGGGAAAACCTCCTTCACCACACCCTGGGGAACTTATTGCTACGTGGTCATGCCGTTTGGATTGAAAAATGCCGGCACCACTTATCAAAGGGCAATGTTAGCTATCTTCCACGATATGATTCATGTTGATGTTGAGGTATACGTGGATGATATTGTGATGAAGTCTCAGACTCGAAGAGAACACTCCTCCGTGCTTGCCAAAGTATTTCGCCGCACACAAGAATACCAATTGAAGATGAATCTAAAGAAGTGCGTGTTTGGGGTTTCTTCAGGCAAATTTCTAGGTTTCATAGTCAGCAAACGGGGGATTCAGATAGACCCGCACAAGGCCAAGGCAATCAATGAGATGCCTCCTCCTAAGAACATATCTGAGCTTCGAGGTTTGATTGGTCGGCTACAGTTCATAAGGAGATTCATATCTCAGCACTCTCAAAGATGTCACCCTTTCTATGAACTGTTAAGAGGAGGAGCCAAATTTGAGTGGAATGTTAAGTGCCAAGAAGCCTTCGATGAACTCAAGAGCTATCTTATGAACCCGCCCGTGCTGCAGGCACCTTGTTGCCCAGTTGATGAGCCCAGAGGGGGGGTGAATGGGTCTTTTAAAAAATAATCTAGACGATACCTGTAAATAAAAACATTCACAAAAATGTTCTTCGATGAAGGTTAGTGACTATTAGTTCAAATACCAATCACACAAAGAAAACAATCACACGACACAAAGGATTATCCTGGTTTGGACCTCCTCTCCTTAGGAGTCCTACGTCCAGTCCCTGAGCAACCACTCAGGTTTTTACTAACTAGCGTACAGTCCCCCTAAGGACGCTACAGCACCCAGCTCGGCTGGTCTTCCTTCACACCCGAAGGGAATAACAACACCCTGGATATCCACCAGGTCTTCTGTAAGACCCTCGAATTTTCGTCGCATTATTTGTATTTATGTGTGTATAATTGTGCTTGTGTATGTATGTACATATTTACGTACGCATTAATTAGTATAATTACGTGTGCATGTGTTTATATTAAATATAGATAATGCATGTATTGCATGGTGATAGTATGGGTATAATACCGTATACGTATTGCACGTACATATGCATGGTATGCTTGGTTTTCTGAATAACTTAGGGTTCTGGCCGAAGGCCCCTTGGCGTCAACCCCTGGCCGCTGAGGTGGTGTCAGCATCCAGACCTGGACGTCGACACTAATCCAGGCGTCCAGCGATATGGACACCAATCTCTCTGGCCTGCATGCACAGCAGAGCTGCAAGCTTCTGAAACAAGGCAAGCCAACCATTGGGGGTTGTCCCCAACGGTTCTGAAGGCTGTCAAATCAGCCTGGTGAGTGGGAGAGAGACTCTCTTTAGGTCTGAACCCGAAATGGCTCTCCCCACTCTTCCCTTCACCCTTGCAAGAGGAGAAAAGAGAGAGGAAAACCCTAGGAGGAAAACTGTGAGAAAACCCCCTCTTAGCACCTTCAAATCCGACCCCCTAGAGCTTGATCCAGAGATCTACTGCTTCAAGAAGGTAGCTAGATCGACAAGGAAGGCTTCCCCGACATCCCCTTGGCGTGGAGATCATCCAGGAGCCCGGAGGAAGAGATCCATTGGAGGCTTTTCTGCAACTTTCTTGGGACTGCCCAAGGAGGTCTTCACCGAGCCCTAGATCCCTTGGAGAAATTTTTGAAAGGCAAGTGACCTACCCATGATGTCCCCTTATGAGTCTAGGTCGGTTTTATGATTTTTGAGCATTTTTCCCTCGAGTCCTAGACCCTCCCATTCACCCAAGTTTCAGAGCTCGGGTCTGTGTTTCTGCATAGACCTGATTCGACGGCAAGGTTCCTGGACGCCCAGATCATGCTTGGCGTCCATCGACCATGCCGCTGACCTTGAGTCAGCGGCCAGAGACCGCCGCCAAGTTCTTCAGGACAGAATAGTGAACTGTTCTGCCCTTCTTCTACATTAATTTCGATATGGTTTCCGTGATGAGGATATATGGTAAACCTTATACTCTATGTATATTGTTAATCATGGTGTGTGAATGAATGTGGGGTGTGATGGTGGATGTGGAATATTGTATCCCTTGAACTTGTGAGCATGACTTATTGAGATTCTTGCAAATTTATGTTTCATGATTAGAATTAGTATGAATGTCTTGGTTTTGGTCTGACCATGAAGGTTAGTGGGTCAGTACATGTGTTTGCAAATTTGGTAAATTATCCATGCTTGTGTAACTTGCTAATAAATCCGATTCGGTAGAATAAAAATAAAAGCATGCAAGAATGGTTTGTGGTGATCGATCTATAGATGTATGAATTAGGGTAGACTAGGTATTCTCAGATCATGTATGTGATAGAAACCCCTGTTCAACAGTAAGTGGCAACATTTCATGATATGTTAAATTCCATGTAACTTAAATTGTGAATGTCAAGCAAAATAAGTGTTTGATTTTCTGTAAATTATATTTAGCTCAGAAAAATCTGGAAATTTGAGTGTATGATCATGAACCCGAAAACAGCATGTGGCTAAAATTTTAGGTCATTTGGATCCGTAAATAAAAAGTTATGTATTTTCATGTGAAATGTGATAATCTACGTATATTGTCGTAATGTGATTAGTTATTGTCTAAAACCAACTTAATTAGTGAAAATTTCTGTGTGTTAAACTCCTGAAATTTTGTAGTACCATGTTAGGAAATAAAAAAAAATAGAGATATCCATGTGAGTAAGAAAGTGAATGTGATAAAAGTGTGAAGTGTCAAACCATGTGTAAAACGGTAAATGTATAAATGTGTAATTGTGCCAATGTGACACTGCTTCCGTAGAGGGCAGTGGAGCTGTATCAGGGAAAAGTCCCCCTGAGAAAGTTCATTGTGTAAGTGACCCTAAGGGCATTAGGGGGAAATCCTGGAGGTGGACAAGTACCACTGGTTAGGGTGGAGACTTGTTCTCCCGGTCTGCGCAGTCCAAGAGTCGCCATTGGAATGCCTAGATGGCGTCTATGTGTAATGTGATGTGTATATGTCCTTCTTTGGTGGTTTGGACTATGTGTCACGGCACCTAAAATGTGTAATGTGAAAAGTGTAATGTGTATGTGTCCATGTGTAAATGTGTAAGTGACAATGCGAATGTGTATGTGTAAAATGAACCATGTGAAAGAGGAAATTCGTGTAAAGAAAATGTGAAGCTAAAAATGTGAAATATGTTATTGAAACCTATGTGAGACAAAATCTGAAACCATGTGAATTCAGTAAATTCATGTTATTATCATTATGTTTAATGTGCAAAGATGCCTAGAATCCATGTTAGGGTTAATTAGTGAAAACGGGCACAAGATAGCATGAATGGTTGTTAACATGATATGTTTTATGCATTATTGTAGCTCTCATGCATAGGTTTTCAGCCATGAAACCATATGAAATCATAACCTAAAGCATGTGAAAAGGTCTATGTATGTGTTTAAAAATATGTAAAATCCATGCTAGTTGTGTTCCCTTTCATGTATGTAAAATGTTCATGTTGGTAGCTCTCATGTCTTAGTCTTTAAAGATTAAAGTTTCATGAGTAAATTGAGTAGAGAGCATGTGATAGGTGAATTTTATTCTTAGAAATCTGAAAGCATGATCCATGTATAAAATTGTAGAACGTTCATGATAGGTTGAAACTTCGAATTGACTAGCATGCCATGTGTTGCAAATTGTAAATGTGCATGTAAAAACCATTAGGACTTGTAAGTGTATATCATGAGTAGTGTTGCTTGCTGAGTCCTTGGACTCACTCCTTGCTTCGGCGTACAGGTGTAGTTGGTGACGTGGCACCTTTGGAGGAGGTAGCAGAGACGGACTCCGAGCGCGGAGATTAGCTAGCTTTGGAGTTTCTTTGAGATTGTGTATTTCATAAGTATGTAATTGAACATTGTATTAGAGTATTATGAAAAGGATGTAAAAGTGTGGACACTATGTATTTCCATTTCAGCAATTTAAATTATGTGAACTCTTAGTTCCTTTTTGTTAATTGCAAACTGCATGTATGTTTAATGTGGATGATGAATGAATGAAGACAGATGTCTTTTACTTCCGCTACTCTGTTGTATATTCGCGTGTATCTCAGCTGTATGTATCGTTTGGGTAAATGTCCCACTGTGGCAGTGCTCGCTATACCGACGTGGGTTGGTATAACCGTACCGGTATAATGAGGGTCGTCACAGAGATTGGTATCAGAGCGACCGGTTGAGATTACACATGAATATACCTAAGTCATCATCCCCATTGCATGCTATGTATGTCCACATGTGTAGAAAACACTAATAAGAAGTGAAAGATAGATAAGAAAATGGTTAGAGAACTTAGTAACCTAGCTCTAATAGTGGCTGAAATTTTATTACAGCCATGGCTTCCCGTGGACGACGTGGAGGTGTGCCAGCTCGCGACGACGAGCAGAGGCGTGAGGAGCGGGCGGAGCAGCAGGCCCCGGCCCCACAGGGTCCTATGCTTCCCCCACCACCGCCAGTGGACTATGGAGTATTCATGCAAGGTCTGGTGCAAGCCATGCAGACGCAGGCCCACACCCAGGCAGCACTCCAGGCCCAGTTGGAGGCCCAGGTAGAATAATGAAACAACCTAGTAGTTGCTATTTAAATTGTGTAATATTGTGTTTATTGTATATTGTTTATTGTTTAATGTAGCAGGCTCAGGCCCCAGCTCAGGACCATGGTGGACCTTCCATCATGGAGCGATTCAAGAGGATGACCCCACCCTCTTTTAAGGGGGAGAGTGATCCGCTAATGGCAGAAAGCTGGATGAGGGAGACGGAGAAAATCTTCCGAGCTATCAGGTGTCCTGATGAGGACAAGGTGACATTAGCCACCTACATGCTACAGGTATGTTTTAGTTTATGCTTGTATGTTGTTTGTCAAGTTAGAATTTGTTAGTTAGAGCTTATGAAGGTGTATTGCAGGAGAGAGCTGATGTATGGTGGTCCTCCCTACTTTGTACACGCTTTGAGGACGGAGCGGTAGACGTGGCGTGGGATGCGTTCGTGAGGCTCTTCCGAGCCAAGTTCATCCCAGAGCACATCCAGGACAAGATGGAGCAAGAATTTCTTTCCCTGACGCAAGGATCAATGACCGTCCTGGAATACGAGGCAAGGCTTTCTGAACTTTCTAAATATGCACCGCATATAGTAGAGGATGAGCGCAGGAAGACCAAGAAGTTTGTGATGGGTCTCAAACCATCACTGAGGACGAGACTCGTGGCGTTCGACCACCGCACGCTAGACGAGGCCCTCAGCGCAGCCTGCAGACAGGAGGGAGAAATGGAGCAATATCTGGAGGAGAAGAAGGCTTCACAGAAGAGGCCGGCAGCGGCTTTCCAGCGGCAGGATAAGAAGAAAACGGTGTACCAGACACCGCAGAAATCAGTGGCAGTCAGCAACTCACAGGTACCTTCTGTACGTTCCCCCGGTGCGAAGAAAGAGTGTCCCTATTGTGGGAAGACCCATGGAGGTTCCAAGTGGTGGTTAGTAGCGGGTAGATGCTTAAAGTGTGGGAGCAGCGACCACAAGATCAAAGACTGCCCAAGACTTCAGTAGGGAGCTCAGCGTGGAGCACCAGTACCAGCAGTAGCGGTAGCCGCGCCAGCTACAGGACGACCAGGAAGGCCTCGAGCCCCAGCTCGAGTGTTTGCGTTAGCTCGTGAGGACACCGAGCAGGCGGAGCATGTCACCGAAGGTACAGTTTTGCTTTTCGGTGTGCACGCTCGGGTTTTGTTTGATACGGGTGCTACTCACTCGTTCATTTCCGAGCGGTTCGCTAGGCAGTTAGCCCTAGAGTCAGGCATAGAGTCTGAGGAGTTAGAGGTTCCTTTGTCTGTGCACACCCCTGCGGGTACGGTATCGACTAGGAAGTGCATTCCGTCGTTACCCGTGTGCATTGAGGATAGATTCCTAGATGGGTGTTTCTTCTTGCTAAAGATGAAGGACTATGATTGTATCCTTGGTCTGGATTGGCTAGAGGAGCACTATGCGTTAGTGGATTGTCGTAGGAAGAAGATTGTTTTCCGCATTCCTGGTGAGGATGAGTTCTCTCATTCCTTGCCAAAGAACTTAGCGGGAAAGTTAGTTATCTCTGCCATGAAGGCGATGCGCATGGTGAACAAGGACTGTGACGCATTTCTTGCCAGCGTTATGCTAGTACCCGATGCTGGTTCGTCACTGACTCTTGCAGAGATCGATGTGGTGCAGGACTTTCCAGATGTCTTTCCGATGACTTGTCTGGATTGCCACCGGATAGGGAGATAGAGTTCACTATAGAGTTGCTTCCAGGCACCTCTCCTATCTCGAAGGCCCCATATCGGATGGCTCCTGCAGAGTTAGCCGAGTTGAGGAAGCAATTGCAAGAATTGCTCGATAAGGGATTTATTCGCCCTAGTGTTTCCCCTTGGGGCGCACCTGTATTATTCGTCAAGAAGAAAGACGGGTCACTTCGGTTGTGTATTGATTATAGGAAGTTGAACCAGGTGACTGTGAAGAACAGGTATCCCTTACCTCGGATTGATGATCTGTTTGACCAGTTGCGAGAGGCATCAGTCTTTTCCAAGATTGACTTGCGATCTGGTTATCATCAGTGAGGATTAGGAGTGAGGATGTGTCCAATACGGCATTTAGAACCCGTTATGGACATTATGAGTTTTTGGTCCTTCCTTTCGGATTGACTAACGCCCCTGCAGCGTTCATGGATCTCATGAACGGGTGTTTAGTCCGTATCTAGATAGCTTTGTTGTTGTGTTTATTGATGACGTGTTGGTCTATTCTCCGGATGAGGCCACACATCGTCATCATTTGAGGTTAGTCTTAGAGGTTCTCCGTGAGCACAAGCTGTATGCGAAGTTCAGCAAGTGCGAGTTTGGTTGCGCGAGGTTCATTTTCTCGGGCATGTTATCTCCGGCGCTGGTGTTGCAGTTGATCCAGCAAAAGTCCAGGCAGTTATGGATTGGGAGATTCCCAGGACCCCTTCGGAGATTGTAGTTTCCTTGGGTTAGCTGGTTACTATCGGCGATTCATTGAGGGTTTCTCATCCATCGCCGCCCCTTTGACAAAGCTGACCAGAAAGGGTGAGAAGTTCGTATGGTCTGAGGACATGTGAGCGTAGCTTTCAGCTATTGAAGGCTAAGCTTACTTCTGCTCCGGTATTGGTATTGCCTAGTGGTCTAGAGGGCTTTGCCATTTATACGGATGCATCTCAGATTGGTTTAGGCTGTGTGCTCATGCAGCAAGAGAGGGTAGTGGCTTATGCTTCTCGTCAGTTGAAGGAGCATGAGAGGAACTATCCGACTCATGACTTGGAGCTCGCAGCTGTGGTTCATGCACTAAAGATCTGGAGGCACTATCTTTATGGTGTCAGATTTGAGGTGTTTACCGACCACAAGAGCTTGAAGTATCTTTTCTCTCAAAAGGAATTAAACCTGAGGCAGAGAAGATGGATTGAGTTCTTGAAGGACTATGACTTCGACCTTCAGTATCATCCTGGAAAGGCGAACGTCGTAGCAGATGCTCTGAGTAGGAAGAGGTCTTTGCTCCAGCAGGATTGGAAGATGTTGGAGGATGCAGCGTGCTCTATGACCGAGTTAGAGCCATCGTTGTGTCAGGCTTTTGTAGCTCAGCTATCCCTTAGATCCTCGGTCTTGGATGAGGTGATTGAGCAGCAGAAAGCCGATCCTAGATTGTTAGAGTTAGTGGGTAAGGCGGGCATTGCTCGTGATGAGGACGGTGTGATTAGATTTCAGCACTGTGTTTGTGTCCCCGATGTGGTAGATGCCCGTGAGCATGTGTTAGCGGAGGCTCATAGATCGCGATTCTCTATTCATCCGGGTAACACTAAGATGTATCAAGACCTGAAGAGATCATTTTGGTGGTCCGGCATGAAGAAGGATGTTGCGGATTATGTGTCTAGATGTCTAGTATGTCAGCAAGTGAAAGCCGAGCGGCAGCGACCATCCGGCCTTATGCAGAGGATGGATATCCCCGTATGGAAATGGGAAGCTGTCACTATGGACTTCGTTTCGGGTTTGCCTCGATCTAGAAGGGGCAATGACTCGATTTGGGTAGTTGTAGATAGATTCTCGAAGACTGCTCATTTCTTGCCTATGAAGAAGAAGCAGTCAGTAGAGAGTTTAGCTAGACTGTATGTTAGATTGCATGGTATGCCGAAGTCGATCATTTCGGATCGAGATCCGAGATTTACTTCGAGATTGTGGAAGGGTCTTCAGGATGCGTTAGGTTCAGAGCTTAAGCTCAGTTCGGCGTTTCATCCCCAGACCGATGGACAGTCCGAGAGGACTATCCAGACGCTCGAGGATATATTGAGAGCGTGTGTTCTGGATTGGAAGGACGATTGGGAGCGTCATTTACCTCTTGTGGAATTCGCATACAACAACAGCTTTCATGCTAGTATCGGTATGGCTCCATTCGAGGTGTTGTATGGTAGGCCCTGCAGATCTCCTTTATGTTGGGAGGAGACTGGTGATAGGCAATTGATCGGACCGGAGTTAGTTCAGGAAACTTCGGATAAGATTCAGCTTATCAGGAAAAGGCTTGTTGCGGCACAGGATAGGCAGAAGAGTTATGCCAACAACAGGAGAAAGGATTTGGAGTTCGAGGTTGGCGATCATGTCTTCTTGAAGATATCGCCTACTCGTGGTGTTGTCAGATTTGGCAGGCATAGCAAGCTAAGCCCTAGATTCATTGGCCCATATGAGATTCTCAGACATTTGTGCAGCGTGGCGTACGAGCTAGCATTACCCCCAGCTTTGGCTAGCGTTCACCGGTATTCCACGTATCTATGCTCAGGAAGTATGTCCGAGATCCGTCTCATGTGATTAGTCATGAGCTCGTGGAGATCCAGCCAGATCTTTCGTATGTCGAGCAACCCGTAGCCATTCTTGACCGGAAGGTTCAGCACCTCCGGAACAAGAGTATTGCGTCGGTGAAAGTTCTATGGCGGAACTTCTCACGTGAGGAGGCTACGTAGGAGCCTGAGGATGCGATGAAGAAGAAGTATCCCTTTTGTTTGAGTAGTGTCGTTCTAACTTCGAGGACGAAGTTTCTTTAAGTGGGAGAGGGTGTAAGACCCTCGAATTTCCGTTGCATTATTTGTATTTATGTGTGTATAATTGTGCTTGTGTATGTATGTACATATTTACGTACGCATTAATTAGTATAATTATGTGTGCATGTGTTTATATTAAATATAGATAATGCATGTATTGCATGGTGATAGTATGGGTATAATACCGTATACGTATTGCACGTACATATGCATGGTATGCTTGGTTTTCTGAATAACTTAGGGTTCTGGCCGAAGGCCCTTGGCGTCAACCCTGGCCGCTGAGGTGGTGTCAGCGTCCAGACCTGGACGCCGACACTAATTCAGGCGTCCAGCGATATGGACACCAATTTCTCTGGCCTGCATGCGCAGCAGAGCTGCAAGCTTCTGAAACAAGGCAAGCCAACCATTGGGGGTTGTCCCCAACGGCTCTGAAGGCTGTCAAATCAGCCTGGTGAGTGGGAGAGAGACTCTCTTTAGGTCTGAACCCGAAATGGCTCTCCCCACTCTTCCCTTCACCCTTGCAAGAGGAGAAAAGAGAGAGGAAAACCCTAGGAGGAAAACTGTGAGAAAACCCCCTCTTAGCACCCTCAAATCCGACCCCCTGGAGCTTGATCCGGAGATCTACTGCTTCAAGAAGGTAGCTGGATCGACAAGGAAGGCTTCCCCGACATCCCCTTGGTGTGGAGATCATCCAGGAGCCCGGAGGAAGAGATCCCTTGGAGGCTTTTCTGCAACTTTCTTGGGACTGCCCAAGGAGGTCTTCACCGAGCCCTAGATCCCTTGGAGAAATTTTTGAAACGCATGTGACCTACCCATGATGTCCCCTTATGAGTCTAGGTCGGTTTTATGATTTTTGAGCATTTTTCCCTCGAGACCTAGACCCTCCCATTCACCCAAGTTTCAGAGCTCGGGTCTGTGTTTCTGCACAGACCTGATTCAACGGCAAGGTTCCTGGACGCCCAGATCATGCTTGGCATCCATCGACCATGCCGCTGACCCTGAGTCAGCGGCCAGAGACCGCCGCCAAGTTCTTCAGGACAGAACAGTGAACTGTTCTGCCCTTCTTCTACATTAATTTTGATATGGTTTCCGTGATGAGGATATATGGTAAACCTTATACTCTATGTATATTGTTAATCGTGGTGTGTGAATGAATGTGGGGTGTGATGGTGGATGTGGAATATTGTATCCCTTGAACTTGTGAGCATGACTTATTGAGATTCTTGCAAATTTATGTTTCATGATTAGAATTAGTATGAATGCCTTGGTTTTGGTCTGACCATGAAGGTTAGTGGGTCAGTACATGTGTTTGCAAATTTGGTAAATTATCCATGCTTGTGTAACTTGCTAATAAATCCGATTCGGTAGAATAAAATAAAAGCATGCAAGAATGGTTTGTGGTGATCGATCTATAGATGTATGAATTAGGGTAGACTAGGTATTCTCAGATCATGTATGTGATAGAAACCCATGTTCAATAGTAAGTGGCAACATTTCATGATATGTTAAATTCCATGTATCTTAAATTGTGAATGTCATGCAAAATAAGTGTTTGATTTTCTGTAAATTATATTTAGCTCAGAAAAATCTGGAAATTTGAGTGTATGATCATGAACCCGAAAACAGCATGTGGCTAAAATTTCAGGTCATTTGGATCAGTAAATAAAAAGTTATGTATTTTCATGTGAAATGTGATAATCTACGTATATTGTCGTAATGTGATTAGTTATTGTCTAAAACCAACTTAATTAGTGAAAATTTTTGTGTGTTAAACTCCTAAAATTCTGTAGTACCATGTTAGGGAAAAAAAAAACAGAGATATCCATGTGAGTAAGAAAGTGAATGTGATAAAAGTGTGAAGTGTCAAACCATGTGTAAAACGGTAAATGTATAAATGTGTAATTGTGCCAATGTGACACTGCTTCCGTAGAGGGCAGTGGAGCTGTATCAGGGAAAAGTCCCCCTGAGAAAGTTCATTGTGTAAGTGACCCTAAGGGCATTAGGGGGAAATCCTGGAGGTGGACAAGTACCACTGGTTAGGGTGGAGACTTGTTCTCCCAGTCTGCGCAGTCCAAGAGTCGCCATTGGAATGCCTAGATGGCGTCTATGTGTAATGTGATGTGTATATGTCCTTCTTTGGTGGTTTGGACTATGTGTCACGGCACCTAAAATGTGTAATGTGAAAAGTGTAATGTGTATGTGTCCATGTGTAAATGTGTAAGTGACAATGCGAATGTGTATGTGTAAAGTGAACCATGTGAAAGAGGAAATTCGTGTAAAGAAAATGTGAAGCTAAAAATGTGAAATATGTTATTAAAACCTATGTGAGACAAAATCTGAAACCATGTGAATTCAGTAAATTCATGTTATTATCATTATGTTTAATGTGCAATGATGCCTAGAATCCATGTTAGGGATAATTAGTGAAAACGGGCACAAGATAGCATGAATGTTTGTTAACATGATATGTTTTATGCATTATTGTAGCTCTCATGCATAGGTTTTCATCCATGAAACCATATGAAATCAGTAACCTAAAGCATGTGAAAAGGTCTATGTATGTGTTTAAAAATATGTAAAATCCATGCTAGTTGTGTTCCCTTTCATGTATGTAAAATGTCCATGTTGGTAGCTCTCATGTCTTAGTCTTTAAAGATTAAAGTTTCATGAGTAAATTGAGTAGAGAGCATGTGATAGGTGAATTTTATTCATAGAAATCTGAAAGCATGATCCATGTATAAAATTGTAGAACGTTCATGATAGGTTGAAACTTCGAATTGACTAGCATGCCATGTGTTGAAAATTGTAAATGTGCATGTAAAAACCACTAGGACTTGTAAGTGTATATCATGAGTAGTGTTGCTTGCTGAGTCCTTGGACTCACTCCTTGCTTCGACGTACAGGTGTAGTTGGTGACGTGGCACCTTTGGAGGAGGTAGCAGAGACGGACTCCGAGCGCGGAGATTAGCTAGCTTTGGAGTTTCTTTGAGATTGTGTATTTCATAAGTATGTAATTTGAACATTGTATTAGAGTATTATGAAAAGGATGTAAAAGTGTGGACACTATGTATTTCCATTTCAGCAATTTAAATTATGTGAACTCTTAGTTCCTTTTTGTTAATTGCAAACTGCATGTATGTTTAATGTGGATGATGAATGAATGAAGACAGATGTCTTTTACTTCCGCTACTCTGTTGTATATTCGCATGTATCTCAGTTGTATGTATCGTTTGGGTAAATGTCCCACTATGGCAGCGCTCGCTATACCGACGTGGGTTGGTATAACCGTACCGGTATGATGAGGGTCGTCACATCTTCCTTCACAACTGAAGGGAAACAACACCCTGGATACCACCAGGTCTTCCTTCACAACTGAAGGGAAACGACACAAAGAGAATGGAATAAGATCAAGCCCCTAGATCAAGCTTTTAACAAGACAAGATCTGAAGCAACTAGCACTGAGAGCAAGGATCTAAACAAGGCACACTCTCAGAACTACACGGGCTCTCTTAGAAAATCTATTACAACACAAAGAGCGAAGAGCTAAAGGTGATGAGGAATGAGATTCTTGGCTCTAGACTTCTTGCAGAAGAATTTGAATTCTTGAATACAAGATGCTTGTTCTCTACTTCGTTAGTTTCATTTTTCACTTCTATCTTTGAATTTATATATTCTTTTTGAAATACGGCCATTGAAGTAACCGTTGTCTCTTAGATTGATAGACGTTAGACTGTTTGACATTTGGAAGCTTCAACTATCTTTTATCCATTTGAGCACGTAAAGAGATAGGGTCTTCTGGCGTCTATATGGTCCAACGTTGTATGATAGAATGTCTTCAAGACCCTGCACACATTAAATGCTAGAACAGTAGACAACTAAGCTGTCTCTTGTTGTCAGTACACGTTGATGTGAGTATTCACTAGAATAACAATCCCAAATCGCTTGTTTTAAAAGATGTATACAGAGTAAGCACAATAATGGACGATATTGTCTGCATGCATGCAGAGATACGTTCAGAACTCATAAATGCAGGAGTGACAGATAGATATATACGTGACTTTGACTAGTCAACATTTTTAGAGATAAGATAAATGTCAAGTCGATGTAAGATATGAGATCGATGGCTATATGACTTATGAAATCGTTATGATTAAGTCATTTTAACTAAGTCGTTATAAGCCACAGCAAATCGTTACATTTACAGAAGAAATCGTTATAAGTACTTAACAAATCGTTACAGAATGCAAGTCGTTGTGTTCACTGAAGAAATCATTGTGAAACACTTAACAAATCGTTATGGAAAGCAAGTCTTTGTGTTCTAACGAAATCGTTACGGCGAGCAAGTCGTTGCGAGCTCTAAAGAAATCGTTACAGTGACTTATAGAATCGTTGTGACAGGCAAGTCGTTACGAGCTCTAAAGAAATCGTTGCGATAACTTATAGAATCGTTATGACAGGCAAGTCGTTACGAGCTCTAAAGAAATCGTTGCGATAACTTATAGAATCGTTATGACAGGCAAGTCGTTACGAGCTCTAATGAAATCGTTGCGATAACTTATAGAATCGTTGCGACAGGCAAGTCGTTACGAGCTCTAAAGAAATCGTTGCGATAACTTATAGAATTGTTATGACAGGCAAGTCGTTACGAGCTCTAAAGAAATCGTTGTGATAACTTATAGAATCATTGCGACAGGCAAGTCGTTACGAGCTCTAAAGAAATCGTTGCGATAACTTAGAGAATCGTTGCGACAGGCAAGTCGTTACGAGCTCTAAAGAAATCGTTAAGATGACTTATAGAATCGTTACGGGATCGACTTGTTTGAAACAACAAGACTTTTCTGTCTTACAAGGAAATCGTTAAAACATTTATGAAATCATTATGACTTTTAACAGAAGTCGATGTGGACTTAGAGAAATGTCATTTTGATAAGATTAAAGCTTCAGTAAGACAATACTTACCAACATTGACTTGATTGACCTTGGTATAATTTCCTGTACTTAAGACTTATGAAAAATGTGTTAGTATTTTGTTTGATTTTGTTAATCACCAAAATAAATATGTAATTGAAAGTACATGGGGACAGACTGAGCATCAATCTCCCCTTTTTGGTGATGACAAAACTTATCAATAGGCATGAATAAAGGATCTGAATATTTGCAGGAAGTATTTCATTTTAGACATGCTAAGTATTTTTCTCCCCTTTACATTAAGCACGACACGAAAAATTTAATATTTCCGGAATATATTGCAGATATGCTAAGTATTTTCTCCCCTTTTTTGTCATTAAGTAAAAATATAATCGGAGACAAAGAATGAAGAGAAAAGATAGGAGCACTCAAACAAGAATTTTTCATTAATGTTGAGGAGGTACAGACAGATAGTAAGCAGGAGACAGAAGAGAGGCAAAATGAGAAATAGTTTCACATGCCTGTGCTTCCTGCTCTTCAAAAAGAGTTTTAAAGACTCCAAAAGACAAAGAGTATGTTGGTCCCATGGAGGAAGCCATCCTTTGGAGATGAAGATCTAGGTGCTTGTAGAGAAGATCAGCATAAGCCTCCTTATCCAAAGTCATCTTTAGGAAATGACGAGTCCCAAAGCTGGCACAGGTAAGAAACTGATCCATGGACATAGGATAGTGATTGTGATTATCTCTGAGAGCTTTGTGAAGAGCTACATATACCTTGTACCTTTCCTCCCAAACTTTGAAGGGGTCATTTACAAGGTTAATGTAGTTCATATCCAAGAAGGTGACTGGAGAGATTGCAGGTTTGCCTTCCTTGGCTTGAGCTTCATTCAGAGAAAACAACTGCTGAGCAGACAAAGGGTAGAACTTGGACCATTTTAAGGATGTCAGCCTTTCACATTCAGACAGGATTGGGGCTAGAACTTCAGCACTTACAAGCCCCTGGTGATATTCTCTAAATAGAAATCTAGGGAATGCAACCAGGTAGCCATTCTAAACTTGAATCCTTCCCATTACTCTGGCAAAACATTCAAAGATGATGGATCCTATAGAGGACTCCATGACAAGAAAATGTATCTGTGGTAGTGCTATTTCATCAGGCACATGAAGGGTAGTAAAATCTACCTGAATATCTGAAGATTGTGAGATGCCTGGAGTGAGAGCTGAAATAGCCCTGTTAAACTGGCTGAGCTGAACTTCTGGAAGTCGATGGACATATCTGTAGTTGTTGAACAACACATAGTGTCTGACCATCTTGATCTCTTTTTGAATGAAGGGTGCCCAAATTTCTCTATGATAAATTCTGAACCACTCTGATAAGGTCAGGGAGTGGTCCCTTGGAGGGAATCTGGCAGATTTGGCGAGAATGTATCTTTCAAAGAGATCTTTGTGGCCTTTGCCCCACTGCTCTTCAGTTTTGGAGTGGGCAATAGAGAAGATTTTGGATTTTTCGGATTTGGAAAGAGAAGTGAAGGGTAGGATGGTGTTTAAATGCTCTGTTAGATTGAGGAATGAAAGGTTAATGATGGTGGCAAGAACG
The DNA here is from genome assembly GCA_014218235.1 of Colocasia esculenta. NCBI lineage: Eukaryota > Viridiplantae > Streptophyta > Magnoliopsida > Alismatales > Araceae > Colocasia > Colocasia esculenta. The sequence goes on along the minus strand of CM024765.1, from coordinate 48,061,425 downwards.
ACCTTTGAGAGATATTCTCTATACAGTGGTTTATTTTTGTTGACCACTGTGAGGGAAAACCATAAAGGAGGGTATTTAGGCTCAGAGGAAATGGAGGAGGCAGAAGAAATTTTCCTCTTCTTAGGTGCAGGACTGGAAGAGTCTACCCTATGGATGTGCTCCCCAACCTTTAGCACAAACCTGAGAATGCCTTCCTCAAACTCATCCTTTATTTTTTCTATAAAGGGAGAGTCAAGTTGAGCTATCTCAGGGATTATAGTGATGAAAAAGGGTGGAGGAGAAGGATGAAGAAATGAATGAGAGGTAGTGGGAATGTCATCAACTGGTCCAGGGGAGGGACCAAAGGAGGATGAGGCTCCAGCAGAGGATGCTGGAGGCACCTCAGAAATAGGTGGAGGTGGAAGTATGTGAATGGAAGATGCAGGAGATGAGGTGGATTGAGAAGGAAATGGTGATGGAGAGGAGATGGGTCTGCATTGAGGCTTTTTGAATGGCTGAGGGGCAGGGGGTGTTGTAGGAGTTGAGGGAGGAGATGGAGGAACTGGTGTGTGAGAGGGATGAGAAGGAGCTGGAGGCTTAGGTGCCAAGACCTCTTCTTCAACCTCTGTCTGCACAGGTTCACTCTCCAATGGCCCTGTTGGCCCTGACACTTGCTCAGTTGGCCCTGGAGACCCTTCAACCTGCTCAGCTGGCCCAGATGGCCTTTGCACATTAACTTCTGTTGCTGCTGCCGCTGGTGCTGGCCCTGATGGCCCTGACTCTTGAACTGATGACCCTGATGTCCCAGACTCAGGAACTTGAGCTGCAGGAGGTGGAGGAGGAGGAGCTTGGGCTCCAACCACCTTCAGGATTTCACTCAGCATATTTTTCATGCTGCCCATTTCTTTATTGAACCACTTCATGGCATTCCGGATGTTGGAAATTTCCTTTGAAGCTGAAGCTTGGCTCATGAAGATGGAGGATACATCAGATTGAAGAGAACATAGAATAGTTCCTTGGGCATCAAGTCTCTCAATCACAGGCTTCAAATTAATCACTATTTTCTGCCTCATCTGCCTTTCAAATGGAGTATCTGATAAGAGTGGGACTCCAGGCTCCACTTCTTTCCCTTTCTGCCTGGCCTCTGAAGCTGGAGGCTGCTGATCATCTGAGTCAGAGGAACTGGCTGTGTCCCCATCTCTGACATCATTCTGAGCATTAGGCAGGTCTTCATCAGCTGGTACACTGCCCATAGGCTCATCACTGTGAGCTGCTTCTACTGGTCCTTCCTTTGATTGCTCCCCCTGAACAGGAGCATCCTTTTCCATGGGCTCTTGCTCCCCCTGAATGGGAGCATCCTCTTCTAAAATAATATTATCAGGAGCATCTGATTGCTCCTCCTGAATTGGAGCGCAATTGATTCCTCAATGTGGCCTGATGCCACAACTTCTACCACTGATTCTCCGCCAGCCTCTGGAGTGATTGGAGTGGAGTGAATAGAATCCAATACCTCTTTAAGGATAGAGGCAACGATGGAGGTGGATAAGGGATCTGCTGCACTTGTCATTGCTTCTTCTGCTGGTGCTTCGATTACAGGTGATCCTGCTACCATTGCTTGCTCTGCTGCTTGATCTGATGGTCCTGCTGCTAATTCTGGAACTGACGGTGCTGCTGGCTCAATTGCTACTGAAGCTTCTACTGTTGGTTCTGCTGCAGGTGTTACTGGCACTTTTTCCTGATGATCAACTTGAGCGTCGCCAATGATGGCTTCGCCCTTTGCTACTGAAGCTTTAGACTAGGTACCATTAAGTAATGAAAATCCGCTTTTCTTCAGGTTTCTGGACCTAATTGCTTGGCCCATCTTCTCAGTTACTACCCCTGATAGATCAACACCAAAGTGTTTGAATACTTTGGTGAGCAGGTGAGCATAAGGCAGAGAGACGTTTAGCTTGCTCTTGGTATCCCAAATATGTTCTCTGGCGAACTTCATCCTTTCTATCATTACTTCAGCCATATTGATTTCCCTATTTTGGATGGCCCAAAACATCAAGTCTGAGTCGGCCTTGGTACAAGATGAGAAGGTGGCACTTCTCAGAGCTAGAATCTGACACACTATGAAGTGTAAAATCCTGTTGAAGGCATTTAGCTGATTGATGTCCAGCTTTCCATCTTTCAGCCTGAAGTCTGGACCAATGATACCTAGACCCTTCGCTTGAATATCCACTGAGTGGATTCCACTAAGACCAGATGTACATACACCAACTAGGGCTTTCAAAAACTCACGGTCGATCCTGATTTGGATTCCCTTGACCAAGGATGTCAGGGATCCATCTGCCTCTGACTTCAGACAAACATAGAAGGCCTTAACAAGGTCTGGATAGCTTACTTCTGAGAGGGTTGCGATTCCCATCCACTGCATCCTGATAATTGCGGCCACCACACTGTGCATCCCATTTTTCTCCAGATCTGCAATATCAACCTCTTTATTTCCACACAGCTTTGTCTTTATGAAAGTGAACCTCTCCTGCTGCTCAGGAGTAAGGAACTCGGCGCTGTAGCCACCCAGACTCCCGGAAACGATGGATGCGGCCATGGAATCAGGTGAGGAGGTTTTTCTGGATGGTTGAGAAGGAATGAGGAGTGAAAGCCCTCAAGGAATTTCGCGAGAAGATGAGAGAAGCTTCAAACTTAGCAGAGAGTCGATGTCGAAATTTGCTAGGGCATCGGCTTAAGCAACCAGACGAAAGGGGAAAAAGGTTGAAGATGGGATACGAATCGTTCTCTCATCGATTTTATGAATAAATAAATGCGCTGAGGAAAGTGAGGTGCCAAATAGTGGTAGAAAATGACAAAAGAGTTTGACTATTCAAACCGACTTTAAATACAAGAACGATTATAGGGATAATTTGAATTTCTTTTGCGTAACGCGATGGAGAGAAAATTTACTTGATTTTGAAAATTTATGTGCCAGTTTTAAACAAACCTCTTTTCACAAATTGCACATGCCTAATTCCTTTCTAAGAGATGTGAATCTTTCTTCGGGTAAGGCTTTTGTGAAAATGTCTGCTAACTGACTATTTGTATCAATAAACGATATTTCAATATTTCCATTTGCTACATGATCACGAATAAAATGATATCTAACCTCAATATGCTTTGTCCTTGAATGTTGGACTGGATTTTTGGTGAGATTGATGGCACTGGTGTTGTCACACAATAGTGGAATTAATTTGATATTGAGTCCAAAATCCTCAAGTTGTTGCTTTATCCATAGGAGTTGTGTACAGCAACTTCCAACAGCCACGTACTCAGCTTCAGCTATAGATAGTGCCACTGAATTTTGTTTCTTTGAGGACCAGGATATCAAGCATCCTGCAAGAAATTGACAACCACCACTGGTGCTTTTTCTATCTACTTTGCATCCAGCATAGTCAGCATCAAAATATCATACTAAACTAATTTCACAGGATTTTGGATACCATAGACCTAAATCATGAGTTCTAGCTAAATATCTAAATATTCTTTTCACAGAGATTAAATGTGATTCTCTAGGATCGGCTTGATACCTAGCACACATGCATACACTAAATAGAATATCGGGTCTACTAGCTGTTAAGTAAAGCAATGAGCCAATCATACCTCTGTAGACCTTTTGATCTACTTTCTTACCATCCTTGTCACTGTCCATCCTTGTTGATGTACTCATGGGTGTTGACAGTGGCTTGGTGTTATTGAATCCAAATTTCTTCAAGAGTTCTTTAGTGTACTTTCCTTAGCAGATGTGGGTGCCATCTTTTCCTTGCTTGATTTGTAAACCAAGGAAATAATTGAGCTCTCCCATCATGCTCATCTCAAATTCTCCCTGCATCAACTTTTCAAAGTACTTGCAAAAAGATTCATCAGTAGATCCAAAGATAATATCATCTACATAAATCTGTACAAGTAGTATGCTTTTAACTTTTGATTTTATGAATAGAGTGCTATCTACTTGACCTCTACTGAAACCATGATTTAGAAGAAAAGAACTAAGCCTTTCATACCAGGCCCTAGGTGCTTGCTTTAAACCATATAATGCCTTATGAAGTTTAAAAACATGATTAGGAAATTTTGTGTCATCAAAACCCGGGGGTTGTTCCACATAAACTTCCTCTTTTATAAAACCATTTAGAAATGCAGATTTAACATCCATTTGAAATAATATTAAATTCAGAGCAGATGCATATGCAAGTAATATTCTAATAGCCTCAAGTCTAGCTACAGGTGCATAAGTTTCATCAAAGTCTATGCCTTCCTCTTGAGAACAGCCTTGAGCTACCAATCTGGCCTTGTTTCTTAAGATTACACCAATTTCATCCAATTTATTTCTGAACACCCATTTGGTGCCAATGACTGGATAGTCTGATGGTCTAGGAACAAGTGACCATACTTGGTTTCTCTTGAACTGATTTAGTTTATCTTGCATGGCTAATATCCAAGATTCATCACAAAGAGCATCATTGACTGTCCTCGGCTCTATTTGAGAAACAAATGCTAGGTAATCACAGGGAATTACATTACCTTACCCCTACAGATGGATCACCAATAATATTTTCGAGTGGGTGATCTTTCTTGTGTCTCCATTCCTTTGGATGATTTTCATATGTAATTTCCTTTTGTTGCATGTCTTCCAGAGGTGGATCATCCTTGTCCTTAATTGATGTATTCTTTAGTTTCTTGGACAGCTCATCTGCATCATCATTATCACTATCTTCTTCCTTTCTCAAGGAAGGGTTAGTTTCATCAAAAATAATATGTACAGACTGTTCAATTAATAAAGTGCGTTTATTAAATACTATATAGTCTTTGGGTTTAGAGGTGTACCCCATGAAGATACCTTCATCTGATTTGGCATCCAACTTACCAATGTCTCTTTTTCCATTGTTGTGGATGAAGCAAGGACATCCAAATGTCCTGAAGTGGCTGATCTTTGGTTTCTTTCCTCTGAACAGTTCATATACAGTCTTCTTTAGGATTGGCCTGATCATTACTCTATTGATAATGTGGCTTGCTGTGTTGACTGCTTCAGCCCAAAAATACCTTGGCAGATCATATTCTGATAACATTGTTCTTGCCATATCCAATAGAGTTCTATTCTTTCTCTCAGCAATTCCATTTTGTTGTGGTGTCCTTGGTGCTGAGAAATTATGCTCAATTCCCTGATCATCATAGAACTTAGCAAATTTTTCATTTTGAAATTCACCACCATGATCTGATCGGATAGAAACAATGCTGAACTTCTGATCCTTCTGAACTTTCTTGTTGAAACTGACAAAGTTATCAAATGTGTCATCTTTATGCTCTAGAAATGATACCCATGTGAATCTTGAGTAATCATCGACTATGACAAATCCAAAGTTCTTTCCTCCAAGACTGGTAGTCCTCATTGGCCCAAATAGATCCATATGAAGGAGCTCTAAGGGTTTTGAGGTGGTTACCACCGTCTTTGACTTGAAGGAGCTTTTAGTGTGCTTTCCCTTAGCACAAGGTCTACAGACACCTTCCATTTTTGCACTGACCTTTGGCAGACCTTCTACAAGATTTTTCTTCACTAATTTTCTCATACCATCTATGCTACAATGTCCTAGTCGTCTGTGCCATAATTCAGTAGATTTTTCCTTATTTGCTGCCAGACAGACATTTTGTTCTTTGAGTTCCTCAAGATAGAGCACATATAAGTTCTTTTCTCTATTTGCTTCAAAGATGACTGATCCATCTTTCAGTATGCTACATTTCGATTCTTGAAACTGGATCTGATGGCCTCTGTCACACAGCTGGCTGATGCTAATGAGATTATGCTTCAACCCTTTGACAAGAAACACATCTTCTATAACTGTTCTTCCTTTATTATTCACAGAACCACTGCCAATTACTGTTCCTTTCCCATTATCTCCATAAGTAACTATTCCTTCTTCAGCTTGGAGATGAGTGAATAACTTCTGGTTTCCTGACATGTGCCTTGAGCACCCACTATCCAAGTACCATTTGAATGCTCGAGGGTTAACCTGAAATAAAATCATCAAGCTTTAGGTACCCAAATTCTTTTGGGTCCTGATTGGTTAGTATCATTGATTTTACCTTTTATTATCCATTTCTTATGTCTTGTTGGGCATGTCGTTATGATATGTCCTAACTTGTTGCAGTGACTACAACAGGATAATTTGGTTACTTTTTCTATATATTTGAAATCAGCTTTGTATGCTATATCTTGTTCAGGTACAAATTTTAGTGTTGGATATGTTTTAGGATAAACTATGGTTTCTTCATTATCTGGGGGTGTGTATCCTAATCCATTTTTCTTCTTACCTGATCTTCTAGCACCTTTTAATATGAGGGAGTTTTTACCATTTGTGAATTTTTCTAACGTGCTAGATAACTTTATGTTTTCTTCTGTTAGAGTCTTGATTTCAGTCCTTAGTTCATCTACATTTTCCTGTTTTACTAATTCCGTTATTTTTTTATTTTTATCTTTTAAGTCTTCACATAATAATTCATTTCTTCTTTTAAGTTTAGTTATTTGTTTTTCTAACTCTTCATTTTCTTTTCATATCATAGTTAGTGTTTTCTAAACAAGTACTATTTTTCTTACTAGCTTTTAATAGTTTAGTTACTTCTTTATATTTATTATATAGTTCATTAAATGCTTCCTCTAAATTATCTGAATCAGAATCATTGCATGAATCAAAGGAGGAGTCAGAAGTTACCTTATCTTCAGTATTTGCCATGAAAGCCAGGTTGGCTTCTTCTTCATCACTGGTTGAGCTTGACTCACTGTCTGAGTCGCTGCTGTTGCTCCATGCAGCTGCCATAGCATTCTTCTTATAATTCCTGAACTTCTTGGAGCTCTCTCTCTTCCTGAATTCAGGCTTCTTGAGCTTTGGATATTCAGCTTTGATATGTCCTACCTTTTTGCATTTATAGCAGATAGGTTCTCCTTTCTTTAGATCTTTTCCATCTAGTTTCTTGAAGTCCTTGTTTCTTTTGAAGTGCCTTCTACCAGATTGGAACTTCTTCTTCTTGGCTAGAATGCGCTGCAACCTTTTTGACAGCATGGCTTCTTCATCTTCACAGCCACTTGAGTTCTCATCTTCAGTTGATGACTCATCTGACTTGTCTTCTTCTGCTTTAAGAGCATTTGAGTGCTTCTTTCTGCTAGAGGACTCTCCTAGCCTTTCCATATTGATCTCATGGGCCATAAGGGACCCAATGAGTTTTTCCAAAGACATCCTTTTCAGATCATTAGCTTCTTCAATAGCTGTGACCTTTGGGGTCCATGAGGATGACAAGGATCTGAGAATTTTCCTTACCATGTCTCCAATCTCATATGTTTTTCCTAGTCCGGCTAACCCATTTGTGATATCTGTAAATCTACTGAACATGTGGGTTATGGATTCACTTGATTGCATCTGAAATCTTTCATATTGTGTAACAAGAATATCAATTCTTGTCTCCTTCACCTTGTTTGTGCCTTCATAGGTAATTCTAAGCTTTTCCCACATTTCCATTGCGGATTTGCAGGCTGAAACTCTGTTGAATTCCTTTTTGCTTAGTGCACAGCATAGAATACTCTTAGCCTTACAGTTCAGGGAGATCTTTTTCCTGTCATCATCTGTCCACTGAGCTTTCTCATTTGTGACCAGGAGATCTCCTTCTTCTACTATTGACCATATCTGATAGTCGTGACCTTGGAGAAAGTATTCCATTCTGGTCTTCCAGTAAGCATAATCTTCACCATCGAAGAGAGGGGGTCGGTTGACAGACTGACCTTCAATGTTACCTTGGGCTGCCATGGATCTTTACTCTTCAGATCGTTGGATCCTTTCTTTGTCGAAGAGACTCGCTCTGATACAACTTGTTGCCCAGTTGACGAGCCCAGAGGGGGGGTGAATGGGTCTTTTAAAAAATAATCTAGATGATACCTGTAAATAAAAACATTCACAAAAATGTTCTTCGATGAAGGTTAGTGACTGTTAGTTCAAATACCAATCATACAAGGAAAACAATCACACGACACAAAGGATTATCCTGGTTCGGACCTCCTCTCCTTAGGAGTCCTACATCCAATCCCTGAGCAACCACTCAGGTTTTTACTAACTAGGGTACAGTCCCCCTAAGGACGCTACAGCACCCAGCTCGGCTGGTCTTCCTTCACACCCGAAGGGAATAACAACACCCTAGATACCCCACCAGGTCTTCCTTCACAACTGAAGGGAAACAGCACCCTGGATACCACCAGGTCTTCCTTCACAACCGAAGGGAAACGACACAAAGAGAATGGAATAAGATCAAGCCCCTAGATCAAGCTTTTAACAAGCCAAGATCTGAAGCAACTGGCACTGAGAGCAAGGATCTAAACAAGGCACACTCTCAGAACTACACGGGCTCTCTTAGAAAATCTATTACAGCACAGAGAGCGAAGAGCTAAAGGTGATGAGGAATGAGATTCTTGGCTCTAGACTTCTTGCAGAAGAATTTGAATGCTTGAATACAAGATGCTTGTTCTCTACTTCGTTAGTTTCATTTTTCACTTCTGTCTTTGAATTTATATCTTCTTTTTGAAATACGACCGTAGAAGTAACCGTTGTCTCTTATATTGATAGACGTTAGACTGTTTGACATTTGCAAGCTTCAACTATCTTTTATCCATTTGAGCACGTAAAGAGATAGGGTCTTCTGGAGTCTATATGGTCCAACGTTTATGATAGAATGTCTTTAGGACCTGCACACATTAAATGCTAAAACAGTAGACAACTAAGTTGTCTCTTGTTGTCAGTACACGTTGATGTGAGTATTCACTAGAATAGTAATCCCAAATAGCTTGTTTTAAAAGATGTATACAGAGTAAGCACAATAATGGACGATATTGTCTGCATGCATGCAGAGATACGTTCAGAACTCATAAATGCAGGAGTGACAGATAGATATATACGTGGCTTTGACTAGTCAACATTTTTAGAGATAAGATAAATGTCAAGTCGATGTAAGATATGAGATCGATGGCTATATGACTTATGAAATCGTTATGATTAAGTCATTTTAACTAAGTCGTTATAAGCCACAGCAAATCGTTACATTCACAGAAGAAATCGTTATAAGTACTTAACAAATCATTACAGAATGCAAGTCGTTGTGTTCACTGAAGAAATCGTTGTGAAACACTTAACAAATCGTTATGGAAAGCAAGTCGTTGTGTTCTAAAGAAATCGTTACGGCGAGCAAGTCGTTGCGAGCTCTAAAGAAATCGTTATGGTGACTTATAGAATCGTTGTGACAGGCAAGTCGTTACGAGCTCTAAAGAAATCGTTGCGATAACTTATAGAATCGTTATGACAGGCAAGTCATTACGAGCTCTAAAGAAATCGTTGCGATAACTTATAGAATCGTTATGACAGGCAAGTCGTTACGAGCTCTAAAGAAATCGTTGCAATAACTTATAGAATCATTATGACAGGCAAGTCGTTACGAGCTCTAAAGAAATCGTTATGATAACTTATAGAATTGTTGCGACAGGCAAGTCGTTACGAGCTCTAAGGAAATTGTTGCGATAACTTATAGAATCGTTATGACAGGCAAGTCGTTACGAGCTCTAAAGAAATCGTTGCGATAACTTATAGAATCGTTGCGACAGGCAAGTCATTACAAGCTCTAAAGAAATCATTGCGATAACTTATAGAATCGTTGCGACAGGCAAGTCGTTATGAGCTCTAAAGAAATCGTTAAGATGACTTATAGAATCGTTACGGGATCGACTTGTTTGAAACAACAAGACTTTTCAGTCTTACAAGGAAATCGTTAAAACATTTATGAAATCATTATGACTTTTAACAGAAGTCGATGTGGACTTAAAGAAATGTCATTTTGATAAGATTAAAGCTTCAGTAAGATAATACTTACCAACATTGACTTGATTGACCTTGGTATAATTTCCTGTACTTAAGACTTATGAAAAATGTGTTAGTATTTTTGTTTGATTTTGTTAATCACCAAAATAAACATGTAATTGAAAGTACATGGGGACAGACTGAGCATCACGCCTGTCCTAGGGAAACCCTTAATCCTATATCTGTCGACTATTGAGGACTCCCTAGGAGTTGTCCTTGCACAACATGATGACTCTGGCAAAGAGAGGGCAGTCTATTACCTATCTAGGCTCTTCAATCCTTCTGAGCTCAAACTCACCACAATGGAGAAAACATGTGCAGCGCTAGTGTGGGTAGTGTAGAAATTGAAACACTACTTCTTAGCTCATAAGGTGAGTTTGATTTCTAGAATGGATCCTATTAGGTATCTCGTAGAGAAGTCGGTCCTCGCCGATAGATTGGCACACTGGCAGAGCTTCCTATCTCAATTCGATATCACCTTTGTAGTCCAGAAGGCTATAAAAGGATATGCCATTGCTGAGCACCTTGCTCACCTCCCTCTTCCCCAGAGTGACACGGTTCAAGAGGATTTCCCCGACGAAAACCTGTCACTCATCTCTCGCGATCCCTTTTGGTCACTCCACTTTGATGGAGCTCTCAATTCTAGGGGACGGGGCATAGGTGTTGTCTTGCTTACCCCAGAAGGGATCGCCATTCCACTTGCCTATCAACTCCAGTTCCCTGCCACCAATAATATTTCCAAGTATGAGGCTCTCCTAGCTGGTCTAAAGCTTGCCTATCTCTTAGGCGCGCGCCATCTCAAGATCATAGGAGACTCTCAGCTAGTTCTTTGGCAAGTCCTTTCTACCTACCGCACTCGTGACCCCAAGCTCAAGCCTTATCAAGATCTGGTCACGCTCCTAGCCAAGCAGTTCCGCAAGCTCATCTACATTCATACTCCTCGCTCTCAGAATATCCTGGCCGATGCCCTGGCATCCTTGGCCTCATCTCTCTCCTTCCCTCTCAGCCGCAGTGCTGAGACGATCACTGTCCAAAGGTTAGAAGCGCCCTCCACTCAGGATCCTTGGTTCATTAACCTTAGGAGCTCATTGGTATTGAAGGCAGAGAGAAAGGAAGCGAAGGAGATAATGCTCGTGGAACTAGGAGAACTGATGGAAGAAGAAAGGCCATGGTATCACGAGATCGAGCAATACTACAAGGACGGTACCTTCCCCGATGAGGCTGAACCTGAGGATAGGAGAGCCATTCGTAGAGCGGCGTTAAGATATACCATTGTTGCAAATGTGTTGTATAGACGCGCTCTAAATGGAATGCTCCTCCGGTGTTTTTCGAATGAAGAAGCATGGAAGGTAGTGGAAGGATCTCATTCTAGTGAATGCGGTGGGCATGTGAATAGCCAAATGTTGGCTAAGAAGATTCTTAGGCAGGGCTACTACTGGCCAACCCTAGAAGAAGATTGTGCCATCTACATCCATAGGTGTGTTAAGTGCCAAGTCCATGCTGACAAAATCCATGCTCCATCCTCCTCTTTGCATCCGCTATCTTCCCCTTGGCCTTTCTCCATGTGGGCCTTTGATATCGTCGGGCCGCTTGGTGACCCTAATGCTCAAATCAAACAGAAATCTTTCATTCTTAATGCTACTGAGTACTTCACCAAGTGGGCCGAAGCTGAAGCATTTGCAGAAATAAAAGGTTCAACCGTGTGCAGGTTCATCATGAAGAACATCATCTCGCGGTTTGGAGTACCAAGTGACTTCGTCACCGACAATGGGCCGCAGTTCATATCCCAGGAACTTCAGGATTTGTGTAAGAAATTTAATATTGCTTTGCATCATTCGTCTCCATATTATCCACAGGGCAACGGTCAAGCCGAAGCCACAAACAAAACACTTTTGAAAATTCTAAAGAAAACTTGTGAGTCCCATAAATTTGCTGATTGTCCAGAGAGATTGATTGAAGCTCTATGGGCCTACCATACCTCCATCCACATGCCCACTGGGCAAACTCCATTTTCACTTACTTATAGGATGGAGACGGTATGCCCACATGAAATTCTCATTCCTTCGCTAAGGGTACAATTGGATAAAGAACTTAATCTCGACAAACGTCGGGAGGCGTTGCTTACACAGTTGGAACTCTTAGACGAACGACATATTGCCGCGGCCGATCATGTACTTTCATATCAAAATAGGCTCTCAAGATCTTTTCAAAAGAAGGTGATTGAGCGTAAATTCCAACAAGGAGACATGGTTTTAAAGCGAATTTTCATAAAACCTGGAGGTCCTAGGTCCAAGCTGCAAGCTAATTGGGAAGGTCCGTACGTCGTTAAGGAAGTATACCCTGGGAACGCGTATAGGCTGATAAATACTGATAGTGAGGAGCTCTCTCACCTGCGGAATGGTTTGTATTTGAAAAGATTCTACCCTTAATAAAAGGTTATCTATAGGGACACCCTTTTCTAAAAAAGCATTGACTATTTTGAGCTTCTCATCTTTTATGACTGTTGGATCACTCCTAAGTTTAGTCACCACACACTACACTGCCACCCATAGCCGAAGTCCCTTAGACAAGAGTGCTCCGGCCTAGCCCTTGCATAGGAGGGGTACAGGTCTGTTCTCTTCTTATTCGGACAAAGGTTTAGGGGTAAAAGGATTGATTGGTTTGTAGACTAGGTAAGGGGGAGTTGATCATGTGCAAATGAACTCTCAAATAGAGATGGTCTATGAAAATGTGCAAAAGAAATATGCAATGAAAAAGAACAAATGAGTCAAAATATGAGGAATAGGGGCATGTCAAAGAGTGGCAGTATAGTTCCCCGCGGGACGTCCTTGAGCCCGGTCGTACGCATGCCCTAAATAAATGACCATAAAGTCTCTGGACAACAGACAGATTTCACATGAAACACTCCCCCTAACCGGATCACACAAACTAACACCCTGCACCCCGACGCCATGTCTTTCTACCTATATGTCCTCTTGTCTTCCTAAAAGACCGAATTCCCCTCTACACTTGGTCTATGTAGGAACACCGATGACTAGGGGCAATCGGCTGTGGGAGGTCCAAGAACAAATGCACACTGCACCTAGGGGTTGTTTGACAGTCAGAAGAAAAAGGAGGATCATAATTGCTTGTTCAAATGCGAAGGGTATCACTATAGAAAACCCCAAAAATCCAAAAAAATAAATAAAAAAACCCCAAAATCCAAAAAAAAATAAAAAATCCCAAAAAACAAAAACAAAAAATTACAAAATCATAAAATCCAAAAAAAGATATGTACATATCATTTTCTTTTAACATGCATTATTTCTTTTAATTTCCCGCCTATTTAATAAGGCTCAGCCCCTTGACTATCACGAAGATCAAATCACTCCTTTATTTAGAGCAAGGGGCTGAGCCAAAGAGCAGATCTAACCTGTTTTGCTAAATGTGCAGGGACAGGAGATTGAAGAACGATACAACGTTGTACTCAGTTCATTTTTCACTCTCTTTCTTACTCTCTCGTTCATTTGAATCTCATCTCACCCATGTCAATCACATTCAAATACAATCACAAACATTGGCATAAAATGTAAAAATCCACTAGTAAGAGCAATATGTATAAAGATAAGGGGGAGGTGGCTCACAAGCTCCTCACTGTCCACCACCACTCTCCCCAGATCCCTCACGCCTATCAGGTGGTGGCGGCATCTCACCACCACCCCGACTGCTCCTGGCACTCGCCTCCTCTGCCAAGCGTCTCTCCTCCTCCTCATTCCTCTGACGGCCAGAGGAGTCTACTAGATACTGCCTCACGAAGGCGCCCATCGCCCGGCTAGCACCGCTCGCACCGCTCCTGCTCCTGCTCCGGGACTGGCCGATCGTCGAAATCATCTCCTGCAGACTCCGAGCTAGAGTCTGCTGTGCATGCAAGTCGAAGCGAAGTCGTGTCAACTCCGCCTGATCTGCAGCCGGTCCCTGCGTACGCAACTTCTCTAGCTCTGCGGTCATCTCGATCATCTGGAGGCGTAGCTGATCTCTCTCTGCTGCTATACTGTCCCTCTCCCTCTCCATCTCAGCCGCTCAGTTAGTAGCGGTCCTCAGTTTATCCACCTGCAGGAAGTCAATTCAAGGTCAGTGTGAATAAAATCTAAATTTTCAAATCACTGGCACACTTACCCGCTCTGCTAATGATGCCTCTGCCTCCTCAGCCCTCCTCACTGCACCGGCCAGTCGGACTGCTAGATCTGACTGGGAATCCTTTGCTGCTCTGGAAGAGGAGGCACCTCCCTGTGTCCTCCTCACTAGGTCTAGCTCTCTCCGCTACACATTTAACACACGTCAGTTTTTTTTAAAAATCAACTATGAAATTGGTAAGGTGCTGAAGTCTGAGTAAGTACTTAACAGCTACTCTACCTCTCTCCGAGCGGCCTCGCGATCCTGTGCCACCGAGTGGAGCAGGGCCCGGAGCGAGGCGATCTCTCCAGTCACGTCTACCTGCAAAACATCACAGCTGTCAGCTCAATTCAATCAAAGAACAATTCAAATAATCTGATGTTGTAGATCTTACTTGTCGCCTCGTGCCTCGGTAGACTCTCGCGCCGTACTTTAAGGCAAATGCCTGTAAGTACTCGTCGTCCAAGGTGGCCTCCGAACGGACCTGCTTTCCCTTGCGCTCCCTGTCGGCTATCTACTCGCGGCCCCTCTCACGCCAGTCGGTAGTGTCGTGGAGTCCCCGAAACCTCCGACCTGGCCTAGGGGTCCGGTCACGGCTAGGAAACTCCACCACACTCTGACGTAGGCCAAGAGACCTCTGAGTCAGATAGTGGTGAAGAGGTAGCACAAGGTTGAGAGCATGGATCCATGCCATCCTACCAAAGTAGGGGTGGGCCAGCTCCAACCAAGGCTGTCCCTCGTCTGTCTCCCCCAGGTATGGTTGCCACACCACCTGCACATCAAGTACATATCATTAGTAGCCAGGCAATTGAAAGTAATTGAAAATGCAATTTAATAAAAACACTTACATCTATCTGGGGGTAGGAGTCGATGGCATCCTGGAGGGATGCCAGCTGGTCTCCCAACGGGTGCGTGTCACGGCACGGCACCCAGCGGGGGGCGAGGGGCATGGCGCCCGGTCGCTCTAGTACTCCCCTCCTCAGACCAGGGAGGTGGAGGTAGGCCCAGACCTGCAAGAGCATGAAGCTACAATTAGGCCACATTTGTAATATCAAGAGGCAGTTTAAGTGAAGGGCAAGTGAAGAAGTGTGTACTTGGAGGAAGGGGTAGAAGCCACTGATTGCTGTCTGCCGGTCGGAGGAGCCCAAGCTCTCGAACTGATGCGCCAGGAATGCTGCTCCCTATGCATAGTCACCCACCTAGCCTAGATCCTCCAACAGCAGTAGGAACCGAAAGTGGACTGGGTCGCCCCTCATGGCAAACAAAAGTCTACCGAAGAGGAGGGTGAGGAAGCGACGTAGATCCAAATCTTCCTGTGGTCTCGGCTCGCTGGCTAGGATCTCCTCGCAGCCTCTCCTCAGCCGCTGCAGCTGCTCACCCACTGACTCTGCTACCCTCCTCCCAGTCTCTAACAGTCCAAGGCTCTCCTGCAAATCAACTGTAGAGAGGCGGGAAGACCTCTGCCCTACAGTCAAATCTAAGAGCCTATGGGCTAAATCTCGGTAGCAAGGGTAAGTGAACCCGCTCACCGGACGACCATGCACCCTCAGTCCGGTAATCCTGCTCACATCCTCCAGGTTGGGGATCATGTGTCCCCATGGAAACACGAATGTGGTCGCCTCCGTGTCCCACCTGCCGCGCAGGGCCTGGGTAAGAGGGGCATCCGCCCTCATCCAATCCGTCCGTAGAATCTCCCCGAACCTCATCTCCTCGATCCTCTCTCTTTGGAACCCCAGGAAGGCTAGAAACACTGCTAAAACTACAATCCAAGAAACCCAGGCGCTCATCTCGCCCTGCAAACACAAAACATGCAGTTAATCAATAAAAGCAGTTAACTTTGGGTTTGTTTGGCTGAGGTTGTGGCGGCTTAGTCCACCGAGACCTTGTCGCGTCGTGGTGTTGTGCCGCGACCTTGTCGCGTCGGACCTTTGCGTCACGACATTGTTACGCCGCATCGATGCGCCGCGACAGTGTCGCAGCTCGTTGACCCGTCGCGACTGCTGATATCGCGTCGGGGCGACCCGTCGCATTCTCAGACGTGACTTTGGCTGGAATTCCCCTTGTTTGGGGGCGGTTCTTTTGGGATTTTTTCCCTACAATAGGCCCTCTAAGGGCTTCCCCACATATCCACAATCAAAATTGAAGGATTAGGGTCGGGAAACTTACTTTTTTCATTGCCTCCTCCCGGGCTGCCGCTGCCGCCTCCATGTTGATCGTCGGGGCCTCCTCCTCCACCATCTCCACTTCAAGCACTTCTTCAATGGCCGGAGGAGCTTCCTCGCACCGTCGGGCAGTCCTCGTCACCGGCCACTTCTTCCTCCCGTCGTTTGGCAAACCGCCGCCGCCACCTCCTTCGTTGCTTCCTCCCTCCATCGCTAGCACCTTGAGAGAGTGAGAAAGAGAGAAAGGAAGAGGGTGTAGAAAGGAAGAGGATCGCCCAGGGAGAAATCACCGGAGCAAGAGGTTTGAACACACAAAGGGGGGAAGAGAAAGGGCTTTTGCGTTTTTGAATCGCCAGTTGGTGTCGCGGCGCTCACAGGTGTCACGTTATTATCGCGACGGCTAGGTCGGCCGTGACCTTGTCATGACCGCCCGCACCGTCGCGACCTTAAGGCGACATCTGTAGAGGTCGCGACTTTGACAGTGCGCACAAATTGAACAAAAGTCAAATTTTCACTATGTCAAATAATCAAATACATTGTCTAATTCCCCCTACAATCAATCAATGCTCTTTTCCGCCCTAACTACCACCTGATACAATGTCTATCTATCTAAGCTATCAAGTCGCTAGCGCAACTGGACGGATCCGCTCCAGCATCTCGAGGTACTCTCGGATCACATCCTCATCCTCGCCCACCTCTACTGTGATGATGCTCATGGCACACACCTCCCAGTGGACGATGGCACTCCGCACGTCCCGTTCATCCTGCTCATCTCCCCTCTTCCTCACTCGAATAGGCGGGTAGTGTGAAAGATAGGGGACCACTGTGCGGGCTACTCCACACTATAGATAGCATCGGTCTGGGTTGTAGAGGGTCAGCGCCTCGTTGCCCAGGAAACGAAGTGCCAGTCCGAGGTGCTGTGGTAGGTAGATCGTCCTGTTGTGAAGGAAGCGTGGGCGCATGTCGAACTCCGCCACAGTCATGTTCTTGAGGTAATCGCGCCAGGCCTTCAATCCTTTCACTTGGGCTGTCTTGCACCATGCCTGGGAAGTCATGTAGAGAGGTGCGCCCACAAAAGCTAATGGATGATGGAGCATGGTCTTGCACTCGGTGGAGAGGGTATCCATGGCCTGGAACTATATGTGCATGCCCATCCACGGCTCGAGGGCGATGACGGAGCCGAAGAAGGGACCTCCAGTGGCTGCAGAGGTAAGTCCAGCATAAAGATAACCAAGGACGGCTTGGCCAATTTTCATACCTTTTGAGACGGAGTCAATTATGCTCAGATTCGCAATGGAGATAGCACCGTCTTCAGCTGGGAAGAGAATGACGCCATAGATGCAGATGGTGGCTCCTTTGGAAATAGCGAGATGGTTCCCGGTCTTGCGCTTGCACTGGGAGATCACCCATTGGGTGATGGGGAGGAGATGTACCTATGTCCGGCTGGTCATGGAGTGCAAATCAGTCTTCATATTGGTAATTTCCCTAAGGATGCTCCACGTATTAATAGGCGCTACTGTGTAGGAGAGAGCGACCTCCTCTCCCCTCTGGTACCGTGGGAGACCTAACATTGTCTCCAACTCCTCTAGCAAGATAGTAGCCTCGAACTTGGAGAAGATGAACGTGTGGGTTTGGGGATGCCACAACTCCACCAACGCCGTAATGCTGTCCCACACATGCATGATCTTATGATATTGCTTGGCTAGCACGAACACAGTAGACAGTCCCCACTCCTTCAAGTGATGAATGGATGAAGGCGGGAGTAGCTCTATCAATGGGGCTAGCCAAGGCACTTTGGAGAACCTCCTCTGGCCAGGAAGGATCTATAGAGGAGTAGAAAAGAGAAGATTGAGAGCGGGGGAGGGAGAGGAAGAAAACAAAGAAAAAATAGAGTAGAAAATCAAAGCTAAAGAAGAAGATCACTTACTTGAAGCTCTGAGCGTGTGCATATGTGCCTGGGGATGAAGGAAAGCTGCTGGAGCTCAGCATGAGACTCTCGGGCCACCTTGGGACCGGCATAAGGCGGGATGTCTTCTTGGAAGGTAGAATAAGATCTCTTCATGACTGCAGGAGAGAGAAAACTAAAGAAGAGAGAGGGGGGAGAGAGAGCTGCGGGATTAGCACCCTAAACAACCCTATTTATAGAGCTCTAGGGGGAGCCAACCCATCCTAATCCCGAAACAAAGTGTTAGGATAAGATTAGAAGAGGTCTAGGAGTCCTAATAGAAGTCTAAGGGTCTTAGGATAGAGATAAACATAGTTTTTTTTTTTGCGTTTTCTAAGTTCGGTCAGAGTTGCGACGCCACGATATGACGCGACAAGGTCGCGACATGGCGGGGCGACGCGACTATGTCGCGGACCCCAAAGGCGTTGCCTCTCTATCTTGTGTGTTATTTTCCACGTTTGTGCATAATGTATTTGCTTATTCGATTGTGTTTATGTATATATTGTCATTTTTGTGTTTATTATGTCTATTATGTCTGTTTTGTCAAAAAAAAAAATCATAAAATCATAAAATCACAAAAAAGGAACGTCACAGGTAAGTCAAGTAAGGTGTTTCTATCCCTACTCCTCGCATTATTATATGGTATTTTATCTATTATATCGTTTCAAGGACCGGCTGGTTCTCAATGTGCTCTGAGATTTGAGTTCCCTTTACCAAAAACAGAGATAATCTAGGTGCACATTGTCAATCGTTGGATAGGCCGTTAGGTCGGGTAAGTTCGGGGACGATGGATTCAGGCCTGCACTGCGGTTGTGGGTAGTCTCTTGACCCGTTCTTATTTGACTTAACATTATTATCCTTGATCTATTTTCTATTTTTTTTCCTCTTCTTTGCATTCATTTTAATGGTTTTTTTTTATTTTAGCCCAGCATGCATCATGTAGGTCTTTGAACTTTCATAACTCATCCCTGGCTAATGGTGAGCTCTTGTTGAGTGCCCAATCATTCTTCATGTTTCAAATAAGAAATCTTTTTTCCATTCTGAATCGGAAGGTTTGCCTACGAGTGAGTTGTTCCCGTCAGGTTGACAAGAATTTCCCTGTCTGGATTCTCTATCCAATTTTCATCTTACTCTTTTGATTCGCTTTGGTTGCGAACCGCTCCCAGGATAGAGTCATGAGTTACCTGCCTGGCACGCACATGTCCCTCCAAAACGAAACATGCAGGCCAATCGGCTAGGGTACCTCTCAATCGAGGGGTTGATTGTCCTTTTCTTTCTCCTTCTCGTCCAGACTTGTACTTTTCTTTGCATTCTGCTCGAGCAGCTAACCCGGGGCTTTCACGAAGATTCCAATTGCTTGTTGGTTAGAGCGGGTGTCTCTTTACCTTGGCTCTGACTTTTCAGTCCACTCCGCGTCATTTCCGCTTCGTCGTCACTTCATGACACCTCCGCTGCACTTCCTCTATGCTCCCTTGCAAAGTAGGAGTCAAGGAGGGGCAATCTGTAGACACCCGGTTCTGGCTTATAAGTTGAACCACATTTCTTGTTATCTCAGTGAGCCCCAAGTTCGTCACTCACTTTGAGCCCATCATTAGTCTTGCTTTGAGCCCAATAACAGCCCAATTTCTATGAAAATCCCGTCCATTATCTTTTAAAGAATCCATGAGCCCTAATGATCATTATCCTCCTATGTGATTGGCCAATAATTCAAGAATAATCGATTTTCTTTAACGCGACGGGTCGTAGCGCCGCGTTACTGCTATTGCGACCCCTTTGGCCGCCACGACAGCCCATGCATATCCATGCACGTGACCTCATTGTCGCGTCCCTTATGGCCGTCGCGATCATTCTTGTCGCGCCCCTACAATGCGTCGCGACTTCAGCCGCGTGAGCTGGCCTCCGCAACCACCTCCTATTTATCTCCTTAAGGCCTTATCTGTATCCATTTGAACCTCCTAACCCCCATGGCCGCGGTTTAGGGCTAAGGGTTTCCTTACGCCTATGACTCTACCCATGATTTTTTATGACATTTATCCTCTCATATGGGTATTTATCACCTAATAATGGGATTTTCTCTCTCATTTTCTATATAAGCAAGCCCATTTTCTTCAGAGAAGAGGGGACCCCGAATTTCACCCCGAAGGGCTGCCAAATTTTTCTGTGAGCTGGACTTAGCTCGAAATCAACCCTTCCCCTCTCATTTCCACACATCTTTCACACCAAGCCATGACGATCTCTTCATCAATGGAGCTTGGTGAGTGAAGAGGGCGACCCCACTACCTTTCCTCAGCATCTGGAGCATCAGAGGACGTCCACCACGCCAGGGAGTCGCCCCATACGGGGCTTCTTCTTTCCTCTTCCTTATTCCTCTTCATTTCATGCATTTTTCTTATTTTTCTTATAAAGAACTCATTTCCCTTTTCTTCCCACATTTTCCATATACCCAAGGGGTTTAAAACCACCCCCAGGTCCGTTCCCACCATGCTTCATCTCATTTTTCCATTTTTGGATGGATACTATGCTTAATATGTTCTAACAGGGTTCTTTTCCTTATTTTCATTATTTTGGCAGGTACTCAAACTACTTCTCACGAGGAGCTCTTGTCCTCTGGCCAGTCGGAGGGTAGGAAGAAGGTCCTTCCACACTTCTCCGCACTGCAGAGAATGCGACCGAGGAAGGCGACGCGACAACGAGAACGCGCCCCTAAAGAGCGTCGCGACACTAGCTTCATCGCGACGGGGTTCCCCGTCGCAACCTCAGGTCAGTATGATGTTCTCTCTCTTTTCCTAGATTAGTTAGCCCATGTTATTTCTATTATTAGGCAACTATCTAGGTGGCGATCACATCCTTTTTTTTCCATGTCTTTATATTGAGCATATATTTGTGTGTATTGGGGGCGCACAATCCCCGTGATTACACCTAGTGCCATGATGATTTTATGCTTTAGGACCATTTCACCCACTTCAAAATTTCTCTCAAGCACTCTTTTGGCATAAAAATATGCAATTCTTTGACGATAAACTTGCGCATGTTCGACCGCTATCATTCGCTTTTCGTCTAAGAGTTCAAGTTGTGCTAATAAAGCTTCCCGACGTTGACCGGGGTCAAGTTCGGAATCCAATTGAACTCTAAGTGAAGGGATGAAGATCTCATATGGGAGTATCACATCTGATCCGTATGTCAAAGCATAAGGGGTTTGCCCCGTAGGAGTTCGGACCGAGGTGCGGTAAGCCCAAAGAGCCTCAACTAAGCGGCCTGTCCAATCAGCATTGTTATGAGATTTGCAAGTCTTTTTTATGATTTTAATGAGAGTTTTATTAGTAGCTTCCGCTTGTCCATTACCTTGTGGATAATATGGGGATGAATGATGCAAGTTAATACCATATTTACCACACATGTCGCGGAGCTCCTGTGAAGTGAATTGCGGTCCATTGTCGGTGACGATGTCCCGAGGCACGCTGAATCTTGCAAGAATGTTGTGCTTGATGAACTTGACCACCGTTGAAGCTTTAACCTCTATGAATGCTTCTGCTTCAGCCCACTTCGTGAAGTACTCAGTGGCGGTAAGAATGAAGGACTTCTTACGGATTTCTCTGGTTCTATCCTCGAGTGGACCAACCACATCGAACGCCCACAAGGCGAAAGGCCATGGAGCAATGAGAGGGTGAAGAGAAGAGGAAGGAGCATGGATTTTTTCACCGTGTAATTGGCATTTAGCACAGTGACGAACAAAGTGAGTGCAATCTTCTTCCATGGTAGGCCAGTAATATTGTCTTAGCAACTTTTGGGCAATTGCTATACCATTGACATGGCCACCACATTCACTGGAGTGAGCGGCTTCAACAATGCTTTGAGATTCGATTTCATCAAGGCAACAGAGATAAACCCCATTGAGGGATTTCTTGTAGAGAATGCCACCGATGATCTTGTAACGCTTCGAGACTCAGCGAATGGCCTATCTATCAGCAAAGGTGGCATAATCGGGGAAGGATCCATATTTGAGAAAGTTTTCAATGTCAAAGTACTAAGGATGGCCATCATCGAGATCGATTTCTGGCTCTTTTGAGAGTGCATAGACTCGAAAGGAAGGAGACTTGAGTTGAGAGAACCAAGGATCAGCATGAGAAGGGACTTTCAACCTTTGGACGGAGACGATTTCGGAAGACCTCCCTAATGGGATAGGGATGGAAGAAGCCAAGGAGGTGAGTGAATCTGCTAGAATGTTTTGAGCCCTAGGAGTGTGGACTAGAATAAGCTTCCTAAACTGCCGGATTACCTTACAAACCAAGTCCTGGTATGGTTTCAACTTGGGATCCTGGGTCTGGTACTTGGTAAGGTATTGCCGGAGTATCAATTGTGAATCTCCAATTATCCTTAACTCCTTGACTCCGAGCAGCAATGCCATTTTCAACCCAACTAGGAGTGCCTCATACTCGGCCACATTGTTCGTAGCAGGGAAGGTTAGTTGGTAGGCGTGCGGAATGACTACCCCTTCTGGTGAGAGGAGGACTGCCCCTATTCCACACCCTTTGGAATTGAGAGCTCCGTTGAAATAAAGTATCCAGGAAGGTTCACCATC
Organism: Colocasia esculenta; assembly: GCA_014218235.1. Classification (NCBI taxonomy): domain Eukaryota; kingdom Viridiplantae; phylum Streptophyta; class Magnoliopsida; order Alismatales; family Araceae; genus Colocasia; species Colocasia esculenta. The sequence goes on along the minus strand of CM024765.1, from coordinate 48,038,691 downwards.
AACAATGGCTCCTAACTCTTCATCAGGAAAGCTTTCATCGACGGGAGAGTACGAAGGCAAGGGGTGGTGGGCCAAATGCTCGGCAATAGCATGCCCCTTGATCGACTTTTGGGTGACGTAGGTTGTCACGCCCCAACGCGGAATATCGGAGCGCGAAGGCAGTTGCAAGAAAAGGTATAGAGCGTATACTAGACATCAAACCATTACACACTGAATAATACTAAAGCAAATCTTTCTCATTAATAATTTTCCAAATGTCTAGTTACAACCACTAATATCAGAGCCATTCTAAAGGGCCCAATTACATTGCAACAGAAGGAAATAACTAACTACAACTCTAAGATAACATAATGACTCAAGGGTACTCCTGGCTTCACTCTTGGTCATTCCCTTCCTCGTGAGTGTATGTGTCATCCTCAGTCTCACCTGAGAACACAACATCAAATAACGTAGGGTGAGCGATAACGCCCAGTAGGACTTAAATCTTAGGCTCAAGCAGGCTTTAAATAATTAACGCATTTAATGGCAGAGTGTCTAAAGATAGCAGGTACAAGAGAGTCAAAATATAGCACAACAGGTAACAAGATAGCACCATAGCACGAGATCGAGTATAGTTTCTAAAAATAGCACAAGTATCGAATATAGCACGAATAGCAGGATGGTCATAGCACAACTAGCACAAGTATGGTAATAGCACAACGAGTATAGCACTTGTTTGTCATTCTAGACATCGAGAGAGTATAGCACGTTTTGTGTTTTGATTGTCATATAGATAGTCGAGATAGATAGCACTTGAGTGTAATGCTAAACACTCTGATCATTTAACTCCCATGGGCACTAGCACTTTCGGGCGCACATCCCAGGACCAGATCGGGCCCTTTATTTATTGCCAGGCATTGGTTATATTGTTTATCTTTAGACAATCAGTCAATGGCCAGTATAGAGTACCAAGAAATAGATAAGAGCACAAGATGAATAGATGAGCTAGTAGAGTGAACGTGAATAGGTGAGCGAGTAGAGTATAGATGAGAGCTACTGGACATTGCACGTAATACGTCGAGTAAGCAGGCGATAGTAACAGTTGCACAACACGCGCACTTGGTGTTGGCAGTCAGGTGGAACTCACGACCCTACCACTGGCCTTGTTATGCACAGGTCCAGAGGTCCGGCGTGATTTAAGACGAGAGTGAATCTCTAATAGCCGTTTGGATCATAGAGATCCCTAAAGGGTATCATAGGTATTAGGGTACAACCGGCTCGTCGACCATGTGGGAATCCATGATCAGAGGAGACTTACGGAGGCCTTGTGCAAGAGTTCACTAGTCCGGCGAAAGGAATATCCGACGGAGAGTTCACCACAAGCCAAGTAAAGTGTGTATATAAAACATGTGCTCGACGTTCTAGAGGAATTCTAGGACAGTGGAGCGTCGATATCGGTATTATAAACAATGCAAGAAACGAATACAAGTCCTTAAAATAGGGCAATTAATGTACTTTATTTCAATAAATTACCAGACACATTATGAGATATTTTCTGCAATATTTCAGCCATAAATGGATGGTTCAAGTGTGTGCAAGTGCAAGAGAAATCATAGATAGAAATAAGTCGTGAACATGTATTTTAAATCATTCAATATAGCATCCTTTTTAAGTAGGGTTTTTACTGGGGGTATAACCGTAAGAAAGCAACAAAAATATTTTTCATGGGTTTTTCTCAAAATTCTTATGAAGGCGACATAGGGCTGTAAGGATGGCGACATGGGCCAGGCAGAACGCGATAGGGTCTTGCACAGGTCGCGACAGGGCATGCAAATCGGGTACTGAGAACGCGACGGCTCACCTGTCGCCTTCTTGGTCGCGATAGGGAGGCTGTCGCAATCAGGCCCCAGAAAGTGAGATGTCGAGGCGTCGCCTTCTGGTTGTCTGCGCCTGACTCTGACAGAGTCAGACCAGACATTGGATTGCGGACCAGAACATTTAAATTTCGATACAGGGTCATTTAGAAAACCATAACTAATTATATAGTCAACGAAAAATCATGAAACCAGTTGCAAATTAAACTAGACATGTAAGAGTACTTCCAGTAAATCGAAATTAGAGAGAGAGCATGGTTTGAACATGGTTTGAGAACGAACAAGGACGAGTAACATAGAACATGACATAGAGAGCAAGACTGATTTAATTCGAGCAACATGCTCAATGAAATTTAGGCTTTTTAGGGGCAAATGATCCCTAACAACATGAAGTATCTACAGTAAAACTTTCGTAGCATGGGATCAAGTATTCATAGAGATTTGAATTAAACATGACACCTCGGGGTTATCATGTTTGCAGTTCTTCAAAAATTAAGAACAAAAGATAGGATGGATGGAAAAATATGAAACTTGGGGGTTTCGTTCAAGAGGGTAGGAAGAACCTACAGAAAAAGTTTCATGGTTTATGCTTGTGAGAATGCCTACCTTTGACTCGATTTGTCTTCTAGGGCTAGAACTTGAAGAACAAGGGAAGAAGCTTCAAGCTCTTCTTCTCTCCACGAAATCCTCTCCTCCTTAGCCTCTTTTCCACGTCCAGCAACTCTTTGCAACGAGCTAGGGTTGCCCAAGAGAGTTTAAGAGGTGTATTTATGCAAGTATGTATTTCTTTTTTTTTTTTTTGATCGGTAATGTGATGGTTGGGGAGGGGGACAAATGAGGAGAGGGCGCGGGATCGATCCCGCGCCCTCCCGTCTCCCCCCCTCCATTTGGCAGGGGGGGAGACCACCGCACCAACATGGCGGGCTCAAAAGGAAATGCAAGTATGTATTTCTATTCCTACTATTACTTAAATTCTCTTTAATTACGAAATTTCCTTACTCCCACCTTCCTTCCTTGCTTCCAATCTCTATTTAGACTTGGAAAAGATCCAAATTCGTGCTAACCCATATGGGGTAGGTTTAGGAATCCAATTCCTACTCTAACTTCCTATTTAATGCATTAAATACCCCTTTTCTATTTAGGTAATAATTTAGTTACGAATTTAGGGTATTTTCCTATTATTCTCCCTTTGTAAATTCATATTTTGACCCAATAAATTCTAGAAGATACATTAAGCAAAGCCCATTACTCTTTTCCATTTAATGGGTTTATTTAATGCTCTATTTAAATATCCATTTAGCTAGGTTTTAAATTCTTTATTTAAATTTTTATTTTTCGTAAAAATTCAGGTTGCTACATAGGTGATATCAAATTGGTTAAGGAAACTTTGCCACCTTATCAACCACTCTGTCAGGACAGGATTCTCAAGCAAGTACCGAATTGGGTCCATACGCGCCAGAAGCTTCACCTCATGAGCTAGGAAATAATGCTTCAACTTCTGGGCAACCCAGACGACGGCCGCACACGTTCTTTCCATGGCAGTGTACTTTTTCTCAGCTTCATTGAACAACTTGGATAAGTAGTACACCGCTCTTTCCTTCTTCTCGTCGTCATATTGGGCCAAGAATGCTCCAGTGGAATCTTCAGTGGTTGACACATAGAGCAATAAAGGCCGACCCGGGACCAGAGGAGCAAGAACAGGGGGATTGAACAAATAGCTTTTCAACTCTTCAAAGGCCTTTTGACATTTATCGTTCCAATCAAACTTAGCCTCTCCTCTAAGCATCTCGTAAAAGGGCTTGCAACGGATGGAATGCTGACAGATAAATATCCTAATGAACTGAAGTCTGCCAATTAGCCCTCGAACTTCCTTAATGTTCCTAGGAGGAGGCATGTCGATTATTGCTTTGGCCTTATTGGGGTCAATCTCAATTCCCTGCTTGCTGACTATGAACCCAAGCAACTTCCCTGAAGATACTCCAAAGACACACTTCTTAGGGTTCATTTTGAGCTTATATTCTCTAGACCTTTGGAGAACTACCCGGAGGACCTCAGCATGGCCATGTCGAGTCCTAGACTTAACCAAGACATCATCCACATAGACCTCCATGTGCACATGCATCATGTCATGGAAAATCGCCATCATTGCCCTTTGATAGGTTGCACCTGCATTCTTCAATCCGAAGGGCATCATAACATAATAATAGGTCCCCCAAGGCGTTGTGAAAGAAGTTTTCTCCTAGTCTTCCTCCGCTAGACAAATCTGGTTATATCCAGAGAAACCATCCAGGAATGACAACATCTAGAAATCGGCAGTATTATCCAATAGGACATCTATGTGGGGAAGAGGAAAATCGTCCTTAGGGCAAGCACGATTAAGGTCACAGAAATCTATACAGATCCTAACCTTACCGTCCTTCTTCATCACAGGGACGATATTAGCCACCCATTCTTGATAAAGCACAACCCTAATGAACTTGGCTCGGTGCAACTTGTCAACCTCCTCTTTGATCTTGAGTGCATGCTTGGGATGTAGCCTCCTCAGCTTTTGTTTGACGGCTTTTGCGTCGGCTTTTAGGACCAATCAGTGCTCGACCAAAGAGGTGTTGAGTCCTGGCATGTCTTCGTAGGACTAGGCAAAACTGTCAGAAAATTCTTGAAGGATAGCTACAATATCTTCTTCTTCTTCTACACTCAAGTTGGCACTAATCAAAATGACCTTCGGGGATTCTTCGGTGCCAAAGTTGATCTCTTTGGTTGGCTCATCTGTAGCCATAGTTTGCTCGTCGAACCTCTTTGTGCCATCCACATAGGAGCTCACTGGGTCCTCTTCTTCTAACCCAAGATCTCCCGGCTCATCAAAATCTAGCAGATAGACCCCTAAGCCATTGTCTACAGAGTCACCTTCTTCAAAATCAGCCTCTACAAGGGCAGTCTCCTCAAGAAACTCCGGGACTTGACTCAACTTAAGACACCTCTTAGCCAAGGCCATAACATAACGGGCAGGAACTTGCCTACCCTTCTCTTTGCGAATGCGTGGCTGAGAGGGACCAGACTCTTCTAAACCTAGACCTGACTCTAGACTTGATTCTAAGCCTGAATCTAAACTAGAATCTAAACCCCTATGCACAGGACTATGTACAAAACTATGTACAGGGGAAGTGCCCCTAGGGGGGCAAGAATGAGAATTTAAGCTGGAAAGCATCGGCCCTTGGCCGATCAAAAGAGAGGCCACAGAGGAAGGGTGTTCGACGGAGACCTCGCATTCCCACCTTTCAAAATTGGCATTTTGTTTTTGGAGTCAAGGCTCAGAACCATGAGTTGTTGACTCAAGGATGCCCCGACTGGCCAGGTGAGGAATGGAGGAAGGACAGATTGAGAAAGGAAGGGGGAAGGGGTGGGTGGAGAATCGTGTGCCGAGCACACCTCAGTTGAGGGGGAAGATGAAAAAGATGGGGACGGAGATGGAGGTAGAAGGTCAGAATCAAAGAGCAAGAGAAGGCCGAAGTCCTCGCAGACTTAATTTCGGCAGCTTCCTCTTCTTCTTCTTCGCTCTCGGAGTCGGACAACTTCTCTACCATGGGCTCTCGAGTTCCCGAATAGAGGGGCCCCTGAATGAAATGCTCCTTCAGGGTCTAGGTGAGAGGTTCATAAGGGATGAAAGGATCCGGATGAATGGGGTCCGGATGAAATCCTAGACCCGCCCTAGCTAACAACCTTTTAATCTGAATGCCATGGATAGGACCCTGCTTGTTTCTACCTAATCCTCGGCCATGAATATAGCCGATCTTAGCCATCACCTCCCAACCTTTCCCTTGGGGACACATGGTGGTCTCATATTCTTCATCCAAGAGAGGAGATTGGTTCAAATCAAAGGGAGAGGGGAGATCAAAGATGGACATGACAGGCTTCTTCCCCTCGTCTGGAATGAACAGTTGTGGCATCTGCTCCAAAGTGATAGAGTTGAGAGTTTCCACGGTAGAAATGCTCTTGATTTTGATGATGCGCCCATTGAATGGAAATTTGAAACATTGATGGGTGGTGGAAGGGACCCCTAGAGTTTGTTCCAACCAAGGACGACCAAGAATGGCCTTATAGGCCAGATCGACGTCCAAAACTAGAAACTCGGATGACATGGTGACGGGTCCAATCTCTAGTTGAAGAGCAATTTTACCTTTGGCAACCCTTTTGGAGTTGTCATAAGCAGTAATGGTGGAGCAGATTTTCTCCAGATTATCCTCTCCCAAACCCAATTGCTTAAGGGTTTTCATTGAACAAACATTAATGGATACCCCGGTATCGATGAGAGTGGAATCTACCGAAACCCCATTGAGGGTGTCGGTAAGGCAAAGAGGAAGGGAGCGACACTCGGGGGCAGCAAGGTCTTTGTCTGAGAAGGAAATGAAGGGTCCTTGGGTGAGGGAGAGGATGGCATTGGTCACCCCGCTGGGAGGAAGGTCATCATTGACCATGACTTTCTGAAGGAATTGGAGGAGGGTGGACTGATGGGACGGAGATCTCCGAATCAATTCTAAAATAGACACCCTCGCGGGAGTCTTGTCCAAATGTTGCAGAATATCATATTCGGTGCCTACAGGAGGTGGAGGTACATTGTCCTCCTCATCTTGAGATGGCCGAAGGGGCGAAGGAACAATCCGATTCCGGAGCATGACATGAACGTCCTCCTGGGACCTAGGGAGAATGAGTTGGAGGGGTTTGGTGCTATGGATGGACTACTCATAGGAATGGAAGGATAGGCATCCTGAGGAGTGGGTCGGATAAGCACTAAGGGTCACTCTTCTAGGATGGCATCCACGGTGGTGGAGGGCTTCTGAGTTTCTATGGAGGGACATGGGTACCACTCCTCAAAACCTTTCACCCCCCATTGTTGCTCTCTCCTCACGACCCGAGGTTCTGAATGCGTCATGGTATTGACCTTTTCCTGGGGCCTAGAGGAGGAGGGATTGTTGCTTTGGTGGTTGGGGAGAAGGTTTTGCACAATACCCTGGTCCCTTTTGGTATACCTAGATTTGGCTATGGCAACCTTGACCTCCTCCCAATTAATCCTACCTTGGTCGTTCATGTCATACACCCAGTCTCGGAAGGTGAAGCAATTATGGAGTTCATGACTGGGAGACCTATGGTAGGGACAGTACTTTGAAGTATCGGTCCTCGGATTGACACTCTCCTTTTGTGGGGGGAGTCGGATAGCGTTGTAGGACATGAGGGCAAAGAATATGTCCTCGAGGGATTGGGGGAGGGCAGGATAATGAGACCTCCTAGGACCGGGACGGGTATAGCCCGAAGGAGGAGGAACAACAGAGTAGGGCCTAGACGGATGTGATGGGAATTGATCAGGATTGGAAGGAGGATTGGAAGGCTTGTTGGGAGGCCTCAACGGCTGACTGCAAGTGCTAACAGACTCATTGACGGTCACCCCCTCTGTGGTAGGTGCCGCGGGAGCCTTGCGTCCCTTGGGCTTCCCTTCAAAGAATGGCAGAAGAGAGGAGTCCTTGATTTGATTTTGGACCACCCTAGGTCGATTGTAAAGTTGTGCGAAGGAGGAGAACTCACTTAGCATCAATATAGAATGGAGCAAAGGGGTGGTGTTGGTGACTATCATTGTTATGGCTTGGGACTCCGGGATGGGGATGTCGGCCCTTAAAGCCATGGATCTCCATCGGCTGGCGAATGTGACAAAGTCTTCATCCGGCCTCATCTTTTCCGCCACCAAGTCGAGAAGTGTAGGGACTTGAGTGGCCATGTATGAAAAGTGGGAGATGAAGCATTCGGAGACAATGTCAAAATTGACAAGATCCGATGCGGGTAAGGCGATGAACCACCTCAAAGCCTCCCCTTCTAACGATTGTTGGAAGAGGTGGACTAAGAGGACCCGATTGTACAGCCACTGGTGGGTATCCATGGTGAAGCCGACAAGATGGAATTGGGGGTCGGTGGTCCCGTCATACTTGCGGTATTTCGGGGCCTTGAAACCCGGAGGAAAGTAGGCATTGGGGAGCTTGCAGTAGTTTTGGAGAGAGTGAGGCTTGGAAAGGGACAAGGATTCAGCTAAGAGTCTCCTAACAAGACCTTCCATCTCCGACCGAGATATGGATTCAGATTGAATAAGGGGTGTGGGTTGGACATAAGGTGGATAGACAGAGGGAGGAGTTAGAATGGGAGTAGTTAAGGGAGTAGGAGGAGGAGGAATAGGAGTGGAGATGGGGACCCAGGATGCGGTGACCAGCCTTGGAATGGGTCTAGATGAAGAAGCATGGAAAGGAGATGGAGATGGAGAAGGAGAGGAAGGGGAGGCCATTGCCCGGACAGTATGCTTGGAAAGCATTGAAATCATGTCCTCGAGCGAATAGCGGGAGAGGAGTTTGGAAAATTCAGGGTCTTCTTGAACTTCTTGGGCATACACTCACACTCTCCTCATTATCAGCTTGAGAAGAGGATTGGACTGACTCCTCGGGCTGAACATTAGCGTTCATCATTCCAACAAATTCATCATGAATATTATCTTCGTATTCAAAAGCCGGATTGTTAGTCATGTTAACGGAATTCAACCAAGAGTCCATTAGCAACACAACCTACTGATTTTAAGGTGGTTAAGTTGATTAATTACACTGTTATTAGGAGAAATATGGATTTCTACCAAACAATGTTATCAAACAACGTCCCCAAAATTTTTAGATGTTGTAGTTGTGCGTTAATTAGTCTCGTAAAGGCTGGTTCTCTCAATCCTCACTCAAACCGGGTGAATAGGCGGACTAAATGGGAGGTGAAAGGTCCTCCTGCCCCGTACCATGAGGGAATCCACAGAATTTAGGGACTTATGGAGTTCTCCTTGAAGCCAACCCGATTTACCCGAGAGGGAATCCCCGAGTAAAAGATTTTGAATCAAGGAGGGGCCATCCTAAAATGTGTGGAGAGGCTAGAACAGAAGAGAAATCAGGACCCCCCGTGACTGAGGACAGTTAGAGAACAGATAGGAAGCAAACAAAAAGAAAAATCAATCAAAACAAGCCAAAAAACAAGCTCCTAGGAAATAAACGGCAAGAGTATGGACATTCAGTTCTTCAGAAACAAGTAGACGGCATGATCGATAGATGCTGACTAGAATTAAACAACAGTAGATGTTGACGCTGACAAGAAATGAACGACAGGAGATATGGACGTTACCTGGGCAGGCGGCGAGATCTCTTGACGTCTACTTGTGTGTAGACTGAAAACTATGGCAACAGTGTGGTCCCACCGTGATCGCCAAAGAAGAGCTGTGGACGCTCCGTTCCACGCAACCCTGGATGCGGTTGATGTTCCGAAGATTCACGAACGTTGCCGCTCCCTCGTTGGCATTGGATGGATGCTGGTTGACTTCTTTGACCTCTCTATTTGACCAGGTTGACCAAGGAGAAAGACAAAGAAAACAGCAAATGAACGAAGGGGAGGTGATCGCCAGGGCCATACCTGTGCCCAAGGAGGTGTTATGATCACGTCGATGACGTTGCCTCACGCAGTGGTAGATGGCGAGACTCCAACTTTTCTTTCTTCGGCCGGCCAAAGGAAGGAAGCTCCACGGTCTACATCAAAGTGTTCCTGCCACACAAGGAAACTCTATTATGTTGGGTTTACATGGATTTATATTTGAGATGTTTGTTTTTTATGATGAGCAATCAATGAGCATTTCATGAACAATACAATTTCATGTGATATGAATGTGTGAAACATGATAAGAATGACAAGTCAAGTAAATGTTAATCAAGAAACACATGTTTAATTTGATCATCTAAATGTTCACATTATCTCACTAACAATGCTCTTAAATGTAGGTGAGATTGCATGCAAGACAATGTACCAAAATAAGAGCAAAAAGATCAAGAAAAGCACAAAAAACAAGTACCTATCGACAGCCTCAAAGATGCCTGTCGATAGCCCTGCACAGACAGATCTAATAGGGTACTGGCAAAGATGTACCTGTCCATAGCCCCACTGATGCCTATCGACAGATCAGCACAGACAGAACCAACAGGCTCCTGGCAAAGGTGTCCCTGTTGACAGACTCAAGTCGCCTGTCGACAGATCCACATAGGGAACTGTAAGGCCCTCGAATTTCCGTCGCATTATTTGTATTTGTGTGTGTATATTTGTGCTTGTGTATATATATACATATTTACGTACGTATTGATTAGTATAATTACGTGTGCATATGTTTATATTAGATGTGAATAATGCATGTATTGAATGGTGATAGTATGGATACACTACCTTATACATATTGCATGTATATATGCATGGTTTTCTGCATATTTTAGACTTCTGGCCGAAGGCCATCTTGGCGTCAACCCCAGGCCGTTGAGGTGGTGTCGGCGTCCAGACATGGACGCCAACACTAATCCGAGCGTCCAGCGATATGGACGCCAATTTCTCTGGCCTGCATGCGCAGCAGAGCTGCAAACTTCTGAAACAAGAAAGCCAGCCATTGGGGGGCTGTCCCCAACGGCTCTAAAGGCTGTCAAGTCACCCTAAGAGTGGGAGAGAGGCTTCTCCTTAAGTTTAAAACCGGAGCTACCTTTCCCACCCCTCTCTTCACCCTTGCAAGAGGAGAAAAAGAGAGAAGAGAACCCTAGAAAAAAACTGAGGAAAACCCACTTTGGAAACCAGAAATCCCTCAACCTGAAGACTGTTCCGGAGATCTGCTGCTTCAAGGAGGTTGCTGAATTGACGAGGAAGGCCTCCCCGACCTTGGAAGGCCCTGGAGCTCGCTCAGGAACCCGGAGTCAAGCACTTCTAGGAGCTTCTTGGGACAGCCCAAGGAGAGCTTCACCGAGCCCTAGACCCCTTGGTGCAATTTTTAAAAGGCAAGTGACCTAACCATGATGTCCCCGTATAAGTCTAGGTGGGTTTTACAATTTTTGTACATTTTCCCTCGAGTCCTAGACCCTCACATTCACCCAATCTTGAGAGGTCGGGTCTGTGTTTCTGCACAGACCTGCATTGACGGCAAGGTCAATGGACGCCGATATCATGCTAGGCGTCCATCGACCATGCCGCTGACCATGAGTCAGCGGCCAGAGACCGCCGCCAAGTTCCTCTGGACAGAACAGTGACCTGTTCTGCCCTCCCTATACAACTATTTTCGGTATGGTTTCTGTGATGAGGATATATGGTAACCCTATACTCTATGTACATTATCAATTGTGGTGTGTGGATGAGTGTGATGTGTGATGGTGAATGTAGGAAATTTTATACCGTGAATGTGTAAGCATGAAATGTTGAAATTCTTGCCAATCCATGTTGCATGATTAGGATTAGTCTGAATGCCTTAGTTTTGTCAGAGCATGAAGATTAGTAGATCAGTATACATGTGCTCAGTTTTTGATGAATTATCCATGCTTGTATAAATTGCCAATAAACTCGGTTCAGTAAATAGAACGGCATGCAAGAATGATTTGTGATGATCGATCTACAGTTGTATGATTTAGAGTAAATTCTGTATTCTCAGATCATGTATGTGACAATAACCTCTGTTTAAACAGTAAGTGGCAAAATTGCATGATGTGTTAAACCCCATGTTAACTTAAATTGTGAATAGCATGCTAATTAGGTGTTTCATTTACTGTAAATTCCATTTAGCTCAGAAAAATATGAACATTTGAGTGTATGATCTAGAACCCGAAAATAGCATGTGGTTAAAATTTCAGGTCATTTGGACCAGCATATAAGAAGTTATGTATTTTTCCATGCGAAATATAGTAATCTACGTAAGATATCGTAATGTGATTAGATAGTGCTTAAACTTAACTTGAATGGTGAAATTACTGTGTGTTAAGCTCCTGAAATCTGTAGTGCCATGTTAGGAAAATTAGAGATGTGCATGTGAGTGAGAAAGTGAGTGAGATGAAAAGTGATATGTGTAAAACCATGTGTAAAATCGGTAAAATGTGTAAATGTGTAACTGTGCCAATGTGACACTGCTTCCGTAGAGGGCAGTGGAACTGTATCAGGGAAAAGTCCCCCTGAGAAAGTTCAATGTGTAAGTGACCCTAAGGGCATTAGGGGGAAATCCTGGAGGTGGACAAGTACCATTGGTTAGGGTGGAGACTTGTTCTCCCGGTCTGCGCAGTCCAAGAGTCACCATTGGAATGCCTAGATGGCGTCTATGTGTAATGTGATGTGTATATGTCCTTCTTTGGTGGTTTGGACTATGTGTCACGGCACCTAAAATGTGTAATGTGTAATGTGTATGTGTTCATGTGTAAATGTGTAAGTGAACAATGTGAATGTGTATGTGTAAAGTGCAACCATGTGAAAGAGGAAACTTGTGTAAAGAAAATGTGAAATTCTAAATGTGAAGATATGATATTGAAATCCATGTGAGACAAATCTGAAACCATGTGAAATCAGTAAATTCATGTTGTTATCATTATGTTTATATGTGCAAAGATGCCTAGAATCCATGTTAGGGATAATTGGTGAACACGGGTACAAGATAGCATGATGGGTTGTTCGCATGATATGTTTTACGCGATATTGTAGCTCTCATGTATAGGTTTTCAGCCATGAAACCATGTGAAATCAGCAACTTAAAGCATGTGAAAACGTTTATGTATGTGTTTAAAACCATGTAAGATCCATGCTAGTCGTGTTTTCTTTTCATGTATGCACAATGTTCATGTGGGTAGCTCCCATGTCTCGGTTCTTTAAAGACAAAATTTTATGAGTAAATTGAATAGAGAGCATGTGATAGGTAAAGTTTTATTCTTAGAAATCTGAAAGCATGATCCATGTATAAACTTGTAAAACCTTCATGATAGGTTGAAACCTTCAAATGATTTGCATGCCATGTGTTGTAAATGTTGAATGTGCATGTAGAAACCGCTATGACTTATACGTGTATGTTATGAGTAGTGTTTCTTGCTGAGTCTTTGGACTCACTCCTTGCTTCGGCGTACAGGTGTAGTTGGTGACGTGGCACCTTTGGAGGAGACAGTGGAGACGGACTCCGAGCGCGGATATTAGCTAGTTTTGGAGCTTCTTTGTGATTTGTGTATTTCATAGTATGTACTTTGAACATTGTATTAGAATTATCATGAAAAGAATGTATAAGTGTGGACATTATGTATTTTTATTTCAGCAATTTAAATTATGTGAACTTTTAGTTCCTTATTGTTAATTTCAAACTTCATGTATGTTAAATGTGGATGATGAATGAATGGAGACAGTTGTCTTTTAATTCCGCTACTCTGTTGTATATTTGCGTGTATCTCGGCTGTATGTATCGTTTGGGTAAATGTCCCACTGTGAGGACTCTTGCTATACCAACGTGGGTTGGTATAATCGTACCGGTATAATGAGGGCCGTCAGAGGAACTATCTCCCGAAAAGCCCAGCCTTCTGCCTTTTGCAAGTCTATCTACATCTGTCGACAGATGCATTTCTTGCTGTTGACAGACGAAGAGAAAATCTCAATACGAGATCTCCATACGTTTCCGAATTGGGTGTTTCCAATTGTCATGACTCTCCATACTTAAACACCCATATAAAAGGAACTCTTTGGAGTTATTTTCGTACAGAAGCAGCCACCACACAAAAACCATAGCAAAGTCTCAAGAGAGAAGATCTTTATGCTGCTCTGCTTCAACCGTCTGCCCAGACAACCATAGAGACATCCTCCGAACGGGATTGAAGCCAGATTGTCCATCTCTCAAGCTTCTCCATCAACTGATACCTGTCAAGACGAAGCTTGAAGCACATCGGGACGATCATCTGAAGAGTTCCACATCAGGATTTGAAATCTCAACTCTGAACTCTTCTTTATCTATGTTTTTCATATCTCGTGTGTGTGTGTTGTTGAGTCAAGCGTCCTTGTGCTTGATTCACATTTGTCATGTTGTTCTGATCGTGGTTTACATCAGACGACGTGAGAGTGTGTGTTGTAGCGAGTGAACTTGCTGATAAGCAGTCTTTCTGCGTGTGTGTGTGGACGGTGGACGTAGGATACACAAGTTGTGTACTCCGAACCACCTTAAATCATCGTGTCTGTGGTTTGAACATTTCACGCTAGATGTTTGGTAGGCACGTTGATCTTTCACACGCTAGATAAATTGCTACTCTATCTAATCACAATTAACACACATCTTAGTTTGATTTAAACTCTGTTTGAAATTTCAAAAGTTTGTGTTTCCATCGAAAAGAAGGTCATTGTATATTTAATTGATAGTAATCTATTCAACCCCCCTTCTAGATTACCATATTGGATAATTCCACACATCTTTCAATTGGTATCAGAGCGAGGTTTCTCTGATTTACTGTCTTAATTGGTTGATCTCACGATCAGGAGATTCTCGATCTCATGGAATCTAACAAGGGGTATATGGCCGAGGGACATTCAGTGACCAGTCTACCCTTCTTTGATGGCACTGATTATCCTTACTGGAAAAATCATATACAGGTGTTTCTGAGAGCTCAAAATTTTGAGCTATGGAAGATTGTCATCAAAGGAGCATACACCCTTCCCGAGGACGAAGATACCTGGATGAAGGACTAGATTGCAAAGGGAACTCTCAACTGGAGCGCCCTGAACATGATGCAGTGCGCAGTGCATCCCAAAGAATACTCAAGAGTCTCCACATGCACTTCAGCGAAAGAGATATGGGACAAACTTGAACTTATTTGTGAAGGTACATCCGAGGTAAGGGAAACCAAAGCAAGCATGCTAGTTTCTGAGTATGAAATGTTTAAGATGAATAATGATGAAACTATCTCAGATATGTTTGCTAGATTCATGTTAATAATAAATGGATTGAAAGGTCTTAAGAAAGAATACTCAGAAAGTGACTTGGTGAGGAAGATACTTCGGTCTCTTCCATCCTCATGGAACACTAAGGCCACTGTCATTGAGGATTCAAAAGATCTCTCAAAGATAAAATTGGATGAACTAATTGACTCCCTGATGACATATGAAATAAATGTGAAAAGGAAAGAAATTGAAGAAAACCCAAAAAGGTCAATTGCCTTAAAAGCTTCAAGCAAAAGTTCCTCTAGATCCAAAAACGATGTTCAACAGGAAAGTGATGAACCTGAAACGTCTAGTGATAGTGAAAATGATGAAATGTCCATGCTCACTAGACAATTCAAGAAATTCCTCAAATTCAAAAGGAAAGGCTCAGGTAATTTCAAATCCTTCCAAAAGAAAGATTTTTCAAATAAATTTGAGTCTAACAAAAAATCTGACATTGTATGCTATGAGTGCAAGAAACAAGGGCATATGAGAGGAGAATGCCCCGAACTCAAGAAAAAATTGAAGAAAGAGAAATTCACCTTCAAGAAAGCCAAGGCAATCTTGGCAACTTGGAGTGATGAAGATGAAGACAAGGACGCACCAGAAGCCTCTGGAGATGAAGAAATTTAGTGTCTAATGGCTAGAAGCGACGACTCCAATGAGGTAAACTCTTCCTTTGAAACTTATACTGTTGATGAATGGGAAGCAGCATACACTGTCCTGTTTGAAAAATTCTGTGAATTCAAATCTGAAAACAAGGCATTGAAAAAGAAAATCAATTCTGTTGTTCATAACACACACAATGATGAACAAGTTGTTGCCTTAACTAAAGAAATTGAAATGATGAAAGTTGATGAGGAAGCTCACTGTGAGGAAATGGATTGCTTGAAAATAAAATTGCAAGAAAGTCAAAAAGAAAAGGAAATGATGATCAGTCTGTCTCCATGTAATTTTAATTAATTACATATATATTTTTTGATGATTAACAAAACCAAACAAAAGTTTATCAATTATATCTAATGAATATTTCATAAGTCTTAAGCACAAGAAAAATACCAAGGTCAAACAAGCCAATGAAGGTATGCATTACTTTTCTGAAGCCTTAATCTTTTCAACATGATATCTCTCTAAGTCCATATCGACTTCTATTGAAGGCCATAACGATTTCTTTATAAGCATATCGATTTCAATAGAATTATCATAACAATTTCCTTTCTGGCTGAAAAGTCATGTTGTTTCAAACAAATCGATACCGTAACGATTTCTTTAGAGCCCATAACGACTTGCTCGTCACAACGACTCTATAAGTTACCGTAACGATTTCTTTAGAGCCCGTAACGACTTGCCTGTCGCAACGACTCTATAAGTTGTCGCAACGATTTCTTTAAAGCCCGTAACAACTTGCCTGTCGCAACGACTCTATAAGTTGTCGCAACGATTTCTTTAGAGCCCGTAACGACTTGCCTGTCGCAACGACTCTATAAGTTGTCGCAACGATTTCTTTAGAGCCCGTAACGACTTGCTTGTCACAACGACTCTATAAGTTACCGTAACGATTTCTTTAGAAACCCGTAACGACTTCTTTAGAACTCGCAATGACTTGCTTATTGTAACGACTTTATAAGTTACCATAACGATTTCTTTAGAGTTCATAACGACTTGATAAGTATTCATAACGATTTCTTTAGAATTCACAACGACTTGCTTTGTATAATGATTTGTTAAGTATTTCACATCGATTTCTTCAGGAACACAACAATTTGCTTTGTGCAACGATTCATTAAGTGTTCATGATATATCTTCTGTCACATAACGATTTGCTATGACTCATAACGATTTCATAAGTTATATAGTCATCGATTTCATATCTTGATGTCTTATTCATCTTAAAAGCGTTGACTAGTCAAAGTCCACGTAGACATCTCTCTGACGCTTTTGCATTTATGAGATCTGAACATATCTCTGCATGCATGCAGACCATATCGTGCCTACTCTGATTACGTCCTTTAGACTTAAGCTATTTTGCACTACTATTTTCATGTCTATTGCTACTGACGTTGACTGACATCAGAGACAGCTTAGCTGTCTGCTATTTGAGATTGACATTTGTGCAAACCTCTGAACTAGCTTCATGGTACAACGTTAAACAAATAGAAGCCAACGGATATTTCTGAAGATCTATCTCTTTGCGTGCTCAAGAGATCAAAAGACTGTTGACTGGAAGCTTCCAAGACTCCAGATGTCATTCAGTCTAACGACTACTCAAAAGAGAGACAACGAACACTTCAACGTCTACATTTCGAATTGAAGATATAAATACAAGTCAGAAGAACGGAAGAACCAACGAGAGTTCTAGCATTCAAATTCTTCTGAAGAAAGTCAATAGCCTAGAACTTCTTTTCTCATATTTTTTTAGCTCTTCGCTCTCTGTGCTGTAATAGATTTTCTAAGAGAGCTCGTGTAGTTCTGAGAGTGCAACTTGTCTTAGATCTTTGCTCTCAGCACTAGTTGCTTCAGATCCTTGCTTGTTAAAGCTTGATCTAGGGGCTTGGTTTTAATCTATTTCTCTGTGTGTTGTTCCCTTCGATTGTGAAGGAAGACCTGGTGGTATCCAGGGTGTTGTTCCCTTCGGTTGTGAAGGAAGACCTGGTGTGGTATCCAGGGTGTTGTTCCCTTCGGTTGTGAAGGAAGACCTGGTGGGGTATCCAGGGTGTTATTCCCTTCGGGTGTGAAGGAAGACCAGCTGAGCTGGGTGTTGTAGCGTCCTTAGGGGGACTGTACCCTTGTTAGTGAAATCCTGAGAGATTGCTCAGGGACTGGACGTAGGACTCCTAAGGAAAGGAGGTCCGAACCAGGATAATACCTTGTGTTGTGTGATTGTCTCCTTTGTATGTTTGATATTTAAACTAACAGTCACTAACCTATTTCGAAGAACATTTGTGTAAATGTTTTTAGTTTCAGGTATCTTCTAGAATAATTTTTAAAGACCCATTCACCCCCCCTCTGGGCTCGTCAACTGGGCAACAAGTGGTATCAGAGCGAGTCTCTTCGACAAAGAAAGAAGATCCAACGATCTGAAGAGTAAAGATCCATGGCAGCCCAAGGTAGCATTGAAGGTCAGTCTGTCAACCGACCCCCTCTCTTTGATGGTGAAGACTACCCTTACTGGAAGACCAGGATGGAATACTTTCTACAAGGCCACGACTATCAAATTTGGTCAATAGTAGAAGAAGGTGACCTGGTTGTCACAAATGAGAAAGCTCAATGGACAGATGATGACAGGAAGAAAATTTCCTTGAATTGCAAAGCTAAGAGCATCCTTTGCTGTGCCTTGAGTAAGAAGGAATTCAACCGAGTTTCAGCCTGCAAATCCTCGATGGAAATGTGGGAAAAGCTCAGGATTACTTATGAGGGTACAGACAAAGTAAAGGAGACAAGAATCGACATTCTTGTCACTCAGTATGAAAGATTTCAGATGCAGTCAGGTGAGTCAATCACTCAAATGTTTAGCAGATTCACTGATATCACCAATGGTTTAGCCAGTCTAGGGAAGACGTATGAGATTGCAGATATGGTAAGGAAAATTCTTAGATCCTTGCCATCATTGTGGACACCCAAGGTCACAGCTATAGAAGAAGCTAATGACCTGAAAAGAATGTCAGTAGAAAAGCTCATCGGGTCCCTCATGGCCCATGAGATCAACATGGAAAGGCTAGGAGAGTCATCTAGCAGAAAGAAGCACTCAAATGCTTGAAAGCAGAAGAAGACTCACCAGAAGTCAGCTCAAATGAAAGTGAAAGCGATGAGGATAGTGAGAATGAAGAAGCAATGCTCTCTAGGAAATTGCAACGGATCTTGGCCAAAAAGAAAAAGTTTCAATCCGGCAGAAGGCACTTTAAGAAAAACAAGGACTTGAAAAGATCAGATGGTAAAGAAATGAAGAAAGGAGAAACCATCTGCTACGAATGTAAGAAGCCTGGACACATCAAAGCTGATTGTCCAAAATTTAAGAAACCAGAATTCAGAAAGAAAGAGAGCTCCAAGAAGTTCAGAAAGTATAAGAAGAAGGCAATGGCAGCAGCGTGGGAGAACAATAGTGACTCAGACAGTGAATCAAGCTCATGCAGCGATGAAGAAGAAGCCAACTTGGCCTTCATGGCAAATGTTGATGAAAAGGTAACCTCTGACTCCTCCTTCGATTCATGTAATGATTCTGATTCAGATAACTTAGAGGAAGCATTTAATGAATTGTATAATAAGTACAAAGAAGTAACTAAACTATTAAAAGCAAGTAAGAAAAATAACACCTGTTTAGAAAACACTAATTCTGATTTAAAAATAGAAAATGAAGAATTAGAAAAACAAATAACTGAACTTAAAAGAAGAAATGAATTGTTATGTGAAGACCTAAAAGCTAAGAATGAACAAATAACAAAATTGGAAAAACAGGAAAGTACAGATGAATTAAGAAAAGAAATTAAAAACTTAAATGAAGAAAATGATAAACTATCAAGCACACTAGAGAAATTTACTAATGGTAAAAACTCTCTAATATTAAAAGGTGCTAGAAGATCAGGTAAGAAGAAAAATGGATTAGGATATACACCCCCAGATAATGAAGAAACCATAGTTTATCCTAAAACATATCCAACACCAAAATTTGTACCTGAACAAGATATAGCATACAAAGCTGATTTCAAATATATAGAAAAAGTAACTAAGTTATCCTGCTGTAGTCACTGCAATAAGTTAGGACATATTATAACTACATGCCCAACAAGACACAAGAAATGGATAATAAAAGGCAAAATCAATGATACTAACCAATCAGGACCCAAAAGAATTTGGGTACCTAAAGCTTGATGTTTTTATTTCAGGTTAACCCTCGAGCATCCAAATGGTACTTAGATAGTGGGTGCTCAAGACACATGTCAGGTAACCAGAAGTTATTCTCGCATCTCCAAGCTGAAGAAGGAACAGTCACTTATGGAGATAATGGGAAAGGAACAGTAATAGGCAGTGGCTCTGTAAATAACAAAGGAAAAACAGTCATAGAAGATGTGTTATTAGTTAAGGGATTGAAGCACAATCTCATTAGCATCAGCCAGCTGTGTGACAGAGGCCATCAGATCAAGTTTCAAGAATCAAAGTGCAGCATAGTGAAGGATGGAGCAGTCATCTTTGAAGCAAATAGAGAAAAGAATTTGTATGTGCTCTATCTTGAAGAACTCAAAGAGCAAAATGTTTGTCTGGCAGCAAGTAAAGACAAATCTACTGAATTATGGCACAGACGACTTGGACATTGCAGTTTAGATGGCATGAGGAAATTGCAGAAGAAAAGTCTTGTGGAAGGTCTGCCAAAAGTCAGTGGAAAGTTGGAAGGTGTCTGTAGAGCCTGTGCTAAGGGAAAGCACACTAAAAGCTCCTTCAAGTCAAAGACGGTGGTGACCACCTCAAAACCCTTAGAGCTCCTACATATGGATCTATTTGGGCCAATGAGGACTACCAGTCTTGGAGGAAAGAACTTTGGATTTGTCATAGTTGATGACTATTCAAGATATACATGGGTATCATTCCTAGAGCATAAAGATGACACTTTTGAAAACTTTGTTAGTTTCAGCAAGAAGGTGCAGAAAGATCAGAAGTTCAGCATTGTGTCTATCCGATCAGATCATGGTGGTGAATTTCAAAATGAAAGGTTTGCTAGATTCTGTGATGATCAGGGAATTGAGCATAATTTCTCAGCACCAAGGACACCACAGCAAAATGGTATTGCTGAGAGGAAGAACAGAACCCTATTGGATATGGCAAGAACTATGCTCTCAGAATATGATCTGCCAAGATATTTTTGGGCTGAAGCAGTCAACACAGCAAGCTATATTGTCAACCGAGTGATGATCAGGCCAATCCTGAAGAAGACTGCATATGAACTGTTTAAAGGGAAGAAGCCAAAGATCAGCCATTTCAGAACCTTTGGATGTCCCTGCTTCATTCACAACAATGGAAAAAGGGACATTGGTAAGTTGGATGCCAAATCAGATGAAGGCATCTTCATGGGGTACTCTTCTAAACCCAGAGGCTATAGAGTATTCAATAAACGTACTTTACTGATTGAACAATCTGTACACATTATCGTTGATGAAACTAACCCTTCCTTGAGAAAGGAAATAGATAGTGATAATGATGATGCAGATGAACTGTCCAAGAAACTAAAGGATACATCAATTGAAGACAAGGATGATCCACCTCTGGAAGAATTGCAACAAGAAGAAGTTACTCATGAAAATCTTCCAAAGGAGTGGAGATACAAGAAAGATCACCCACTTGAGAATATTATTGGTGATCCATCCGTAGGGGTAAGAACAAGAGGTAATGTTATCCCTTGTGATTACTTAGCTTTTGTATCTAAAATAGAGCCTAGGACAGTCAATGAAGCTCTTACTGATGAATCTTGGATAATAGCCATGCAAGATGAACTAAATCAGTTCAAGAGAAACCAAGTATGGTCACTTGTTCCTAGACCATCAGATCATCCAGTCATTGGCACCAAATGGGTGTTTAGAAATAAACTAGATGAAGCTGGTGTAATCTTAAGAAACAAGGCCAGACTGGTAGCTCAAGGCTATTCTCAAGAGGAAGGCATAGATTTTGATGAAACCTATGCACCTGTAGCTAGACTTGAGGCTATTAGAATATTATTAGCTTATGCATCTGCTCTAAATTTAAAACTATTTCAAATGGATGTTAAATCTGCTTTTTTAAACGTTTTATTAAAGAAGAAGTCTATGTAGAACAGCCTCCTGGTTTTGATGATATAGACTTTCCAAATCATGTTTTTAAATTGCATAAGGCTTTATATGGTTTAAAGCAAGCGCCTAGAGCCTGGTATGAAAGGCTTAGCTCTTTTCTTTTGAAACATGGTTTCAGTAGAGGTCAAGTAGATAGTACTCTATTTATTAAGTCAAAGGTCAAACATATATTGCTAGTTCAAATTTATGTAGATGACATTATCTTTGGATCTACTGATGAATCCCTTTGCAAGTACTTTGAAAAGTTAATGCAGGGAGAATTCGAGATGAGTATGATGGGGGAGCTCAACTACTTCCTTGGACTTCAAATCAAATAAGGAAAAGATGGCACTCACATCTGTCAAGCTAAGTACACCAAGGAACTGCTGAAGAAATTTGGATTTGATAACCACCAATGGGTACATCAGCAAGGATGGACAGCAACAAGGATGGTAAGAAAGTAGATCAAAAAGTCTATAGAGGTATGATAGGTTCACTACTTTATTTAACAACCAGTAGACCTGATATATTATTTAGTGTATGCATGTGTGCTAGGTATCAAGCAGATCCTAGAGAGTCACATTTGATTTCTGTAAAAAGAATTTTTCGATATTTAGCCAGAACTCATGATCTAGGTTTATGGTATCCAAACTCTTGTGAAATCAATTTAGTAGGGTATTCTGATGCTGACTATGCTGGATGCAAGGTAGATAGAAAAAGCACCAGTGGTTGTTGTCAGTTTCTTGCAGGGTGTTTGATATCCTGGTCCTCAAAGAAACAAAATTCAGTAGCACTGTCTACAGCTGAAGCTGAGTACGTGGCTGCTGGAAGCTGCTGCACACAACTCTTATGGATAAAGCAACAGCTTGAGGATTTTGGATTAAATATCAACTCAATTCCACTACTGTGTGACAACACCAGTGCCATCAACCTCACCAAAAATCCAGTTCAGCACTCAAGGACCAAACACATTGAGGTTAGGTATCATTTTATTCGTGATCATGTAGCAAAGGGCAATATTGAAATATCTTTTATTGATACAAATGGTCAGTTAGCAGACATTTTCACAAAAGCCTACCCGAGGAGAGATTCACATCTCTTAGAAGGGAATTAGGCATGTGCAATTTGTGAAAAAGGTTTGTTTAATACTGGCACATCAATTTTCAGAATTAAGTAATCTTTTCCCCCCATAACTTTAAGCAAAAGAAATTCAAATTATCCCTCGTAACCGCTCTCTCATTGAAGTCAGGTTGAATAGTCAAACTCTTTTGTCTTCTTCCGTCGCCGTTTGGCGCTTCACTTTTCAGCGCATTAATTTATTCCAAAATAAATAGGATAACGATTCGTATCCCGTCTTCAACCTTTTTCCCTCTTTCGTCTGGTTACTCTGCCGATGCCCTAGCCGTTTCGACATCGACTCTCTGCTATCTTTTGAAGCTTCTCTCCTCTTCCCGCGAAATTTCTTGAGGGCTTTCATTCCTCCTTCCTTCTCAACCCTTCAGAAAACATCCTTACCTGATTACATGGCCGCATCAGCTGTTCAAGGAAGTTTAGGTGGCTACAGTGCCGAGTTCCTTACTCCTGAGGAGCAGGAGAGGTTCCAGTTCGTGAAGACCAAAGTGTGTGGGAACAAGGCAGTGGACATTGCTGATCTTGAAAAGAATGGTATGCGCAGTGTCATTGAAGTGATGATCAGGATGAAGTGGATGGAAGTAGCAATCTTCTCCGAGGTAAGTTATCCAGACCTCGTGAAGGCCTTTTACGTATGTTTGAAGACTCAAGAAGATGGGTCCCTGGTTTCATATGTCAAGGGAACCCAGATTAAGATAGACAGTGAGCTCTTGCATGCGTTGTTTGGAGTAACAACATCCGGGCATAGTGGGGTTCACTCCGTGGACACCCAGGTTAAAGGTCTTGGTATCATAGGACCTGGGTTCAGACTGAGGGATGGGAAACTAGATATCAACCAGTTAAATGCCTTCAACCGCCTCCTTCATTTTATCGTCTGCCAAATTCTAGTTCCGAGGAGTGCAACTTTTTCATCCTGCACCAAGCAGACTCAGACATGATGTACTGGGCCATACAGAACAAAGATATTAACATGGCCGAAGTGATGATGGAGAGAATGAAATTTGCCAGAGATCAGATTTGGGACACTAAATCGAAGCTTAATGTTTCCTTGCCATATGCACATTTGCTTACCAAGGTTTTCAAGCACTTTGGTATTGATCTGGTAGGAGCAGTTGTTGAGCAAATGGGAAAACAAATTAAGTCCAGAAATCTCCGAAAAAGTGGTTTCTCAATCAGAGATGGTGCTTGGTCTAAGATCTCTGTGGCCGAGGGAGAGGCCATTATAGGAGACATTCCTGATATTCCTGATGTTCAGGAAGAAGCAGCAGAGCATCCTCAAGCAGAAGCACAGTAGAGCAACCTTCAGAACCAGCTGCAGAGCGAGTAGAGCGAGCAGAGCTAGCAGGGTCACAAGCAGTTGAAGTTGAATCTCAATCTCCAGTGGCCCCCGTAGCTTCAGTAGAGGAAGTTGTGGCATCAGGCCACATTGAAGAGCAGGAGCAAATACCTGCTCCCGGAGGCACAGTTTTGGAAGAGGCTCCCATTCAGGGGGAGCATGAGAGGATTGTTGTGGATGCTCCCATTGAGGGGGAGCAACTGAAGGAAGTCGAAGCAGGAACATCTGTGGCATCAGGCCACACGGATACTCATTTGGCAGAAGAATCCATTCCAATGGCAGATGCCCCTGTCAGTAAAGAACCAAACTCAACTCATGCTGAAGTTCAAAACCTGCTGAGAGGAGAAGCAAGAAGATTGCTCATAAAAGGTAGAGGAAGATTCTGAGAAAAGTCAATTTGAAGCCTATCTTGAAAAGATTGGATACTCAAGATGAGAACCTGGGCTTGGTGCAATCCAGTATAAATACCATTCTTGAGAGTCAGGCATCGACCTCTAAGGAATTCTCTCAGATAAGAAATGCAATGAAATGGTTTAATAAGGAATTGGGCGAGATGAAGAGTATGCTCTCTAAGTTGTTGAAGGCAGCTGGAAATACAGATTCTCCTCCCTCTTCTCCTCAGCGCCGTACAGAGGCTGCTCCTGGGCCATCAGGGCCATTGGTTCAAGAGGCTGGGCCACCAGGGCCATTAGTTCAAGAGGCTGGGCCATCAGGGCCATCAGTTCAAGCAAGTGGGCCATCCAGGCCAGAAGTCTCCAAGGATGGGCAGGCTGCTGTAGTTGAGTCAACTGTAGCTTCTGAAGCCCCTGAGTCTTCATCCCTTGCCACTCCAGCCACTTCCTCACCACCATCTTCTTCCACAGCACCTCCAGCTCCATCCACCTTCAAACACCCCATGTCCCGCACAATCACCTCACCAACACCTTTTCCATCTCAATCTTCTCTTTCTCTCTCTCCTACTCCTTCTTCCATCATTTCCTCACCTCCATCTATCACTCAAAACCCTCCAGCCTCCACATCAGCTGGAGAATCCTCCTCATCTGGTCCTCACTCCACCAGATCCTCATCCACCTTTGATCCACACTCTCTTCTCTATCCTTCTACTCCACCTTCCTCCATTACATTCATTCCTGAAAACCCTCAACTGGCCAGTGTCTTCTCCTCCCAAGTTGAAGATGAGTTTGAACGTTCTACACTCATCTCCATCCTGGCAGTTGCCACTCACATTCACAGGACTACTCCTCCTAGTCCTGTTCAGAAAAAGAGAAAACTCTCCTCCTCTCTGGCTCTATCCTCATCCCCTAAGTTTCCTCCTCTTTGGTTCTCACTCACTGTTGAAAATCGAAGGAGACCAATCTACTGTGAATACCTCCAAAAATGCATTCTTTCCACCATTTTTGGTATTCCCCATCTCAACCTCACTGATCATCTAAACATTGTTCTTCCCTTGAGCGATCTGTCCAAACACCACCAATCTCAAATTTTCCAGTTGGCTGAGTGCAAGTCTGAAGATCAGTGGGCAAAAGGGCACAAGACTCTCTACAGTAAATACCTTACTGCCAGAGATGACAGCATTTCCAGCAAGAATCACCCACTCACTCTCTCTGAGTGGTTTGTCCTTCATCACCAAGCTACCTGGGGTCAGTTCATTCTTAAAGAGATCAGAATAGCACGATACTTTCAACTCTTTAACGATTACTGCTATCTGCACAAGATTCCTGAGGTACAGTTTGGTCAATTCATGGAGCTCTTGCTATTCTTCGGACAGAACATCCTGTCAATTGCTCCTTTCAAGTGGAATTCTCAACTCTCCGCATGCCAGATATGGTTTTCCTTCCCAAATTGCATTCTCTAGTCTTTGATTCCTCTACCGGCTCTCATGCCTTTGAGAGATATGCTCGGGTAATGGGACATCAATCAGCCAAGCAAGGTCGACTCCCCTCCTTTCAGCGCTTCATCTTCCGAGAATATCACTTGGGTCACATCTCCTCTGAAGTTCTAGCTCCATTACTCTCAGAATGTGAAAGGTTCTTTCCTTTCGAATGGGGAAAGCACTATCGTCAATCTGCTCTCCAGTTAGCAACTGTTAACCGTGACTTGCTTAGGGCTAACAAGCCCACTTTGTCTGCTGAAGCTTTCTTGGATCTGAACTCCATTAATCCAGTTCAAGAACTGTATGTTCAATGGGCAGCAAGATATTCTGCTTTCTTTGATTTGAAGAAGGATCTGCATGATCATCAGATTTTCTACCGTATCTCTCTTGATCGTTTCCTTCAGCGTGCTAGCTTTGGCACGAGCAGCTACTTCAAATTCTTGCTTGACCAGGATGCGTATGCGCTCTTCTTGGAAGAACAGAGGCAACTCTATCTTAAGCGCATGATTCCCACCATGGGTGACTCCTTCTCTATCGCACCTGGGGTTTTCAGACAACTCTTTGAAGATCAGGAGATTAAGGCCTGTGTTATTATCTCTCAGCATGCCTCTCTTCTGTCTCCTCTTTTTTATTTACCTGTTCCTCCTCAAGTTGAATAAAACTACCTTGTTTGTCTCTCCTTCTCTTCTTCTTCTTCTTTGTCTCAGTTCATCTTTTTGCTTAGTGACAAAAAGGGGGAGAAAATACTTAGCATGTCTGAAATATTCATCCACTAGTTTTAAGGGAAGAAAATTAGCATGTCATATCTTTAGAACTAATTTCAGATACTTTTTATCCATGCTTATTGTTCAGTTTTGTCATCACCAAAAAGGGGGAGATTGATGATCAGTCTGTCTCCATGTAATTTTAATTAATTACATATATATTTTTGATGATTAACAAAACCAAACAAAAGTTTATCAATTATATCTAATGAATATTTCATAAGTCTTAAGTACAGGAAAAATACCAAGGTCAAACAAGCCAATGAAGGTATGCATTACTTTTCTGAAGCCTTAATCTTTTCAACATGATATCTCTCTAAGTCCATATCGACTTCTATTGAAGGCCATAACGATTTCTTTATAAGCATATCGATTTCAATAGAATTATCATAACAATTTCCTTTCTGGCTGAAAAGTCATGTTGTTTCAAACAAATCGATACCGTAACGATTTCTTTAGAGCCCATAACGACTTGCTCGTCACAACGACTCTATAAGTTACCGTAATGATTTCTTTAGAGCCCGTAACGACTTGCCTGTCGCAACGACTCTATAAGTTGTCGCAACGATTTCTTTAGAGCCTGTAACAACTTGCCTATTGCAACGACTCTATAAGTTGTCGCAACGATTTCTTTAGAGCCCGTAACGACTTGCCTGTCGCAACGACTCTATAAGTTGTCGCAACGATTTCTTTAGAGCCCGTAACGACTTGCTCGTCACGACGACTCTATAAGTTACCTTAACGATTTCTTTAGAAACCCGTAACGACTTCTTTAGAACTCGCAACGACTTGCTTATTGTAACGACTTCATAAGTTACCATAACGATTTCTTTAGAGTTCATAACGACTTGATAAGTATTCATAACGATTTCTTTAGAATTCACAACGACTTTCTTTGTATAATGATTTGTTAAGTATTTCACATCGATTTCTTCAGGAACACAACAATTTGCTTTGTGCAACGATTCATTAAGTGTTCATGATATATCTTCTGTCACATAACGATTTGCTATGACTCATAACGATTTCATAAGTCATATAGTCATCGATTTCATATCTTGATGTCTTATTCATCTTAAAAGCGTTGACTAGTCAAAGTCCACGTAGACGTCTCTCTAACGCTTTTGTATTTATGAGATCTAAACATATCTCTGCATGCATGCAGACCATATCGTGCCTACTCTGATTACGTCCTTTAGACTTAAGCTATTTTGCACTACTATTTTCATGTCTATTGCTACTGACGTTGACTGACATCAGAGACAGCTTAGATGTCTGCTATTTGAGATTGACATTTGTGCAGACCTCTGAACTAGCTTCATGGTACAACATTAACCAAATAGAAGCCAACGGATATTTCTGAAGATCTATCTCTTTGCGTGATCAAGAGATCAAAAGACTGTTGACTGGAAGCTTCCAAGACTCCAGATGTCATTCAGTCTAACGACTACTCAAAAGAGAGACAACGGACACTTCAACGTCTACATTTCGAATTGAAGATATAAATACAAGTCATAAGAACAGAAGAAACAACGAGAGTTCTAGCATTCAAATTCTTCTGAAGAAGTCAAGAGCCTAGAACTTCTTTTCTCATATTTTTTCAGCTCTTCGCTCTCTGTGCTGTAATAGATTTTCTAAGAGAGCTCGTGTAGTTCTGAGAGTGCAACTTGTCTTAGATCTTTGCTCTCAGCACTAGTTGCTTCAAATCCTTGCTTGTTTAAGCTTGATCTAGGGGCTTGGTTTTAATCTATTTCTCTGTGTGTTGTTCCCTTCGATTGTGAAGGAAGACCTGGTGGTATCCAGGGTGTTGTTCCCTTCGGTTGTGAAGGAAGACCTGGTGTGGTATCCAGGGTGTTGTTCCCTTCGGTTGTGAAGGAAGACTTGGTGGGGTATCCAGGGTGTTATTCCCTTCGGGTGTGAAGGAAGACCAGCTGAGCTGGGTGTTGTAGCGTCCTTAGGGGGACTGTACCCTTGTTAGTGAAATCCTGAGAGATTGCTCAGGGACTAGACGTAAGACTCCTAAGGAAAGGAGGTCCGAACCAGGATAATACCTTGTGTTGTGTGATTGTCTCCTTTGTATGTTTGATATTTAAACTAACAATCACTAACCTATTTCGAAGAACATTTGTGTAAATGTTTTTAGTTTCAGGTATCTTCTAGAATAATTTTTAAAGACTCATTCACCCCCCCTCTGGGCTCGTCAACTGGGCAACAGTAAAGTCTAACCAACTCTCTTGAACGTCTTTAAAATGAACATCAAGAAACTAAGAAAAAGTTGGAACAGGCTGAAAAAGATCTAAAAGAAAAATCTGAAGATCTTAAAAGGTTTGTTAAGGTAAAACAGAATCTTGATGCAATTTTGGGGTCAAACATCTTTGTTGCAAAACATGGAATTGGATATCAACCAGTAAAACAAAAGAACATGGGAGAGACTTTGATAACTTCTTTTGTTGATTCTAGCACAAGCACAAGCCATCAAGTCCCTTCTAAGAATAAGAAAGGTCAAGCCAAGGGTAAGAAACAGGAACCCAAGAAAATCAGTTCAGCTGTTAACACAACTAAAAAGTCTGTCAACAGCCCAAAAGATGGTTGTCAACAGGTCTGGAAACATGCTTCCAAAGAAAAGCTAACCAGACAACATAAGGGTAAAATGCTCATGCATGTTCCTCAGAATAACAAACCCACTATTTTGGAAAAATCTTCATTATGCAATGTCTGTAAAAAAGTTGGGCACAATGCAAAACGATGCTGGAATAATCCAAATAAACTGAAAATCAACAAGTTTGGATTTCAAAGCATTTACTTTTTGGCATGAATGATACATTGGGACCCAAAGTAATTTGGGTACCAAAACCTCTTGTCTGATCCACATATGCAGGAATGCCTAGCAGCCCAAAATCAAAACAAATAGTACCTGGATAGTGGCTGCTCGAGGCACATGACGGACGACAATGACAAATTCTGTTTGCTGATGGAAAAAGACAGAGGTCAAGTTGTTTTTGGAGGTAACAATAAAGGCCAGATCATTGGTTCAAGCAAGGTTGGTATGTATGCATCCAACTCAATACAATGTACTGTTAGTTGATGGTCTTCACCATAACTTGCTTAGCATAAGCCAACTGTGCGATAAAGGTCATAAAGTTGTCTTTGAATCAAATTCATGTCAAATTGTTGATAAGGAAAGAGGAAGTCTTAGATTTTCTGGAAAAAGAGTAAACAACATTTATTTGGTTGATCTAGATGATCCATAAAATGAAAATTTGTGTCTTGTTGCAAGTAAACAGGATGAGCTTACCTTGTGGCATCGTAGGCTTGGGAATGCAAGCTACAATGTCTTGCACAAGATCATGAGCCTGAAACTGGTAAATGGACTTCCTGAAATTTCCTTCAATAAGAATGAAAATTTTTGTGATGCATGTGCACAGGGAAAACAAACCCGAAAATCCTTCAAATCAAAAGCACCGGTAAGTACCTCTAAACCTTATGAATTGTTGCACATGGACCTTTTTGGACCTACTAGAACACTGAGTCTCAATGGCAAACGATTTGGTTTTGTCATTGTAGACGATTTTTCTAGGTTCACTTGGGTAAAATTTTTGGCTCACAAAAATGAGGCACTGAAAATCTTTGAAGAATTCTTTAATAAGATTGAGCATGGAAATGTTAATAAGATATGCTCAATCCGCACTGATCACAGGGGACAGTTTAATAACAACTCATTTTCTGATTTTTGCAGGCACCAAGGAATAGAACACATGTTTTCCTCTCCAAGGACTCCGGAGCAAAATGGTGTAGTGGAGAGAAAGAACAGAACCCTGGTGGAAATGGCTCGTACTCTTCTGGTCGAAAGTCAACTCCCAAGGAGTTTTTGGGCAGAAGCAGTAAACACCTCGTGCTACATTCTCAACAGAGCCATGGTAAGACCTGTGATAAAGAAAACACCCTTTGAACTGCTAACAGATAAGAAACCCATTATTGGGTATTTCAGAGTTTTTGGCTCAAAAGTGTTCATTCATAACAATGATAAAGTTGATTTAGACAAATTTGAAGCCAAAAGTGATCAAGATATTTTTCTTGGATACTCAGAACAATCTAGAGCATATAGGGTGTTTAATGTTAAGAATAAAACTGTGGAAGAAACTCCACATGTTGTTTTTGATGAGTATCATGCAAAAACTAACACTGAAAACCTTCATAGGACTCAAGATGGAGATGCAGAAACAACACTTGAGGAACTACAAGCAAAAGCAAAAGGAAATTCTAAAGTAGTTTCTAAAAATAAAAGTGGATATCTTCGCAGGTACAACGATGAAGATGACGAAAATCTGTTCAGAAAATAAGATGTTAAATCTGAAGAAGATCCACAAGAGGAAGAGCCTCAAGATGAAACTCCTCAAGCACACCCTCCTCCAGAACAACCTCCACAAGATCAACTTCCACAAGTCCAAGATCAACTCGGTTCTTCAACAATCACCAATGTGAGGTATTCTAAAGATCACCCACTTGAGAATGTGATAAGAGATGTAAATGATTCAGTTCAAACTAGATCTCAAGTTAGACAAATAATTGAACAAGATCAGTCAGCTTTTGTCTCTCAAGTGGAACCTAAAAATGTTGAAGAGGCCTTAAAAGAAAATTCTTGGATTGATGCTATGCATGAGGAACTTGGTCAATCTCAAAGAAATAATGTCTGGAGTTTAGTTCCTAGAACCCCTGAAATTTCTGTCATAGGAACAAGATGGGTCTTTTGGAATAAACAAAATGAAGAGGGTAAAGTAATGAGAAATAAGGCTAGACTGGTAGCAAAAGGATACAATCAAGAATTTGGTGTGGACTTTGAATAATCCTTTGCCCCTGTAGCTAGACTTGAAGCAGTTAGAATCTTATTGGCATATACATGCTCACATAAGTTTAAACTTTTTCAAATGGACGTTAAAACTGCTTTCTTGAATGGCTACATCAAAGAGGAAGTCTATGTCTCTCAACCACCCGGTTTTGAAAATTCTGAAATGTCTAACCATGTTTATAAACTGCACAAAGCTCTCTATGGTTTGAAACAAGCACCCCGAGCTTGGTACGACAGACTGAGCAACTTTTTGGTGAGTAAAAACTACTCAAGAGGTAAAGTGGACCAAACTCTATTTACTAAGAAAGTTCGCAATCACATAATTGTTGTTCAAGTTTATGTGGACAACATTATATTTGGTTCCACTAACCCATCACTGTGTGAGGAGTTTTCCAAACATATGCACAGCGAATTTGAGATGAGTCTAATGGGGGAGCTTCAATTCTTTCTTGGTTTGCAGGTGAAGCAACATGAAGATAGCTTCTTCATTAATCAAGAAAAATATGTAAAGGAGCTCTTGAAACACTTTCAGTTTGAGCAAGCCAAACCTGCTTCAACACCAATGAGCACAAGCATAAAATTGGAAAATGATGAGAAAGGTAAACCGGTAGATGCAAAGCAATTCCGAGGTATGATTGGCTCACTCCTTTATCTTACTACAAGTAGACCCAATATACAATTCAGTGTTTGCCTTTGCGCTAGATATCAATCTAGTCCAAAGGAAAGCCATTTGGTTGCAGTTAAGAGAATATTCAATTATCTCTCAGGTACGTATGATTTGGGTCTTTGGTATCCAGCAGGAAGTACTTTTGACTTGATATCATATTCTGATGCTGATTATGCTGGATGTAAGATAGACAGGAAAAGCACTAGTGGGTACTGCTAATTACTTGGTGGTTGCATGGTTTCGTAGGCATCCAAGAAGCAACACTCGGTTGCACTCTCCACTGCAGAGGCACAGTATGTTGCTGCGGGGAATTGTGCGACTCAAGTGTTGTGGATAAAAAGTCAACTGTCTGACTACAATATTGACATTGGATGCACACCTATCTTATGTGACAACACTAGTGCCATCAATCTTTCAAAGAACCCAGTCCAACACTCTAGGACAAAACACATTGAGATAAGACATCACTTCTTGAGAGATGAAGTAGCCAACAAATCCTTGGAGCTCACCTTCATACCCACTGATAAGCAATTAGCTGATATTTTCACAAAACCATTGGCTGAGGATAGATTCATAACATTGAGAAGAAAATTAGGATTGTGCAAAATGCAATGAAGCCCATACCAAACTTTGAAGTATATGTTCTTTATGTGCACCGACTATAAGGTATATCAAATGGTGATCTGTGGAAGAACAAGTTATGCTTGTTTGGAAACTATCATTATGCGTGAGAAAACATTCTCCGCCACGTATCCATAGTCAAGTTGCAAATAAGGGTCATCTACTTTTAATTAGGTATATGGATTCTTTTCAATTTGCCCATTCACTTTTGCACACAAATGAATTTTTTTGTGATGGTCTATCCTTATTCATGAACTTGTATGCAATTGCTTTCTAAACTTGTGCAAATGTGTCTTGAATTGCTTGCTTGTTGAGTCTTCACATGCACACACTATGGGGGAGCTAGGTTAAGGTAGATGAGTGATTTTTAAGGGAAACTATCCATTGCTTCACTTCCTTGGCATGGAACTCAAATGCTATCTCTCATATCTACTTTCAAAACACTTCTCACAACTCCTGTCGACAACCCCATTCCTTGTTATCGACAGCCACTAGCAGAATTACTCATCCCGAACTCACAATTCTTCATTCTATTCAAATCTGTCGACAGACCCCTCTGTATCTGTCGACAGACGCCACCCACCTGAACTCAGTTAATTCACACTGTTCGAATCTGTCGATAGGCACCCAATGGCTGTCGACAGATGCACCTCTTGCTGAGTTTTGCTTGTCCTGTCTCAACATACTTCATGATCATGCTTCACTAATGTATCTAAGGTGCAAATTGGTGACTTACTTATGCTATAATCTTTCATATCCACATAATATCAACGACATTGTTCAAATCACAATGATTTTGACATACCATTCTCTTGTTAGTCTAGGTTGCATCATTTTGAGTACATTTAACAAAATACATGAGTCTAACCTAACTCACTTGAATAACTCCCTTGTGGAATATCATGTTTTTTAAGTAATGTGCTAAGTCCAAAGGTTATTGAATGTTATGTCTTGCATTGGCTTTTATGTCTTATCTAACTCTTGACCTTGATTTTTCAAAACAAATAATCAAATAAGAGAAAAGCTACCTATTTCACAAAAAAAAAAAAACAAACAAACAAACAAAACAAAAAAAATCAAAGTGTATCAAATTCAATAAGGGAATAAAGGCAGAGCAATGATGAGTATTGCTGAGTAACCAGGGATATGGGCATCACAAATGTCTATCTTCGCGTCAAAAGGCTTACTCCTTATCTCTGTATAATGGTCTGATGGTCACTTCCACTAAGTAACTGGGGATACCGGCATTACCCATGTCTATCTTCACGTAAAAAGGTCATAGTGATCCTAATTACCACTTTCTCTCTTACTGTTTGTTCAGAAACAACTCACAACAGAAGAAATAGAGTGTAGCCTCCTTAATTTTTTCTTTTCAAGGCCAAGCTGTTGTTAATGAAAAATTGCCCATGTTGACATTTTTTTTCATACACCTTTTGAATGTCACATACTAAGAAATATGTTCTTTTGCAATGGTTTTATTCAAGCGGTCTATTTTATTCTCCTATGTCTTTTTGTTCAGTGTACTCCTTATGCTGCAACTTGAGAGTCCGGGGAATATTATTTCGCAACCATTGTCGATAATTGACATGTCCTAATTATTAGTGGATATGACATGTTATAATGTGTATTTACCTATTTTCATCTTATATACATATTGGAAGCTCATTGGCTTGAAAAATCCTGTCAAAATACTTCACTGGCACACTTTCTGCAAGTGCCTGTCGACAAGGCACTGTTCCCCTGTCGAAAGCCAGCGGCAGGACTTGTTTTGGAAGCCCAACGAGCGGCCATCTAGGGTAGATTTCATGGGTCCCAGTCCTTTCAAATCCCTTCCCACTTTCTTTAAAAGGACCCCATGACCCCTTTCCCCCTTTCCCACTTCCAAAAAATCCCTCCTCCTTGCCTCTTCACCAAAACCCTCCTTCTCCAGGACGAAAGAGGAGAGTCTGCCTCTTTGTGTCTTTCCTCCTTCTCGTGCCTACTTACTCCTTTCACATCCCTCTCTACTCTGAAATCCTTCTTTCTGATGGCTCCCAAGAGCAAGAAGCTTGTCTCCCGTCGCCGTCCTCATTCTCCCCAAGCCGACGAGGGTTCCAGGGCTCATACCGAGCGCCGAACAAAGCATCGGGATGATCGTTTGCCGAAGCTCATTATTCCTCCAAATCTGCAACTTCTCAATGTTCATGGCACCTTTACCAAGTTCGTGCAGCCCAGATACGTTGATTTCGTGTCTCTGGAAGACATGTTTCCCAGGTTGCTGCCACTTTTTGACACCCAGGGCTAGTCTCCCTTCTGCTATTCTCACAAGCGGTACTCTCCAACCGCTGTGACAGAGTTCTACAACAACCTCAGGGAAACTGCTCACGGTGATCTTTATACCAAGGTAAAAGGCACCCCATTTTTAATCACTCCTAATCTTTTCTCTGTTGCACTTCAAATTCCAAATACTGGCATTGATATCATGCAACATCACCCATTGGCATATGAGTACTATACACTCATCACTCGGCAGCCATACGATTCATCTAAAGATCGTGTGCAAATGAATGCCAACTCTTTCTCTCCTCTTCATCGTCTCATCCACCATATCTTTACCACAATCATAGTCCCCAAGGATGGTAGTCGGGAACTTGTGACTGCCATTCATAAATCCCTTTTTCACGCATTTCTTAACTGTGAACAAGTCAACCTACCACTCCTTCTAATCTCTCACATCCGGATATGCCTTCGCAATTCCAATAGGTCTATGCCTTATGCATGTCCAATCACTTCTCTTCTTTTATTCATCGGCATCCAAATCTCCAAAGAAGAGATGACAAACCTCAACTCTCGTAGCTCCTTTGATCTCACTGCTGCTCACAGGATGGGATACAAATTGGTTGATGGGGTTGTGTCACGAGAACTCAAGGGTAAGGCACAGGCAGATGAAGAAGATGACGTTGATGAAGATGATGCTGGTGATGACTCACAGTCCGAGCCAATAGATGCTCTGGAAGCTGAAGATGAAGATGCTGCTAATGAACAAGCGCCTGTTGAGCTCTCTCTTCGAGATTTCATCACTGCTCAAATGGCACATTTACAGCTTCAGATGACCACAGGTTTTGAGAACCTAAATGAACGATTGGACACTGTTGATACGAGCATTGAAGCACTAGCTGATACTCAAGTCCAGCTTCAGCTCAGACTTACTAGACTCTCCACAGAAATTCATGAGATTCGTCAGGCCTCTGCACCGCCTGGCAATGATGCTGCTTAGAGAGTTTAGGTGTCCACTGTGTTTGGGTCATGGTCATGGTCTTGTTCTTGATGTACTAGTCTGCTTTCTTGGTCATGTTATTCTCTTCCTTGCAATTCCTTTTGTCACGTTGTCACTCCATTTTGTAGCTGTGTGTAATGCTTGCCACTTCAATGAAAATCATAGTTATTTGCTCTATTCATGTGTGCATGACGTGTCTTTTTGGATGTTGTCAAAAGGGGGAGAAACATCATCAATTGTACATTAATTGTGCATTAATTGAAATTTTGTCATCATCAAAAAGGGGGAGAATGTTGGGTTTACATGGATTTATATTTGAGATGTTTGTTTTTTATGATGAGCAATCAATGAGCATTTCATGAACAATACAATTTCATGTGATATGAATGTGTGAAACATGATAACAATGACAAGTCAAGTAAATGTTAATCAAGGAACACATGTTTAATTTGATCATCTAAATGTTCAAATTATCTCACTAACAATGCTCTTAAATGTAGGTGAGATTGCATGCAAGATAATGTACCAAAACAAGAGCAAAAAGATCAAGAAAAGCACAAAAAACAAGTACCTATCGACAGCCCCAAAGATGCCTGTCGACAGCCCTGCACAGACAGATCTAATAGGGTACTGGAAAAGATGTACCTGTCGACAGCCCCACTGATGCCTGTCGACAGATCAGCACAGACAGAACCAACAGGCTCTTGGCAAAGGTGTCCCTGTCGACAGACTCAAGTCGCCTGTCGACAGATCCACACAGGGAATTGTCTCCAGGAAAGCCCAGCCTTCTGCCTTTTGCAAGTCTGTCTACATCAGTCGACAGATGCATTTCTTGCTATCGACAGACGAAGAGAAAATCTCAATACGAGATCTCCATACGTTTCCAAATTGGGTGTTTCCAATTGTCACGACTCTCCATACTTAAACACCCATATAAAAGGAACTCTTTGGAGTTATTTTCGTACAGAAGCAGCCACCACACAAAAACCCTAGCAAAGTCTCAAGAGAGAAGATCTTTCTACTGCTCTGCTTCAACCGTCTACCCAGGCAACCATAGAGACATCCTCCGAACGGGATTGAAGCCAGATTGTCCATCTCTCAAGCTTCTCCATCAACTGATACCTGTCAAGACGAAGCTTGAAGCACATCGAGACGATCATCTGAAGAGTTCCACATCAGGATTTGAAATCTCAACTCTGAACTCTTCTTTATCTCTGTTTTTCATATCTCGTGTGTGTGTGTGTTGTTGAGTCAAGCGTCCTTGTGCTTGATTCACGTTTGTCATGTTGTTCTGATCGTGGTTTACATCAGATGACGTGAGAGTGTGTGTGTTGTAGCGAACTTGCTGATAAGCAGTCTTTCTGCGTGTGTGTGTGGACGGTGGACGTAGGATACACAAGTTGTGTACTCCGAACCACCTTAAATCATCATGTCTGTGGTTTGAACGTTTCACGCTAGATGTTTGGTAGGCACGTTGATCTTTCACACGCTAGATAAATTGCTACTCTATCTAATCACAATTAACACACATCTTAGTTTGATTTAAACTCTGTTTGAAATTTCAAAAGTCTATGTTTCCATCGAAAAGAAGGTCATTGTATATTTAATTGATAGTAATCTATTCAACCCCCCCCCCTTCTAGATTACCATATTGGATAATTCCGCACATCTTTCATATTAGACTTTGAGATGATGTAGTAAACGTCCTAAACAGAAAGAAGAAGCCCAAAAGGAGAGCCCTGTACCGGTTGCGGGCTTGAGAAGAGGGGTGGCCAAATGCTATGACCACCCTTCTTCCCTCCGTTTTTGGTTTGGAAAACCCCTTTTAGGTGTGTAGGAAGGTGCCCTACGTGCCTAGGGTGAGTGTGTGTGTAGTGAGTTGCATGCAAAGATTAAAGGAGAAGAAAGTGAAAGAGAGGGAGAAGAGGGAGATGATCCTCATTGTAGCAGCTTGTTTGGCTCCTTTGTGGGCTCCTCCAGTACGTGGTGAAGCCTCCTGGATGCTCCAAAGGTTGAGAAGAAGAGAGGGAACAAGGGTGGAAGCTTGGGTGCGCTTTCTCTTTCTTCTCTCAAAGTAGCAAGGCTTGGGCATCCAGCATCTCCCCCCCTCACTTAGAAGGCCAAGGAGTGACCTATATAGGCAATGGGGTCAGAGCTAGGAAGCCTAGGATGCTCAAGTGTGAGAAAACACACTTAAACATGTGGCAATCCATGTGTTAGGGCTTGAACCAATGCGAGGGGGCCAAGTAGGACTTTTACTGGGTCAAGGGGGTGCCAAGGTGGCCCATTTGCCCGTTAGGAACGGCCCCATGCGTTGCATGGCCGAAGAGAGGGTGTTTAGTGGGCTGGAATCTCGGGCAGTTGCGTAGACCAAGTAAACCAGGTTGACGTCCAATGATGCTGCCGCCAACCCCATGCAGACGTCAACATGTGTACATGCCAACATGAGTCAACGTCCAGGGAGATTGCCGTCAACTGGGAGTCAGCGGCAGTCGATGTTGCCGTTTACATGGGATCCAAGGAAAGTCAACAAATGGTCAAACCAGCCTTATTGGTCCATGAACCACGTGGAGATGGGCCAAATCTCGCGTCTACAGTACCTATATGAATAAAATATATCGCAAACAGACATATGACTTATCAATCTTGTTTGATGGGTCGCAAAAGAGATGAACCCACTTGTATGTTTGTTGGCCTCTGGATTTCCAACACGATTCACTTTCATTGTTGTGGAGGTTTCTTGCCACCTCTCCTCGTCCCATCTGCCGCACAAACCTTGCCAATAGTCCCTCCACATCCAAGTCGGCCCATGCTTCCTCTAAAGAGTCGGGTCTAAGATCTGCCAAATGCTCTGTGCATTTTTTGTTGTGTATGAAACAGATATCTAGAGGGTGGGATAAATAGATATAGATCACGTAAAAATTAAGAACTCGAGACTATGATCAAATCAGATGAAGCAAGTTAGTCAATGCACAACACACCACACAATGCAAGCGAAATTTTTAAGGTGGTTCGGCTTCAGTGTGGAGACCTACATCCACCCCTCACTAAACCAAGTGAGGCTTCTCTAGCAACTCAAATGTGTGAAACACTCACATGACTGCTAATTCACAGCTTCTTACAGTCTGCTGATTCACAGCTTCAAGATTTGTTTCAATCTCACAATCCTTACACACACAGTATAGGATTAATCCGTCTACTCCAACTGGAGCAGACAACCAAACAAATTGGAGTATAAATGAAATAGGAAAAATCAAACGAGAGAGATTTCTGAAGATTTGCAGAAATATTACGAACGCTCTGTGTGTTGTTCCACTGGAGTTGAGATCTAATCAAATTTCTCCTCGAACTCCTACATGCAACTTCTTCAGGCTTGAATTCATCTGATTCCTCTCCTGGCCGTAGCTTAAGGATCAATTGTCTCTGAATTTGGTTGAATACCAATGCTCTACTTTAATTGATCAGCAGCAGTCTTCATATGGGAAGAAGACACAATCCAGCATCTTTTCCTCTTGATGAGTTGACTGCTCCGAAGCCCTACTCTTCTCTCTAAACTCAAGCTCTTTTCTCTCTTCTCTTTTTGCATTCAGATGCTCGGCACATTTTTTCTGTATGTTGTTCTTCTACAGAGACAACGCACCCTTTTTTATAAGCATCACATAATCTCTTTGGGTGGGCCCCTTAACAGAATCCCAAATAATTGGGAGATACTTTTTGCCGCCAAAAAGGGTATCTTCCAAAACCTTGTAAGGTGTACCCAAAATCCCAATCATTGGGCCTCGAGTCACATGCCTGGACCTTATGCGCTGGCAGATACTTTTCATCACTGGAGTACAAGTGTCAGAGAGTCGACACACCTTGTGCATAGTGTCGACGCACACATAGAACTGTACTTAGCCATTGAAGATGCTATAGTAGAGTCGACTCCAAGCCATCATGACTCGACCACATCCAATTTACTGTTGTTTTGACTGTCTGTCCATGATTATAGAGTTGACCTGTAGCATCTAAGTGTCGACCTTTCATAGTGGTAGAGTGGACCTAACCTTCATCTGGAGTCGACCTGGTAGACTGATATAGTCAACCTGATCCTCATCTAGAGTTGACCTCAAGCAATTCTTTTCTCTAAGCACTAATAGGAAACTTGACTAGTGTCGACCTGATGCTCATCGACCTTATGCACTTCCTTTTCTTCAGCGCTAGCCAGAGGACCAACTAGAGTCGACCTGTTCTCCAACTAGTGTCAACCTTATGCAATACTTTGAACTTCTGTGCCACTTGAAATCCATTAAGTGTCGACCTGATCCTTGGGTAGAGTCGACATAAGTGCATCACAGAACTTCAGTAACTTGCTCATTGATACATGTGTGTCAACCTATGAAGAAACCAGAGTCAACACACAAATTAGAACTTTTGACATTATGATTTTTCCTGTGATACAAAAAACTTGTGTTAGACATTTATGACATTTTGCTTGACTTATGACATCATCAAAACCAAGGACACAACAATCTCCCCCTTTTTGATGATGGCAACAATATTCATAGAAGTTTTGACTATGGACTAAATTTCACAATTCATACACGCAATTCACACAAGCAATCCATGTTGGCCGACTTGGTATGGTTGGAAGCACGCTATCTAGAGGGGGGGGTGAATAGATTTGTTGCAGAAAAAGACACTTAAACACAGAAGTTTTCACTTAAAACTTTGGTTAGATAATGTGATAGAGAGTAGCAATGCGGAAGCAAATAAACAATCACACAAAAGAACACAAGGAATTTTATCCTCGTTCGGTACTTCACAAAAGGAAGACCTACGTCAAGTCCCCAAGTAAATCTTGGGATTTCACTAACCAGGGTACAATCCCCCCAAGGATATACAAACCCCCAGCTCCTCGCTAGTCCTCTTCCTTTCTGAGTAGGACAGATACTCACTTCTATTACAGGTCAAGAAGCTAACCTCTTGGAACAAACCCCAGTGCAGTTCTGTTAGACTTAAACCCCCAGTAAGGTTCTGCTGACACTAACCCCAGCTAGGTTCTTCCTTGAAGGAAATGCTAAGAACAGTCCCTTAGCTAGACTGAACTCTTTCTTAGAAAAGAAAGAACAGGCTGAGAGTTGTATAGGATGTACACCAAGTCAAAGACTCAACCGAAAGACTCTCCCCCAGATTTACAATGATGCACAGAGAGAGTGAAGAGAAGTGAGGAAAGCTTGAATGCTAGGAGCTTCGAAATT
This sequence comes from Colocasia esculenta, assembly GCA_014218235.1. Taxonomy (NCBI): domain Eukaryota; kingdom Viridiplantae; phylum Streptophyta; class Magnoliopsida; order Alismatales; family Araceae; genus Colocasia; species Colocasia esculenta. The sequence continues at coordinate 47,997,533 of CM024765.1, read as the reverse complement.
CTTTAGCTCTGAGGGCTTCTCTAGAAAGGGCTCGAGCTCTTCTCTCTTGCTTGAGTGTATGTGGAGTTTAGACTTCTCACAGGATGTACACTCCTTCAAAGATTTTTAGGAAAAAGCTCTCTCTTCTTCAGCCAATGTTCATCCTTTATATTTGAGTAGTTTTGAACGGATCTGTTGAAGGATGAAACGTTGAAGTCTAGGATCTGTTGGAGTTCTAGTCATTGCTTATCTTTCAATTCTTCTTCTTTTGACTGACAGCCACTTGGTGGTCTTCGAGGTCTTCAAGCACAGAAGAAAGTGTTTAGACCAGGGAAGTGTTTCTGTCAGAAGGCTCATACCTCTGTGTTTCTTGCTGACACCCAGAAGTGGTAGGTAAGCTCCTTTTGTCTGACAAGAAGGAAGAGATCCTATGAGATAAGCAAAAAGATTTTCTATCAGAGAAATAGTAGGTTACGCATATGAAATGTAATTGAGTTTCCATAGGGTGCCAAAAACATTTTTGAAATATTTGAAATATAAAGGAAATCGATATTTAAATATAATAGAGTCTATGTGAAGAACAATTGATGTTCCAATGTAATCGTTGTTTCAATGTAATGCATGTATGTAGTCGATGTTTAAGTGTAATCGATATTTCAATGTAATTCATGTATGAAATCGATGTTTAAACAGAAATCGATGTTTCAATGTAATTCATGTATGTAATCGATGTTGAAGGAAGTCGATGTTTAAGTGAAATCAGTGTTCAACTGAAATCGATGTTCTAATGAAATCAATATTTAAGTGAAATCGATGTTGAACTAAAATCGATATATGAGTGAAATAGATGTTTAACAGAATCGATGTTCTAATGAAATCGGTGTTCAACAGAGTCGATGTTTAAGTGGAATCGATGTTTAAACAAAATCGATGCTGAACAGAATAAAATCGATGATTACCTGGAGTCGATGTTTACATGAGATGAACCATAATCGATGTATTTGTATGGAAGTCATTATGGCACTTAGTTAGTAATCGTTGTGTATTGAACAACCATCGATTTGGCTTTTCAGTGCAAATCATGAAGCGATAGTGCCATAAAATTATATTTATTAGGAAAACATGATATTAAATCTATTCAATAATATTTAATTAATCATGAGTTTTGTTATCACCAAAATAAGGGATAAAATATAAGAGAGGTTCAACAATCTATACAAGTCCACACCATAACATTTCACACAAGCACTTTGATGATTTCATTGCTCATAAAAGTGTTACAAGCAGAAGCAGAAAAATACATCAAAGTACATCAAAGTAGTCAAAGTCTATGAAAGTTCTCCCCTTTTGACATAATCAAAACGAAGAGAATCACTAAGGGGAAGGAGGTGGTGGAGGTAACTGCCGAATAAGTCTGCTCTCAATCCTTGCCAGTCTGACTTCCAGATCATCATAATTCTCTCGAAGATAACTGCCGAATAAGTCTGCTCTCAATCCTTGCCAGTCTGACTTCCAGATCATCATAATTCTCTCGAAGATAGATTTGGATAGCATTCAACCTGGTGTCCAGAAAGCTTTGCATTTCACCCAACTTGGTAGAGACAACAACTGGTATGTGATCTGCCCCATGTGGCATTAGAGGTGCAACAGTAGAAGTAGTTGCATGATGGCTCTCAGCAGTTTTAGAGTCTCCATGGGGTTTCCAAACTTGTTCAAAATCAAATTTCATGGATCTGATATGATGAGCCATTTCTAAATGATATTCTCTCAGAATGTTCATGTTCCCAGTCATTTGTGTATACGATTTTCGCAGAGCTAAAAGATCAGCTAGCTGTTCTAACCCTTTCTGTATTGCCTCTTCAACTGATTGTAACTTGTCAAAATTTTGAGCTTGAGTATAGGCTGCACTGTTGAAAACCTCTCCAATTCTTTCTATGAGCTTGTTAGATCTTAAGGCTGCAAATCTAGCTGACTGATTCTACCTATCTATGTTCTCACTGAGTTTCTTTTCAATTTCTTCTAAGAGGCTCTCAAATCTCAGGTATTGTTCTTCTACTTTGGCATGTAGCTGGCCAACATAATCATTTAATGCAGCAAAGTGGTCTTGAAGGAACTGTAAAAGCTGTGGTGGTACAACAACTTCAGCTGATGAAGTTGAAGGATGAGCCTGCTCAGTAGTGAATGTCTCCTAATGAGTGTGATGAACAGGTGAATACTGTGGAGAATCCATACCTAGATCATCAAATCTAGGAATGGGAGAGTAAGGTCTAGCAGCAAAAGAAGGTGGAGGTGTTGGAAAGTCTTCAGACATCTGAACTCCTTGATTTTCAGCCTCATCCCTCTGCTCATTTTAGTCTTGTTGTGGCTGATCCACAGCTATGTCTTCATGCTCATTACCTTGAGAAGCAATTGGTTCTTTCAGCAACTGAGGTTCCAAGTTGAGTTTCATAAACTTGAAAATATGAGCCAGACTATATATTGTACTTTAGAATTTTCATGGTCTTTGTGTTGTCTAGTGGAACATTGGCCTTCTGAAAAATACTGGATAGGTGTGTAGCATAAAGCAGGCTTTTTCTCAGTTTAGGTCTTGTTGCTTCATGAAGCAGTTGACAAAAAATAGTAGACAAATTGACCTTTTCTCTTCTGATCAAGCAATACATTAAGAACCGTTGAAGACTAGTGATCCTATGCCTTCCTCCTCCTTCAGGAGTCAGTATGGTAGTGCATAAGTGGTGTAGCACTCTATTCATAGGAGCGAATTTATTTGCATTCAAACTTGACACCCTAGTCTAGACTATATTATCTTTATCATGCTACAGTCCTGTCATTAGGGTGTATGCCTCATGAACACAAAATGTGTACTCTTGAGGATTGTGTCCTTCATTGGGAATTTTTAGAATTTGACTCACAATGTCTGTGGTGAGTACAATTGGTACGCCTCTAACTCTAGACTCTAGAGTGTATTCTTTGCTCACTAAGAATCTGTAAAACTCCTGGACTAGAATAGGATAAAAAATCCTATGTTCATTGATAAAACTAGTCCATCCCTAGAATTCTAACATTTCTAGCAACTCAGGAAAGACAGTATTCATACCTTCATCATGTACATCTATTGTTCTTGGATGTAGAATTTGCTTGTTGTCAGCAGTAAGTTGAATGGACTGTTGTGCCTAGATAGTCTCATTTTCTGATTCAGTTCTCCCAATATTTGACTCAGAAGGGTTATCAGAACTCTGTCCTTTCGAATCTATACTAGCTGCTATTTCCAGCTCTTTTTCACCCTCATCCCTAACTTTTTGAGTGCTTTCCTCTTCAGAATCATCTGAATTGACTAAAGTGCTGGCACTAGGATCTTTCTACTGTGAACTTCCTTGCCCTATAGATCTTTGATCATCAGAGGAGTGAACCGAACCCTGGACATTAGGGTTTTCTTCGTGGGAATCTACAGGGTGCTCGGCCACAGATACTTGCACACTATCTTCTTCTCCATATCTGCTTAGGTCCACATATTCCATCTTCTTTTTTCCCTTGGAAAAGGTCTTCTCCTTGGTCGAAGAGGATGAGAGAAACGTCGTCTTGAGAAAGAAGGAATAGACGACTTCTTCTTCAAAGGTTCTGTGCTCTTTCCTTGATCATTTTTTGTCTTTGTGCACCGTTCAGAAGGAACTGGTTCTGATTCCTTGCACTTTCCTCGCCGACGGGATTGCAATTTAGGTACCATGATAGAAAATCAAGGGATGGATGAGAAAGGTTGCAGATACGGAATGGGGGTTATGAGGACAAATGAGGAAGAAGAAGACAGTTAGATTCAAAATATGTCGAACGGGCATTAGAGTTGAGACCATGAAGGGACGTGACGCTTCAAGTGTCGACCTGCCCTAGGCAATACATAGACCATGTGGAACAATGAAAGGTATCATGTTCTGAAGAAAGTGTCGAACAAGAAGAGTCAACTCTAACCAGCCATGTGTCGACTCTATCAAGAAGAATTTCAATGAATTGTTCAGACAACATTTAAGAAAAAGAGCAATATACCATGATTAACTGTATTTTTGGGTAACCTTGAGAAAGTTAAAAAGTTTATGCTCTTTCCTTACTATATACTCATCTTAGTGAAATTAATGGTTTGAAATTTATAAACTTTAGTTTATCCAATTAAAAGACACTGAAATATTCAGAAGAAAAAATAACAGGAGAGAAAAAATCTTTCAGGTGAAATTGCAATTTTATTAATTCTTACTCAATACAAGCAAAAAGGTAACTTTGGAAAGATAAAAAGCAAACCAAGATGTATTGAGACAAAACATCTATCTTGAGATTTTTTCAGAATTTTGAAAATCAATTTGATTGACAATTTGCATTTTTCATAAAAAGATGAACAATTAGATTTGCCCTTTCTTTTTCATGCAAGAGCACATGCCTTTCACACACCAGAGCTCTTGATTACTCAAGTAAGGTAATCATCTTGTCTCAAGGGTTGTGTGCAACTTTTCATGTGAGGATATATATTGGTTACACACAAGAATCCCCAGTTACTTAGTAAGCACAGCCAGAATTTTTAACAACCCTAAACAAAGTTAATTAGCTCATCATGACATGCAATTTCTTCAACTGATTTTTATCAGGAGTTGTAGTTTCTCAGAGCCTAGTCATTGTTCTGTCATCAAAAGGAATTTTATCTATGAAGATTCTTGAACATTTTTTCTACCTCAAGATGACTTTTAAAACAATACAGCTCAGATGTTTTTCAAAATCTAGCCAGAGGGACCAGAATACATGGAAATTTCAAAAATAGATAAAATGTAATTTTCACTTGATATATTGTTTTCAACAGCTATTATTTAACCTTTTTGATGTTTTCAATGAATTTCAAAGTTAAACTTAGAAGTTTATAATTAACAAACTATTTCCTTTTACTTTTAGAGATAATAGAGTTTAAGAGTATAACAATTTTAACTCCCCTTGAGAAATTACCCAAAAATAAAATTTTCACAGTTGAATTACTCCCCCTCGGAAAGTGGATCTTTGTGAGAAAGGAAGAGTATGGACATGAAGATTATTGATGAAGAAAAAAATAAGTGAAGTGAAAGTAGAAACATCAAGAGTGTTTTATTGAAAGACAAGACTCCCCCTCAACAATTGCATAAAAAGACTCTTGATCCTTGGCGGAGACATATACTCACGCATAGTGAAAGAATCCAAACAAGCCTGACTTGCCTTTCTTCAAATCACCATTTTGATATACCAAGAATGCCAATGCAATGTGAGAAGTAGGAAATTATTTGCAAGTGCAAGAAAATTTTATTTTCAAAAGGAAGTGGAAGAGAAACTGAAAGAGAAAAATGACAAGAGTTCAGGATCAAGGAAGATAGTGTCGACTCTTTTACCAATGAAGTCGACCTAAGTCATACTGAATCTCAGACTTTTTGAAAGAAACATTTTTCTCAAACTGCAATCACACTGAATTCAAAGCTTTCAACCTTACTGACCATCTTGAATCACTGAACCTCATCTTTCCAAACACTGAGTTCTTCAACCAACCTCCCCCTCACCATGTGCACCAGATATTGAGTTAAAGTGGTCAAACAGCAAGCAGTATCACATCATATGACAAGCAATCACACAATCAACCATTTGCAAGCAATTTTTCAAACAATCAGTCAAGAATCAAGTAAGCACAAACCGAGTTCTCTTCTTAGAGATGAAAATCTTTCATTACATAAAGGTTTTGTAAAGATATCAGTAATTTACTTTGTTGTTTCAATGAAATGCAATTCAAATGATTTTTGCTGACTTAATCTCTTAGAAAATGATGTCTGATTTCTATGTGCTTAGTCCTAGAATGCTGGATTAGATTTTTTGCCAAATTTATTGCACTAGTGTTATCACACATGATTGGGACACATCCAAGATCTACTTAGTAGTCTTGGAGTTGATGTTTAATCCATAACACTTGAGTGCCACAACTCCCAGTAGCTACATATTCGGCCTCTGCAGTAGAGAGAGCAACCGAGTGTTGTTTCTTGGAGGCCCAAGAGACTAAACACCCTCCCAAAAATTGGCAATGACCACTAGTGCTCTTTCTGTCCAATTTGCAACCAGCATAATCAACTTCTAAATAAGATATCAAATTATACTCACTAGATGCAGGATACCACAATCCCAATTCATAAGTTCCTACAAGATATCTGAAAATTCTTTTTGCAGCACTCATGTGGGATTCTCTAGGACTAGCCTGAAATCTAGCACACATGCACACAGAAAACTGTATATCAGGTCTAGATGTTGTCAAATAAAGCAAGGATCCGATCATACCTCTGTAGGTCTTTGGATCTACCAAGTTACCTTTCAAATCAGCATCCAAACTCAAAGTTGTGCTCATTGGTGTTGCCATGGCTTTGGTATTCTCCATTTTGTGCTTCTTTAGCAAATCTTGTATGTACTTTGACTGATTGATGAAGGTTCCTTCCTTAGTTTGAACTACCTGCAATCCAAGGAAAATTTTCAATTCTCCCATTAAGCTCATTTCAAATATGCTTGTCATCAAATTAGCAAATTCCTTACACAGTGAAGATTTTGTTGATTCAAATATAATGTCATCAACATAAATTTGGACCACCAAGATATCATTTTCCTGCACTTCTATAAAAAGGGTTTGATCTACCTTACCTCTGGAATACTCTTTACCTATAAGGAATGAGCTCAACCGATCATACCAAGCCCTGGGTGCTTGTTTTAAACCATAGAGAGCGTTGTCAAGCTTAAAGACATAGTTAGGAAAATTAGTACATTCAAATCCAGGAGGTTGTTCAACATAAACTTCCTCTTTTATTAAGCCATTCAAAAATGCACTCTTTACATCCATTTGTTGTAATTTGATACAGTGAGCACATGCAAATGAAAGCAAAATTCTAATTGCTTCAAGCCTAGCTACAGGAGCAAAAAATGCTTCGAAGTCAATACCAAATTCTTGATTATAGCTTTTTACTACAAGCCTAGCCTTATTTCTGATTATTTTGCCTTTGTAAGACCTGGCTTCCTGGCTTTCCGTCTGGTGTCTTGGATGACTGACCATTAACGCGTCCGGGCTGGGCGACGCTTTAGTGTCGCATCGTGGGTGTCCGACGCGATAGTCATCCTTGTCGCGACCAGCTTGTGCGTCGTGTTCTTGTCACGCCTGGATTTCCCGTCGTGTCTTCATGTCGCGCCCAGTCAACGGGTCGCGACAATGTTCCGTCACTTCGGTCGTCTGACGCCTGTTAGGGTGGTAGATTTGACATTCCGGCCATTCGGATCATCTTCCTGTGTGTATGGAGGCCAGTGTGGGGCCAATGACGTATGTAGCAGGTGTTTTCCGTAGGTGGTGAGGCTCTGTGGCCAGAGATTTGGGCCCAAAGTGCTCACTGATTCACTGTCTGTGAACGCGACAGTGAAGGGCGTCGCATTTTGAACGCAACATCCCATGGCGTCATGTTCATGAAATCGCTATTTTTGGTTTTCGTCTGCAAGCGCACCACGTGTTGCGCATAGGGCGAGCTTGCTGACGTCGACTTATTGAAGGTGAGGGACTAGTGTGTCGCATTCAGGTCGCGACATAGTGTGGCATCGCGTTCTTAACCGTGAAGTGTTTTTATAGAACCCCGGCAGAACAGAGCTCACATGAGCTCTGCTCGGCCAGGGGGTTGTGTTGAAGGATTTCTGGGCGACTCGACTTGTTGGAGCTTAGTTTGACGTGTTCTCGCCGCGAGGACGCTGTGTGGAGCCGGGGGAAACGTCGTGTGGGCTCCGTATTTCGCCTGCTTCGTGAAGGTAGGGAGATTTCCCGTGTTTGATCCGTGGATTGTTCGTGTGTTGTGAATGATGTGTTTCTAGCTCTCTAAACAGTAGATAGCACGTGTAAGAACACATTAAAGCATGTAAATGGAATGCAAACCATAGATTATAGGGGTTTGGGGGGTGATCCGGATGATGGATTCTGGATTAGGGTTTGCGCCTGTGAAGGCGACAAACCTGGCGTCGCGACATGTCGCGATAGAACGATACGTCGCGTTCTTGTTTTTAAAGGCGATATATCAAGCTGTCGCGTTCTGAAGGCGACACTAACCCCGTCGCGATCACAGCCGAGGTTGTTCTATGCATAGGTATGCTAGTGTAATATTATCAGATTATCGTATGTGCATTGTGCGGTAATGGTGAGAGGTGCATTAGCACTCTCAACGCTCGGGGAGCGTGTGGTGTGTGTGGTTGGCGTGTTGTTCACGTGGTTTGCGTGGAGGTTTCACGTGGCTTGTGCATTGTGCACATGGTTTTCGTGTACGTGGCATGTAGTTTAACGCCTACCGTGGATACCTCTTCAGTTGGGAGCCCCAGGTTTTGTGTGAGCTAGGCACGTGTGTGCTCGGGGCTTGTCCCGGTATAGAGTACCGTCGAGGTTTTGTCGTCTTCCTGGACACCCTCACTCTTGTGTTGAGTAGTACGTTCGGCCGAGGGAAAGACGGCAGTGGGACAACGACTAGAGAGAGTTTGTTGTGTTGTCGCTTGTAGCGTGCTCGTAGTTGGGGGAGACGGACACCAGTAGACGTACTGGGCCCCAGCTAGTCCTGTTTTCCAATGCCTCACTTTAGGGAGCTCGGGCCAGAGTCCCTAAAGGTGCCACCATGGGCCTGCGGGGTGTGTGACCTGCAGGTTGTGGTGGTTTAGTTGGACTCCACAGTTCTTTGTACTGGTTTAGTGGAGCGGAGCTAGACCGTCCGTCCGTGGCTGCGAGACTGAGAGGTAGTCCTGTGTTGTTTGTCCGGGTCAGTAGCTGGTGTCGCGAGCCAGTCCACGTGGCCCGAGTGAGGCGTTTTCCTACTGTAGCTTGTACACTTGTTTGGGTTTGCTGTTTATTTATCATTATTGGTTTCTGTTAAGCGGCAAGTGGTAAGTGGTATTTACAGTTTTATATCCTGCAATGTAGTTCTATGAATTGTTAGTGTAATCTTCTGCTTTACTATTTGTGTTGGTTTGCTCGGTTTCTAGGGAGTTTCCCTACTGTGCCAGTGACTCAAGAGGCTCACCCCCCCTACTCTTTCAGGTGAGGGAGAGTAGGAGACCTCACACCCGTCGTCTAGTTCTGAGCCGCATCGTAGCGGAGGGTCTGCACCACCGGCAGTGTAATTTACTTTTCTATTGTACACCTCGGGGTATGCCCCAGGTTGTTGTTGTAGTTTGGTTACAGTTGTGCTATGGCTATGTATGTTTCTAATAAATATTTGTGAGATTGGCAAATCTTATATATATTTGAGTTGGTTCCTTTATATTCCTACGGACTAGGAGTTTGATATCCCTTGCGAGGCTTCGGCCCGATCGCGGGAGGCGGACTCGTGTTAGGCACGTTATTGGGTTAACGGGTCTGAACAACGAGGGTCGTCACAGTTGGTATCAGAGCAAGGTCTGTATGGATATAAAGGAATTGGAAATTGCATAGCCATGTCTCTATTGTAACCCACTGCTGGTAGCGACCTCAGTTTTGTATTAATTTATCGTATGTTGTGTCGATGAAATGATGCTTGTGCAGAATTAGGAATGGCAAAAAGGAGAGACTGGGGAGGTGGAGGAGAGGGGTCAGGAGAGGACCCTATGTAGAGAATGATAGAGAGAATTTGGGAAAGTCTAACAGACATAAGGATGAGATTAGACCAGCAGCCACCGGTGCAGCCAGCGGCAGCAGTACCACCACTTCCAGAGGAGGCAGTGCCAGTAGCCCCAGTTCCACCACCATCCGGAGTAGAGGTACCTTCTGTAGTACCTATACACCCGGCAGTTCCAGCGAGGTCAGCCATTGGAGAGGAGACTACAGTACTTGTGGAGCGGTTTTTGAGGTTGCAGCCCCCTACATACTCAGGAGGCCCCAACCTGGATACAGCAGAGCATTGGATACATGAGATTGAGAGGGTATTTACGATAATGAGGTGTCCCCAGGAAGATAGAGTGATTCTTGCAGCATATTAGCTACGAGGATTTGTGCAAGAATGGTGGCGGCTAAAGATGCAGATAGTTTTTACAGGCAGAACGGAGGATACTATCACATGGTCAGAATTTTTGTCTATTTTTAATGATTCTTTCTTTCAATACAGATCCAGCAGATGAAGAGGGAGCAGTTTAGGACACTCCAGAAAGGGAATCTCTCGGTGCTTGAATATCAGATGAGGTTCATGGCCTTGAGTAGGTACGCCCCATATGTGGTAACTGATAATACCACGATGGTGGAGTACTTCATCCGAGGTCTGAGGGCATAATTGCAGGATGCGGTGATTCCACTAATGTGTAGAACAGTGGAAGAGGTAGCACAGCGAGCAGCAATACTTGAGAGGACTGTTAGGGCCAGGCGGGGGCAGACTTAGACAGGTGGTTTAGGCTTAGGCAGCTTTCGGCATCCACAGCCGTCAGGAGAAATCAGTAAGGGGAAAGCACCTTCCGGAGCTTCTTCGTCATATGGAATAGCAAAGTGGGGCAAGCAGATCAAGAAATTCTTCCAAGGAGGTCATGGTAGAGGCAGGCAGTAGGGCTTTCAGCAGGGAGGTTTCCAGCACGGTCATGGCTACATACCACCGGTTCTAGAGGAATCTCAGCAAAGTACATCAGGGCAGCCTACGGCATACCCAACTTTCAGATGTTATAATTGTGGGCAACCAGGACATTTAACGAGGAACTGTCCGTACCCTCGAGAGCAGACTTCTGGTAGAGGGACCCAGCAGTAGCAGCCCTTTCAGCGATCAGCAGAGCAGGGCAGAGGTGTACCGTACCAGAGAGGAGGACGCGGCCGAGTGATGGCAATCACCCGAGCACAGGTGGAGACATCCAATCTCATTGAAGGTATATTACCTTTCTTTGATTTTACTGCTAGAGTGTTAATTGATCTGGGTGCTTCGCATTCGTTTATTTCCGAAGATTTTCTGGATAGTATGGTACATCCTTTAGAAGAAAGGTCCTGTGAGTTAGTGGTAGAGATTCCTTCAGGTGGATATATGCTTACTTCCAGTTTTCTAGAAGAGGTCCCGTTAGTTATTCATGGAAATCAGATGCCAGCAAGGTTATATGTTTTGACATTGAAAGATTATGATGTGATACTGGGTATGGACTGGTTAGAAGCCTATCATGGTTGATTGCAGAAAAAAGAGGGTCAGGTTTTGTAGACCCAGTGGTGAAATGTTTGAACTCCAAGGTATGCCTTTTTACACTCCCAAGTTTATTATTTCTACACTTAGAGCTAAAAAGTTGATTAATGCGGGATGTGTAGCCTACCTTGAGTCAGCTAGTCTAGTTGAGTCTAGTAAGTCTGTAGATTCAGTACCAGTGGTCAGAGAATTTGCAGATGTATTTCTAGAAGAGTTGCCAGGGCTAGCTCCGCGCAGAGAAGTAGATTTTACCATAGAATTGCAGCCAAGCAGTTTACCGATCTCTAAAGCACCTTATAGAATGGCACCAGCAGAGTTGAAAGAATTGAAGAAGCAATTGCAATAGCTGATAGAAAAAGGCTTTATTAGGCCCAGTCAGTCACCGTGGGAAGCGCCAGTATTATTTGTTAGAAAAAAAGATGGCAGCTTAAGGATGTGTATAGACTACAGGCAGTTGAATAAAGTTACAATTAAGAACAAGTATCCTCTTCCTAGAATTGATGATCTGTTTGATCAGTTGCAATCAGCCAAGGTATTTTCAAGATAGATTTGAGGTCAGGATATCATCAGTTGCAAATTAGAGAAGAAGACATTGAGAAGATTGCTTCTCGCACTAGATATGGGCATTATGAGTTTGTTAGAATGCCATTTGGGTTAACTAATGCACCAGCAGCTTTTATGAATCTGATGAATCGAATATTTCATCCGTATTTGGATCAGTTCATAGTGGTATTTATTGATGATATACTGGTTTACTCAGCATCAGAAGAGGATCATGCAGCGCACATGCGGGTTACTTTGCAGATATTGAGGGATCACCAGCTATTTGCCAAGTTCAGTAAATGTGAATTTTGGCTGAAAGAAATTCAGTTTTTGGGTCATGTAATATCAGGTGAAGGTATTGCAAGTGGATCTCGCTAATGTTGAGGCAGTAATGAAATGGGAAGAATCGAGGACAGTGTCTGAGATCAGGAGTTTTCTGGGTCTTGCAGGTTATTACAGAAGATTTATTCAAGATTTTTCCAAAATAGCAGCCCCTATGACTAGGTTGACAAAAAAAGGGGTTCATTTTGTGTGGTCCTCAGAATGCAGACGCAGTTTTGTAGAATTAAAGAAAAGGTTGACTTCAGCACCAGTGTTAGAAATACCGTCAGGTAGTGGCGGGTTTGTTTTGTTTACAGATACATCCAAGAGAGGATTGGGTGCAGTTTTGATGTAGCATAGCAAGGTGGTAGCCTACGCCTCCAGGCAATTGAAGAAACATGAAGAGAATTATCCCACCCATGATTTAGAGCTGGCAGCGGTTGTTTTTGCATTGGAGATTTGGTGGCATTATTTGTATGGTGAAAGATTTGAAATATTTACTGATCATAAGAGTTTAAAGTATATTTTCTCTCAGAAGGTTTGAATTTAAGGCAGCGCCGATGGATGGAATATTTAAAAGATTATGACTTTAGTTTAGCATATCATCCAGGCAGAGCTAATGTAGTAGCAGATGCACTAAGTAGAAAAGCGGTTATGAATCAACTTATGATCAGAGAATGGAAATTGTATGAAGATGTGGAGGAAAATTCCTTATATGTGCCGAGTAGTCAGCGCAGAGCAATATTAGCAACCAGTGCAGTGGAGCAGTCTTTATACCAGCAAATAGTGGAGGCGCAGAGAGCAGATAATAGTTTAGCAGATATTATAAGAATGGAAGAAGTGACTTTTCGGAACGACAGTGTGGTTAGACTCAAAGGTCGACTATATGTTCCAGCATATGCAGAAATCAAATAAATAGTTTTAGAAGAGGCTCACAGATCAAGGTATACCATCCACCCAGGCAGCACAAAGATGTACCAAGATATGAAGAAACATTTTTGGTGGCCGAATATGAAGAGAGAAATTGCAGAGTTTATTGCAAGATGTGCAGTATGCCAGCAAATTAAAGCAGAACACCAGAAGCCAGGAGGATTGTTGCAACCACTACCCATTCCACAATGGAAGTGGGATGATATAGCAATGGATTTTATTGTTGGTTTGCCCAGATCATCACGTCACAATGCAATTTGGGTATTTGTAGACAGATTAACTAAGGTTTGTAGGTTGTTACCGGTCAGTATGACATGGTCAGTGGACAGATTAGCCAAGCTGTATGTAGAAAGAATTGTGCCTTTACATGGTATTCCAATCACCATTGTTTCAGATCGAGATCCTCGTTTTACTTCATGTTTTTGGAGGAGTTTGCAGAGAGTCGTCGGCACAGAGTTAAGATACAGTTCAACATATCATCCACAAACAGATGGGCAGACATAGAGAACAATCCAGACACTTGAAGACATGCTAAGAGCTTGCTGTTTGGTGTGGGGAGGTATTTGGGAGCGCCACTTGGGATTGGTTGAGTTTGCTTATAATAACAGTTATCATGCAAGTATTGAGATGGCACCATATGAAGCCTTATATGGTAGACCGTGTAGATCACCACTAAACTGGCATGAAGTAGGAGAAAGACAAGTTTTGGGTCCAGAGTTAGTTCGACAATGTGCAAAGACAGTAAAATTTATTCAAGAAAAATTGAAAACAGCCCAGAGCCTTCAGAAAAGTTATGCAGACATTAGACGTAGACCTTTGCAATTTGAAGTTGGTGATTATGTATTTCTAAAGGTTTCTCCTACTAAAGGCGTGCTGAGGTTCAGTAAGAAAGGCAAGTTGAGCCCAAGATATGTCGGGCCATTCCAGATAAAAGAAAGAATGGGTGAAGCAGCTTACAAATTAGATTTGCCAGCAGATTTCACTGATGCACATGATGTGTTTCATGTCTCAATGTTGAGAAAGTATATCAGAGATCCATCCCAAGTTTTCAGTTATCAAAAAGATGATTTGAAGCCCGACAAGACAATGCCGGAATATCTAGTGCAGATTACAGGCCATAGAACTCAGAAGCTCAGCAATAAAGAGATTGAATTAGTGAAAGTCAGATGGGAAAACAGACAAGGTGGAGAAGATACATGGGAATTAGCAGAAGAAATGATGAAAGCGTTTCCATACTTGTTTGAGTAAGTTTTAATTCTTTTAGGTGATAGTGTTATATAGATTGAATTAAAAGGTTTTTGGTGTTCAATTTTTGTTTTAAATTTCGAGGACGAAATTTTTTTTTAGGTGATAGTAATGTGACGTTCCGGCCGTTCGGATCGTCTTCCTGTGTGTATGGAGGCCAGTGTGTGGCCAATGACGTGTGTAGCAGGTGTTTTTCGCAGGTGGTGAGGCTCTGTGGGCCGGAGATTTGGGCCCAAAGTGCTCACTGATTCACTGTCTGTGAATGCGACAGTGAAGGGCGTCGCGTTTTGAACGCGACATCCCAGGGCATTGCGTTCATGAAACTGCTGTTTTTGGTTTTCGTCTGCATGCGTGCCACGTGTTGCGCATAGGGCGAGCTTACTGACGTCGACTTATTAAAGGCGACATACTAGTGTGTCGCGTTCAGGTCGCGACACAGTGTGGCGTCGCGTTCTTAACCATGAAGTGTTTTTAGAGAACTCCGGTAGAACAGAGCTCACATGAGCTCTGCTCAGCCAGGGGTTGTGTTGAAGGATTTCTGGGCAACTCGACTTGTTGGAGCTTAGTTTGACGTGTTCTCACTGCGAGGACGCTGTGTGGAGTGGGGGGAAACGTCGTGTGGGCTCCGTATTTCGCCTGCTTCGCAAAGGTAGGGAGATTTCCCGTGTTTGATCTGTGGATTGCTCGTGTTGTGAATGATGTGTTTCTATCTCTCTAAACAGTAGATAGCATGTGTAAGAACACATTAAAGCATGTAAATGGAATGGAAACCATAGATTATAGGGGTTTTGGGGGTGATCCGGATGATGGATTCCAGATTAGGGTTTGTGCCTGTGAAGGCGAGAAACCTGGGCGTCGCGACAATGTCGCGATAGAACAATACGTCGCGTTCTGAAGGCGACACTAAACCCCGTCGCGATCACATCCGAGGTTGTTCTATGCATAGGTATGCTAGTGTAATATTCTCGGATTATCGTATGTGTATTGTGCGGTAATGGTGAGAGGTGCATTGGCACTCTCAATGCTCGGGGAGCATGTGGTATGTGTGGTTGGCGTGGTGTTCACGTGGTTTGCGTGGAGGTTTCACAAGGCTTGTGCATTGTGCACGTGGTTTTCGTGTACATGGAGTGTAGTTTAACACCTACCGTGGATACCTCTTCAGTTAGGAGCCTCAGGTTTTGTGTGAGCTAGGCACGTGTGTGCTCGGGGCTTGTCCCGGTATAGATTACCGTCGAGATTTTGTCATCTTCCTGGACACCCTCACTCTTGTGCTGAGTAGTACATCCGGCTGAGGGAAAGACGACAGTGGGTCAGCGACTAGAGAGAGTTTGTTGTGTTGTCACTTGTAGCGCGCTCGTAGTTGGGGGAGACGGACACTAGTAGACATACTGGGCCCCAGCTAGTCCTGTTTTCCAGTGCCTCACTTTAGGGAGCTCGGGCCAGAGTCCCTAAAGGTGACAACCATGGGCATGCGGGGTATGTGACCTGCAGGTTGTGGTGGTTTAGTTGGACTCCACAGTTCTTTGTACTGGTTTAGTGGAGCGGGAGCTAGACCGTCCGTCCATGGCTGCAAGACTGAGAGGTAGTCCTGTGTTGTTTGTCCGGGTCAGTAGCTGGTGTCGTGAGCCAGTCCACGTGGCCCGAGTGAGGCGTTTTCCTACTGTAGCTTGTACACTTGTTTGGGTTTGCTGTTTATTTATCATTATTGGTTTCTGTTAAGCGGCAAGTGGTAAGTGGTATTTACAGTTTTATATCCTGCAATGTAGTTCTATGAATTGTTAGTGTAATCTTCTGCTTTACTATTTGTGTTGGTTTGCTTGGTTTCTAGGGAGTTTCTCTACTGAGCCAGTGACTCGAGAGGCTCACCCCCCCTACTCTTTCAGGTGAGGGAGAGCAGGAGACCTCACACCCGTCGTCTAGTTCTGAGCTGCATCGTAGCGGAGGGTCTGTACCACCGGCAGTGTAATTTACTTTTCTGTTGTACACCTCGGGGTATGCCCCAGGTTGTTGTTGTAGTTTGTTTACAGTTGTTCTATGGCTATGTATGTTTCTAATAAATATTTGTGAGATTGGCAAATCTTATATATATTTGAGCTGGTTCCTTTATATTCCTACGGACTAGTAGTTTGATATCCCTTGCGAGGCTTCGGCCCGGTCGTGGGAGGCAGACTCGTGTTAGGCACGTTATTGGGTTAACGGGTCTGAACAACGAGGGTCGTCACAGCAGGTGTGTTAGTACGACCTGTATGGTTGTCGCGGCGTCCTTGGGGGACACGTTCTTGTTGCGGTGCATTGACCCATCGCGTTAAGGTCCTTAACGAGACGTGTCGCCCCGTCGCGTTTCGGGTGCCGAAGGCTGAAGGCCTTGGTCGGTGACCCCTTCTCCCTTTTCCTCCTTCCCCTCTGTTCTCCTCCCCCTCTAGTGGTGCTCCGCCTCCCTCTCTCCCCTTTGTGCGTTTCAAGTGAGGAGGAGGGTCATGCTCATGTTCTCGGCGTCGTGGAGCTTGCGTGGAGCGAGGAGGAGGTGGCCAATCTGACATGAAGGGCCCTTTTGGGTTCGTTTGTTCATTTAAGGTAGGAACTCTCGTGCCCTTCTCGATCCGGGTGGATTGGGAGCCCCTCGTGGTTTGTAGATAGCATTTTCTACTTCTCCATGCTCCCCTCCCCCGTGTGGTGTGTTTGTGGTGTGTGGGTGGCCCCGGGATGGAGCATCCCGTAGGTCTGCCTTCTTTCTGGTGTCACGACTGCGGTGTGCGTCGCGACACCGGAGGGTGTGATTGTGTCGTTACGCACCGGCCCGATGCTATGGCGTCGTGGTCTGGCCGTCCGATGTGATCTATTCGCAGCGCTTGTCCCTGTCACGACATCGGTTGTTGTCATAGTGCCCCTATTCGTCGCGGTGGTATCGTGATGCCCTAGGGGATCGCAAGAGTACCTGTGTTGGTTCAGGTGTTTCCGTGATTCCTGTTGGGGTGTCGGCGTGTGCCCTAGGGTTGGCTTGCCCTTAGGACCTTCAGGTGGGGAACGCAACAGGTTATCTCGCTGCGTTCAGTAACTGAAGGTGACACCTTCATGGCCGTGTCCTGGCGGCAGTGCCAAGAGTGTCGCGTCTGCCTAATAATCGATTGACCGGCAGCCAATCGATTATTAGCAGAGCGACGGGCTTTCCGTACCTACTGGTGGTGTTCTGAGGTTCTAGCTTATTCGTGTGTGCCTTGGTTGGCCGACAGCCCTCTTGAGGGTCCGTGCGTGCCTCGTGCTTGCTGGGCTTGTCGTGGGTTACAAGCCAGCAGTTTGGCGTGGTTTTTGTTGTGCTTGCCCCGCCTATTCGCCTGGTGCTTGGCACTTGAGGGCTTGTCCCGTTTAGAGGTTGTCTCCATTTCCTGGGACCCCCATCCTCGGGAGCCTATTGAGGGAGTGCTCTAGGCTACGAGCATGCTCGAGTTGGCAGCCGAGTTGGCGGACTATAGAGTGGAGGGGAAAATGAGATTTGGACAGTGGCACTAAGTCATTTATAGAGCTCTCTTGTCTGGGGCAGGACGCCGAGGTCGTTGAAGTGTTTTCCTTATGGCACAACCCAGACAGTCCTTTGTCTCACTGCCTCTCTCTACGTTGGTTCCGGAGCCATGTAGTGGTGCTAGGCATGGGGCCACAGCTTGGCTACGCTGTGGTGGTGCATGCGTTCTTGTGGTGTTCTGTGGTGGCTCCGTCTCTCTCTTCCGGGGAGGTTAGAGGTAGAAGCCAGGGTGGCGAGCAGAGGGAGTGGCCGGTGTGTCCTCCCCTTAGCTACCAGTGGCAGTGGCTTGGTTGTTGTTATTGTGACGATGTTTCCTCACGACTTTTCCAAGTGTTATCCGTTGCCCTAGCTGGCACGGCGGTTATAGCCTAGTCGTGCCTAGTTTCCATAGGCATTGTTGGTTGGTCCTTGTTGGCCCGTGCTTCTGGTGGTTTCCACTTTGGTGTCCTCTCGGTTCCGTAGTCCCGTTCTTGGGTGCCAGTCCGTGGTGGCACTGGCGTGTGTGGCTTCTCGACCTCGTGGTGTGCCCGGGGTGGTTTGCTTGTGGGCCCTAGACCTTGTGGAGGTCTGAGGTGACCGTGCTTGTGGCGAGACGTCGTTCTCACCTGGTTGTTACGTGGTCTCGACAGGTGTGCCGAGGGTTGCTTCTGCTGGGTGTCCGGCTCCGTTGGTTTCTGCGGGAGTCATGTGTGTGTGTCACGACCTTGGTTGGTGGTCGTGGTGTTGCATTGTTCTGTTCTGCTGCTTTGTAGTACCGTGCTGTAGGTGTTCCTCACTTTACAGCATTCGAGTGTAGTTTTCTGTTTCGAAGTTCCTGCTGCTCTGGCCGATAAGGGACTGGTAATCCCTACTGGGCCTTGTTCGCGAGGCTCACCCCCCCTACTCTCTACAGCTAGGGGCTCGTCGTCGTAGGAGCTCAGTGTCGGATGGTTTGCAGAGACTGTTGTGGCGCCGTGTGCTGTCATCAGTAGTGAGAGCGAGTGTTGTGAGCTTTTGTACCTAAGTGAGTTGAGAGTTGTGCTTTGCAAGTTCGCAGGGTATGCCCCTTAAGGATTGCACCTTTCTTCTTGTACTTGTGCTTTTACTTGGGACACGTTGTACAATTGTTATATTGTCATAGTTATTTAAATTCAGTACATATCTCATTAGACTATTCTTCTAACCCTTCTGGGTCTTCAAATCCGTGGATGGCGGTGCGAACTTCGGAGTCCCTGGCGGGGTCCGGGAGGTCGGGTCATTACAGCCTTCTTCACTAGTTTTATTTCTGAACACCCATTTAGTTTCAATGACACTTTGGGAAGAAGGTCTTGGAACCAAATGTCAAACCTAATTTCTTTCAAACTGATTCAATTCTTCTTGCATGACATTTACCCAAAAAGCATCTTTTAATGCATCTTCAATATTTTTAGGTTCAATTTGTGAGACAAGTGCCATTTGATCCAGTTCTGAAATGAGTTTGAAATGAGATCTAGTCCTAGGTGGATCAAGTAGATTACCAATGATGCTCTCTTGAGGATGATGTCTTAACATTCTGATGTTTAGTTGATCTCTGTTCTCATTTGCAGTTGTTGTCTCTTGCTCATTTTCATCATCTGAAATTTTACTTGCTGCAGATTTTTTTCCTTGCTAGTCATTTGATTCTTCTTTTTCAAGGAATTCTCCATCTTCCTTTTCCCTGCACAATTCATCATGAAGTTAATCAAATGTTATATGAGGAGATTCTTCAATAATTTGATCTTTCACATTAAAAACTCTATATGCTCTGGAATGGCTAGAGTAGCCAAAAAAAATCCCCAAATCACTTTTGGGTTCAAATTTATCCAAATCACTTTTATTGTTATTCAAAATGAAACATTTTGCACCAAATACTTTGAAATGAGCAACAGAAGGTTTGTTACCTTTTAGAAGTTCATAAGGTGTCTTTTTGCTAAGAGGCCTTACCATTGCACGATTTAAGATATAGCAGGAAGTGTTTACTACTTTTTCCCAGAATTTTCTAGGCAATCCACTTTCAATCAGCATTGTTCTTGCCATTTCAACCAGTGTTCGATTTCTTCTCTCCACTACTCCATTTTGTTCAGGGGTTTTGGGTGATGAGAATCTGTGAGAAATTCCTTCTTCCCTGCAAAAATTTTCAAAATCAATACTTTCAAATTTACCTCCATGATTAGACATGATTGAAATTATTTTGAACTTTCCTTCTTGAAGAATTTTCTTATAGAACTCATGAAATTCCATGAAGGCATCACTCTTGTAAGCAGAAAAGAATACCCAAGTAAATCTTGAAAAATCATCAATAAGTACATATCCAAACCTTTTTCCATTTAGATTGTTCATTCTTGTAAGTCCAATCAGATCCATATGAATAAGTTCAAAAGGTTTAGAAGATTGTCTTTCAGATCTACTTTTAAAAAATTTTCTTGTTTGCTTACCTTGAGTGCATGCTTTACAAATTTTGAAGTTTTATTTGAAGGAAATTTTTGGCAAACCTTTCACCATGTTGAATTTAACTAGTTTATGTAACATGTTGTAGCTAGCATGACCTGGTCTACAATGCCATAAACATGCAAGATTATTTTTATTGGCAGTAAGACAAAGATTGTTGTTTTCAGGTTCATCCAAATCAACCATGTAAACATTATTGATCATTTTTCTAGAAAATTTCACATAGTTTGAATTCGGTTCAAAAATTGTACAACCAAAAGAAAAAAAAATTACCTTGTAACCCTTGTCACAGAGTTGACTTATGCTCAGAAGGTTGTATTCTAGTCCTTCCACCAAGAGTATGTCATCAATTGAGTTTGAAGGATTTCTACCTACTTTACCTAAATTGACAATCTTACCTTTATCGTTGCCTCCAAAAGTTACATGACCCACTTTCTTCTCAGACAATAGACAGAATTTCTCTTTGTCCCCTGTCATATGTCTTGAACAGCCACTGTCAAGATACCACTTGTTGTTCTTGGCTGTAAAACATACCTGCAACACAATTAAAGAAGATTCTTTGGAACCCAAGTACATTTGAGTCCCTTCACATCACCCAATTTAAGAACATAGGAAAACAGACTTTTCGATATCCAAGCTTGCCTTTTTACTTCGGGTTTAATGGTGTTTCTGATTTCATGTTGTTTCTGATTTTTTCTATTATTTTCAGGAGTTTTGAACCATTGTTTCTTTTCATTTTCATGAAATTTCTTTCAGACTTCCCACCAGTGTTCTTTTGATGAAACCAAGAATGATTCTGATAGCTAGACCTCTTAGAGTATCCTGACTGACCAGATCTAGCAAAGTTGTAGGAGTGTGTCAACACTCTATAAGGATAGTGTCGACCTACATAAGTCCACCTAGACATGTTCTGAGGTCAGGTATAAGAAGGTGTTGACCTATCATGAGTCCACCTAGACATGTTCTGTGGTCTGGTGTATAAAGGTGTTGACCTACCATAGGAATAGTGTCGACCTACCAAGTCATGTGATTGCCAGGATTTGTTCCGTTGAGATGTGTTTGTTGGTTTGATTCTTGCATTTGCCTTATCCTTTTTATTGAATATTTCAATCTCAAAATTTTTTGCAATTTCTCTTTTTTCATTTCTTTGAGTTTTCCTCCCATTAAGTTGTTTTCTAGATGAGGAGGTTTCTGAATTTGTTGAAGAAACAAATGTGATGGTTTTCAAGCCTATTTCTTTCTTCTTTGAAGGATTGAAACACAATCCTTCTTTGTTGAAGTTTACTTTGGTTCCAAGCAAGGCTTCCAAGTTATTTTTACCACTTACAAATTTCTCCAACGCTTCTTGTCTTCTGGTTACTTCTTTCTGAAGATTTTCAATTTCTTTCTTCATCTCAGTGTTCACACTTTTTAATGCATCATATTTTTCAATAGCCAAAGCCATCTCCTTGACATTTTCAGTGTTCTTGACTTCCAATTCACA
Organism: Colocasia esculenta; assembly: GCA_014218235.1. Classification (NCBI taxonomy): domain Eukaryota; kingdom Viridiplantae; phylum Streptophyta; class Magnoliopsida; order Alismatales; family Araceae; genus Colocasia; species Colocasia esculenta. The sequence continues at coordinate 47,975,911 of CM024765.1, read as the reverse complement.
AACAGTTTCTTTTAAAGTAGTGATTTCTTGAACAAATTCTTTTTCTTTTTCTTCCATTGAGGTATCATGAACAATATGATTTATTTTTCTTTTAAGCACTTTGTTTTCCTTTTTAACCTCATCATATTGATCAAGCAGTTCAAAATACACATGTTCCCAATCACTGAAAGAAAAATCTTTGAATGGAGAAGTTACCTCTTCTTCATCTCCTTCTTCTCATCTTGCCATCAGGCAATTTTAAAATGTGATTCCTCAGCTTCTGAACTCTTTTCATCATCCTCATCTTCTTCCTCACTCCATGTTCCAACCATAGCCTTTTGTTTATTTTTTGTCCATTTGGGTTGTGCTTTCTTCAAGGGTTCAGGACACTCTGATTTTACATGCCTTGGTTTCCTGCAATTATAACATACCACTCTGTCAGATCTCTTATTCACATACTGTTTAGGCTTTGAGAAATTATTTACTTGTGATTTCTTTTTCAGAAATTCCTTACTTTCTTTTCTCAAGAATTTTCTTGTAATGAGAGCAAACTCACCTGAATCATTTTTAGAGGTCGATGACTCACTCTCTTCAGTAGCTTCTTTGATACTGGGACTTGCCTTGAGAGCTAGCGGCTTCTTCTTGAGATCTTCTTCAGCTCTCTTTAGACCCAACTCATAAGTCATCAAGTATCTGATTAATTCATCAACAGATGTGGTAGATAAATGTCTCGATTCTTCCACTATAGTAGCCTTAGTGTGCAAAACAGGGGTTAAAGATCTAAGGATTTTTTCGACAAGTTCTTGTTCTGTATAAGTCTTTTGTAGATTCTTTAAACCATTGGTTAACAAAGTTAATCTACCATACATCTCAGAAATTGTTTCATCATGCTTGATTTTAAATGCTTCATATTCGGAAACTAGCATGTTGGCTTTTGTTTCTTTTACTTCCGACATACCTTCATAAATCACCATCAGGCGATTCCAAATTTCCTTTGCACTTGAAAAGGATGAGACCCTTGAAAATTCTGTGGGATGAAGTGAGCACTGCATGATGTTCATAGCACTCCAGTTTGCATTTCACTTCTTTATTTCCTTTGGAGTCCACTTCTCTTCATCTTTTGATAATTGGTAGGGTCCATTACTCACCACCCTCCAAATTTGATGATCTTGTGCTCTTAAAAACACCTGCATGCGAGCTTTCTAGTATGCATAGTTAGTTCCATCAAAATAGGGGGGTCTATTTACATAATGACCTTTTGCAATATATTCTTTAGAATCCATTTCACCCGGATCTCTCCTTGTTGTTAAACCAAAAGAATGGAGAGCCTAGCTCTGATACCACATGTTGTGTATGGAACGGATATCTAGAGGGGGGTGAATAGGTATAGACCACTTAAAAATTAAGAACTCGAGGCTATGATCAAATCAGATGAAGCAAGTTAGTCAATGCACAGCACACCACACAATGCAAGCGAAAATTTTAAGATGGTTCGGCTCCAGTGTGGAGACCTACATCCACCCCTCACTAAACCAAGTGAGGCTTCTCCAGCAACTCAAATGTGTGAAACACTCACACGACTGCTGATTCACAGCTTCTTACAGTCTGCTAATTCACAGCTTCAAGATTATTTCAATCTCACAATCCTTACACGCAAAGTGTAGGATTAACCTGCCTACTCCAACTGGAGTAGACAACCAAACAAATTGGAGTATAAATGAAATAGGAAAAAATCAAACAAGAGAGATTTCTGAAGAATTGCATAAATATTTCAAACGCTCTATGTGTTGTTCCACTGGAGTTGAGATCTGATCAAATTTCTCCTCGAACTCCCACATGCATCTTCTTCAGGCTTGAGTTCATCTGATTCCTCTCCTAGCCGCAAATTAAAGATCAATTTTCTCTGAATTTGGTTGAATTCCAATGCTCTGCTTCAATTGATCAGCAGCAGGTCTTCATATGGGAAGAAGACACGATCCAGCATCTTTTCCTCTTGATGAGTTGACTACTCCAAAGCCCTGCTCTTCTCTCTGAAATCAAGCTCTTTTCTCTCTTCACTTTTTACTTTCAGATGCTCTGTACATTTTTTTGTGTGTTGTTCTTCTGCAGAGAACGACGCACCCTTTTTGATCAGCATCACGGAATCTTTTTGGGTGGGCCCCTCAACAGAATCCCAAATAATTGGGAGATACTTTTTGCCCCCAAAAATAGTATCTTCCAGAACCTTGTAAGGTGTACCCGAAATCCCAATCATTGGGCCTCGGATCACGTTCCTGGAACTTATGCGCTGGAAGATACTTTTCATCACTGGAGTACAAGTGTCAGAGAGTCGACACACCTTGTGCATAGTGTCGACGCACACATAAAATTGTACTTGGACCATTGAAGATGCTACAGTAGAGTCGTCTCCAAGCCATCATGAGTCGACCTCATCCAATTTACTGTTGTTCTGACTGTCTGTCCATGAGTATAGAGTTGACCTGTAGCATCTAGGTGTCAACCTTTCATAATGGGAGAGTCAACCTAACCTTCATCTGAAGTCGACCTGGTAGACTGGTAGAGTCAACCTGTTCCTCATCTAGAGTCAACCTCAAGCAATTCTTTTCTCTAAGCACTAACAGGAAACTTGACTAGTGTCGACCTGATGCTCATCTGAAGTCGACCTTATGCACTTCCTTTTCTTCAGCGCTAGCCAGAGGACCAACTAGAGTCGACCTATTCTCCAACTAGTGTCAATTTTATGCGATACTTTGAACTTTTGTGCTACTGGAAATCCATCAAGTGTCGACCTGATCCTTGGGTAGAGTCGACACAAGTGCATCACAGAACATCAGTAACTTGCTCATTGATACATGTGTGTCGACCTATGAAGCAACCATAGTCAACACACAAATTAGAACTTTTGACTTTATGATTTTTCTTGTGACACAAAAACTTGTGTTAGATATTTATGACATTTTACTTGACTGATGACATCATCAAAACTAGGGACACAACATTTTTCCTTGCATTGTACAATAGATGTTTAAAATTAGACCGTGCGGTGGTCGTCCATACTAATCAAGACCGCACCTCATCCGGTCGCATGAATCGATGATTGCTCTGTACAAAAAAGTGTTAGTTTATTGAATGTAGGAGTATGGAAAGAAATAAATTAAAATAAAGAATTACATACCATGAACATTTGATACAATAACTTCTACGCATCCATCAGGAAATCATTGAATTTATGTATAGGCTCAGGAAAGTGTGCCTGAATTATTCTTGTGATAAATTGGGACATATCCCTACAATTATAAAAGTTAAAATAAGTTGATAAATTAAATAATTTCCCTTAACATTGGATACATACATTTATCCACACCTCCCGCAGGGTGTCATCACCATAACTCCCCCCCCCCCCCCCCCCCCCCCCCCCTCCTATTGACTTACAACATCTTCAGACTGTGGCAATGTAGAGACACCTAACACCAGAACCAGAGGTGCTGAAGTACTCGAGCCTGTACACAAATTTGATAGGCAGAAGTAATATAAATAATCAAAGACACAAAAATCTCAATGATTTAAATATACATATCTGTTGTGAGAGGAAGAGATGCAAAAGGACCTGAGCCTGTAAGAATGTGAATGGAATAAATAATACACACAAAGAAACTACAAATTTAAAGATGCATACATGTCACGAGAGGAGGAGGCGCAAGAGGCGTAGGGGTACTCGATCCTGTTAGAATATGAAATACTAAATAATATATATAATCAATATACAAATACTTACAAATTTAAATGCACATACCTACTGCGAGAGGAGGAGGCACCGAAGGACCTGTAAGAATTGTTGTGTGTAAAAAGATTATCTAGAGGAAGGGTGAATAGAGAATCTTCAAATTTTTAAAACAATTCAGAAGTTAGATGCCTCGATATGACAATACCAATTGAACAGTCAACACACAAAGCATCAAGGGAAAAAACCACACACAAGAAAGGAAAGTTTTAAGGTAGTTCGGCTCCAATCAGGAGACCTACATCCACCCCTCACACAACCAGTGAGGTACCACTATGAGAATCACTGAAGAAACCTCAAACACCTGTTGATTCACAGCTTCTACACATTCGCTGACTCACAGCTTGAACACTCCGCTAATACACAGCTTTAACCCTATTGATCCAATCACAGCACGTGAATGATCAAAACATTCTACCTCACAAAGAGGCAGAAATCACACAAATCAAATTCTCAAAAGAAGTCGAAAAGATGAAAATGAAAAAGTGCTAGAATGTGTTTGGAGATAATCAAACTTCCTGCTCAGGATCTAGATTTAAATTACAGCATTTCTGGTCTTCAGATTTGATCTCTCTTCAGATGAATTCCTCTTAAAAAACTTGTTCCAATTGGATCACTGGGATCAAAGTTGGAGAAGCTTCACGATCCTCTGTTCACGAAGACTCAGCACCATCTATTCGAAACTTCAATTCAAGCTCGATTCAGCAACGCATCCATTTGATCACAGCTCCGATCTGAAATTGCATCTTCGTGCTGATGACAAAGCCTCTGATCTCCTCACTTCGTGATGCTCTGTGATTTCTTCCTTCTTTTTTTTTGTCTTCCGCAAGCTCTTCTCCAACAACAAACTGAAGCACCCCACTTTTTGTTATCTAATTGCGCGGGATTCTGTGCAGTGGGCCACTCAACAGATTCACCAAAGAAAAAATGCAGGAATTTTTTTTCCGCTGAGCATAGGCACCTTCCAGAACAACTGACGTGTCAAAAAGATCCCAGTCATTGGGCCTTGGATCACGTGCACGCGTGAGACCTTCTGTTCTCTTAAAAATTCTAAGTGTAGTAGTGTCGACACTTCCAAGGTCTAATGTCGACATACACACATTGGTATTAACTGAAGCATAGATCTTTAGAGATCAAGAACATGTAATCAACCTGAGAGTTCCAAGATTTCAACTTGATCTTTCTTCTGAGTTGGATTGATAATCAGTTGGTGTCGACCATGGGTACAGTTAGTGTCCACCTTAGCTCCAATTGACTTTACAATTAACTCGGCCCTTGTATAGTGTTGACCTTATCATCACTAAGTGTCGACCTTATCAATTTGCATCACCTTAGTATGACTTGTATCCCACTTGAGTGTTGACATACACTCTGAATAGCATTTACCTAACTTGTTCACATTTTCTCAGCATAACCTGGATAGACCACTAGTGTTGACCTATGCACAAGGTAGTGTCGACCTTATCGAAATTTTCTTTGTTGAAAACAAATTGTACCTGTAAAGCAAAGATTGTTTGTCAAATATCTATACCTTTAACTTCAATTATGACATCATCGAAACCAGGGACACAACAAGAATTTAAATGGCATAAATAATACATATAATCAATACACAAAGAAACTACAAATTTAAATATACAGACCTGTTAGAGCCCCTCCCACTACTCGGCCTCCTCCCACCACTAGAGCTCGATCGTGCTCCTAGAACCATATTATCTTCATAGGGAATAACAAAATTCATGCATAATAGTCAGCAACTATATAAGGAAAGATGTGAACTTTCTAAGAAAATTGACATTATAAATAATGAAAAGATGTAAAAATCTTCTACCTATTTTCAAACAATATCCATTTCCTCCTCAGATGCTAACGATATATCTAATTCAGCCCCATCTTCATCATCATCTTCATACTCATCGCTAGTATGTTCCTCCTCCTCATCGAAATCCTCATTGAACACCTGACTTATAGTGATATTACGTAACTCATGTGAATTGACTTCTTCAACTTCATTCCCTTTAGATAAGCAAAATGGCTCTTCAGATTCGTCTAAATCCGTATGAGTTGCCAACTCTACATCATTAATCAAGTCTACTTGAAAGAATTTGGCATTGACATCTTCAGGTGTCTGATCAATCAAATCCAAATCATAATCGACGAAAAGCCTTGATCTAACCCTGCAAATTGCCCACCAATCATTTCTTTCTTTATTCTTTGATGATGGATAGCTTGTATAGTACACTTACTGGGCTTGTGCGGCCAAAATGAACGGCTCGTAAGTATTCAATTTGGATTTATGTTTAAGATCGACAATCCCATGCGTTGTGTCATTTCGAATAGAATAGGGGCCAAACCAATGACCGTTAAATAAGAATATATGGTTGCCTTGTCCTAGATATTGCAATTGTAAGATCTCCTCTACAATATCATAATAGTCATGTTCATTTTCATTATATGTACTTCTTTTAACGTAGACTTACTTTACCCATAGTCTCTTGTGTGAAATATGTACCCATTCACAATAAATCCTAGGTAGCTCTATGCTACTTTTGATGGGCCATAACTTATCTAACGAACTCTTTGATCAGTAATTAAACCTTATTCAACCTAAAAAAATATGAAGACTAGTTAAAAAGTGGACTTGACCTTTAGTAAAACCCTGTTGAATGGCACTCACACGAACTTTTGGCCATAAGGCCAATGACTACTCTCGTTCTTTTTCAACCTCCACATCAGTGAGATATGGATATCTTTGAATTATTTCTGAATCAAATTGTCCGTAGTATGAATGGAAGAGCTCCTTTAATGGCTAAAAGAAGGGCAAAGAAGTTATATATATAATGAATTGTGAGTTGAGAATTTACTTAACATAACACTCAAGCTCAGTACAATTCAAATAAATATATATCTTTACGGCACATAACTCTCTATCATCGAGCATGAGAATTGAACAACGTCCGAACGCAAGCCTAGTATGATTAAATATAGAGAGTCGATCTGACTCGATAGATTCTGTAATGCCCTGACACGGAATATCGGAGCGGAATTACAGTTATTAAATAGTACATAGCGATAAATAAATATCAAACTATTGCAGAATTGGAATAATATCAATTAAACTCCAACTTCATTAATAATTCATCATCTAACTATTACATCCACTAATCAGAGCCGAAACTAGGGCCCAGAGTACTTTATTCAAATCAAACTAATACATATTGACTAACTCATAACTAAACTATGTAACTAATAAGCACAGGTTGACGAAACGGGTCACTCTTGAGCATCATCTTCATTCCCCTCCTCATGAGTGTGGTAATCCCCATCGGACTCATCTGAAACACATGAAATAATAATGCAGGATGAGCGAATAACGTCTAGTAGGACTTAATATCTCGTATGAACAAGCATGCTTTAAATGATTAATGACTTAAGGTAGTATAACTAGAGAGAATAGCCATGCAAAGTATAGTAACGATGGCAAGAGAGTGATAGCACTTGTACTTGGAAAATAGCACAACGAGTAATGATAATGGAATGGCCAGGTAACGATATAGCACGTAAAGTTGCACAACGGTGCACTAGTAACGATAGCACTTGTATTGATAGCACTTTGATTGTCATAGATTAAATCTTGATAGTATAATGGCACTGGATGTATGCCAACATTCTAATCATTAAAACTCCTATGGGCATATAGCACTTTTTGGGCACTCCTCCCAAGACCAGATCGGGTCCTATTGCACTGGCATAAGTCATATTTCTTATCCTAGACAATCATATAGATGGCCAAATAGAGTACAAAGAATAGATGAGAGTAGTAGATGAAATAGACGAGATGGTAGAGTGAACGTGAACAGATAAGAGTACAAGGATAGTAGATGAGATAGGGACGTAATCGTAAAACCACAATAAACATCGATAGTCACAATTGCACAGCACACCGTCGTGTGCCGGCAGTCTGGTTGAAGTCACCACCACCCACTAGCAATGCCAAGACACAAACTAGATGGTCCGACATGATCACAAGGTAAGAAGGAAACACACTAAGGCAATTGGATCGTGTTGATTCCTATGGGTGTAATGGGTTTTAAGGGTACAACCAGCTCGTCGGCTAAGGACGTGCGCCAAAGCCAAGGGGACTTACGGAGGCCTTGACAAGGAGTCCCTGGTCCAGTCAGGAGTATTCCCAATGGAGAGGTGGTCCATGCCAAGAGAGAGTGTGTATAAAACAAGTGTCTGTCGTGCCTCGAGTGCTCGAAGGCTGAGGGAAGCAGTAACGGTGTACAAAGCGTGCGATTTAAAATGAAGACAAGTGTTATTTAGATAATTGGAAAACTAAGTAAATAGTTATATTCATTTACCAGATACATTATTGAGTATTTTTCTTTTATAAGGTCTTATGGCAAACATTAATGTTAAGGGTGTGCAAGTGTAAGAAAATCAAGAGAGAATGAATAATCGTGCATATGTCTTTTAATTAATTGAATTTATGAAAATTTTAACAAATAATAATATTTAGACTATTACTAATCTTAACAGTGCATGATTTAGCTTAAACAAGGGTTAAATGGCATATAGAGTAGGGGCATAAAAGCAATTTTATGTTCTAGCCGAAGTCTTGAAATCGCGACGAGTGGTCTAGGCGCGTCAGATGAGCCGGCAGGGCTAGCGCGGTCTGAGAGGGAACCGCGACGGCGCGGGCCATCGCGTTTAGAACACGACGGACCGGGGGGGCGCGACCTCTCTGATATCGCGACGGGTCGAGCCACCGCGATTTCAGAGAGGCGGCCTAACCCAGAAAAGGGGTTCAACCCTTTTTCAGGTTGGGTCCATCCCTCCCATACATGATTTAGGGTACTTTTAAAATCGATATAAAATCGCACGATGATCCAAAAATGATGGAACCACTTCTAAACGAAACTAGACATGCAGATCTATCACTGAACTTGAGTAATTAGAAAATAGATACATATAGAGCATGCTTTAATTAGGTTACTTTTCAGTGACCTAAACATGCATAGCCATGGATCAACGAATTAATTGGCAATGGATACATGATGAAAATTAGGGAAACTAGGGGCGTTTGGAAGCTAATAGCATGTAGTATTTATGAGAATATTCGCATGGCATGGGATCAAGTACATGCATGGATTGAAGGCAAACATGTAGGTTCAGGTGCAAAGAGATGACAGAGATTGAAGTATTTAATACTCTTTCATGGAGCCACGAAAAAGAGGCAAACCATAGGGCTTTGCAAGAGAGGATCACGGTCTACCTAGGGTAAAATTTAATTAGTTCGTGCTTGAGAGATTGCCTACCTTTTGTTGCTGTAATGAAAACCTAAGTTTGATGATGAAGAATGAGATCTCTCCTTGGTTCCTAGCCTTCTTCCCTTGCTCTCCACGTCCAGAACTCCTCCTCTTCATCCTTCAGAGCTCCAACAATGATCTAGGGTTGGGTTGGTATGAATTGGGGGTGTATTGGTGGGTTTAGAGAGTCCTTCTTTCTAAAAACTCCTCCTTTCCTTAAAACTCCGAATTTCTATATTTATCTCCCTATTCCTTGCTTTTATCTACCTATTAGGCTTGGGTAGAGGGTTAATTTCGTGGGTAAAGGGTTAGGGTAAGTCTAGGAGTCCTTTTAGGATAGATATGAGTTGTTTTAATAATTATCTTAACCCTTTACTACTTATTACTACTTTTATTACGATTTTAACTAAATTAACTCCATCCAAAGATGGGCTCTTGTAATTATGGCCCATTAACTTATGGTTGGATCATTAGAATAACCCATTCTCTAATTTTGGCTTAATGGGTATTGATTTAATTCCTTTTAGATTTTTATTTTATTTAGGATTTTAAAAAAATCAAGGTTGCTACATCCTCCCCCTCTTAAAAAGAATTTGGTCCCCAAATTCATATGATCTTAAGAGGAAGAATGACTTACTGAATAACTCCGGATAATTTCGTCGCATCGTTGCTTCGGGTTCCCACGTGGCTTCTTCGACTTCGCGATTCCTCCAAAGTATCTTGACCACGGGTATAGATCGATTCCAAAGTTGTTGCATCTTCTTGTCCAGTATTCTTACCTGCTTTTCTTCATAGGTCATATCTTTATTCAAAATGATATCGTAATACCTGATTATGTGTGATGGGTCATACACGTACTTCCTTAGCATTGACACATGGAAAACATTATGTACAGTGGAAAACTGAGGGGGTAGTGCTAGACGATACGCCACTTCGCCAACTCTTTCAAGTACCTCAAATGGACCTATGAATCTCGGCCTTAACTTGCCTTTCAACCCAAATCTTTGAAATCCTCAGGTCGGGGACACTTTAAGCATTACATGATCTCCAATTTGAAATTCTAAGTCTTCTCTTCTCTTGTCTGCATAGCTTTTCTACCTAAATTGAGCTATATTAATCCTGTCCCTGATGATCTATATATCTCTGCTAGTGTTTTGTACTATGTCTGGTCCCAGCCATTGTTGCTCACCGACTTCATTCTAACACACTGGTGATCTACAGCTTCTGTCGTACAGTGCTTCAAATGGTGCCATCTTAATACTGGCTTGGTAGCTGTTATTGTAGGCGAATTCTATTAGTGACAACTGTTCATTCCAGTACCCCTCAAAATCTATAGTGCAGGCTCGCAGCATATCCTCCACGATCTGATTAGTTCTTTCCGTCTGTCCATCTGTCTGTGGGTGGAATGCTATGCTAAAATTGAGTTTGGTGCCTAAGGCGGTCTGAAGTCCCTTCCAGAATCTAGAGGCGAATCTGGGGTCACGATCTGAGACTATGGATACGGGGACTCCATGTAATCTCACTATCTCCCTTACGTACAATGCTACAAGTACATCCACACTCCAGGTACTTTTGATTGCAAGGAAATATGCGGACTTAGTCAATCGGTCCATAATGACCCAGATAGCATCGAGTCTACCATGAGTTCGGGGTAAACCCATGATGAAATCTATGCCAATACTCTCTCACTTCCATTCAGGTATGTCCAGGGGTCTAAGTACACCCGCAGGACGACGGTGTTCTGCTTTCACTTGTTGACATGTGAGGCAGTGCGCGACATGCTCAGCCACCTCACGCTTCATGTTGGGCCACCAAAATGACCTTTTCATGTCTTGGTACATCTTGGTTGCGCCTGGGTGGATGGTATACTTTGTCTTATGGGCTTCGTTCATCAGTTTCCTTTTCAATTCTTCATTGTCAGGCACACATGTCCTGGCTTGAAATAACAGTCTCCCATCCTCAGTGATGTGGAAATCAGGTCTATCAGCTATGGTTTCCTTGACTCGGATTAGGAATGGATCATTTTCCTGTTGCTCCCTAATCTCGACAAAGATGTCGGGTTGAGCTCTAAGGTTAGCCACTAACATCTGGTCACTTCTCTGTTCAATATTTAGATCCAGACTGGCGAATTGCTCAAGTAATTGCATCTCGCCCATGACTAAACAAGATAAGGATGCTACTGGCTTCCTACTAAGTGCATCTGCTACTGCATTACCTTTGCCTGGGTGATATTGGATATTGAAATCAAAATCCTTCAAATATTCCAGCCACCTTCTTTGTCTCATATTGAGCTCCTTCTGGGAAAATAAGTACTTCAGACTGTTGTGGTCGGAGTAGATAATGAATTGTTTCCCCATACAGATAATGTCTCCATATCTTAAGTGCAAATACTACCGCAGCCAATTCTAAGTCATGGGTAGGATAATTAACTTCATGCGGCTTTAACTGTCTAGATGAATAAGCTATCACTTTCTCATTATGCATTAACACACAGCCTAGACCGATTCCAGATGCATCAGTGTAGACTGAGAATCCTTCACCCTCGACTGGAAACACGAGGACAGGTGCAGATGTCAAGCATTGCTTCAATGTTTAAAAGCTCTTCTCGCACTCCTTGCTCCAGACATTGGGGTTCTCTTTTCGCGTAAGGTGAGTAAGAGGTACAGCTATCTTGGAAAAGTCTTTTATGAACCATCTGTAGTAGCCAGCCAGTCCAAGAAAACTTCTGATCTTAGTGACATTGGTCGGTCTCTCCCAGTTGAGTACAGCTTCTACCTTGGCAGGATCAACAGTGATACCGTCCTTTAATATGACATGCCCTAGAAATGACACCTCCTCGAGCCAGAATTCACACTTGCTCAACTTGGCGTAGTGTTTGTTGTTGCGTAAGATCTGCAGAGCGATCCTCAGATGCTCCTCATGCTCTTCCTTGGTCTTGGAATATATGAGAATATCATCAATAAACACCACGACGAACTTGTCGAGGTATGGTCTATATATGTTGTTCATCAGTTGCATAAAAGCTGCAGGAGCATTGGTTAGTCCAGAAGGCATGACTACAAATTCATAATGACCATACCTACTCCTAAAAGCCATCTTGTAAATATCCACATCTTTAATCCTCATCTGATGATATCCCGATCTAAGGTCAATCTTAGAGAAATATTTAGCTCTTGATATTTGATCAAATAATTCGTCGACACGAGGTAGAGGGTATTTATTCTTGATAGTCAGATGATTCAGTTGCTTGTAGTTGATGCATAATCTCATGGATCCATCCTTCTTCTTGACAAACAACACAGGTGCTCCCCACGGAGAAGTACTTGGTCTGATAAAACCCTTTTCCAGCAGTTCCATCAATTGCTCCTTTAACTCCTTCAATTCAGCAGGGGACATTCTATAGGGTTGGCATGATACTGGTGCAGTTCCAGGTGTTAGATTAATTGAGAAATTCACATCTCGTTCAGGTGGAATGCCTGGCAGCTCATCGGGGAACACATCGGCGTATTCTTGCACTATATGGATGTCTGATATCTTAGATGTTTTCTTTTCAATCACTATGGCAGCAAGAAATGCCACACATCCCTTTCTTATTATGTTCTGAGCCTTAATAGTAGAGACGAGAGACAAGTGCCTCTTGTGTCTACGTCCCGTAAAGGTCAATTTAGGGAATTCACTAAAGGAAATTTTCCCTCTTCTACAATCCACGATAGCCCCATAAGTGGATAGCCAATCAGCTCCCAGAATGACATTGTAGCCCCCCATGGGCATACATATCAAGTAAACTCTAAGATTGAGTTCACCAATCTTTACATCAGCTAATGGAAAGTATTTGTTTAATTGAGCTTTCTCCCCCAAAGGTGTAGTGACAGGCAATTCAAATTCCATGGATGCAAGTTTTTCATTTAATGTATCAACAAATGCTTGAGATATGAACGAATGTGTTGCGCCAGTATCAAATAAAACAAAAGCTGACTAAGAGAAGACTGGTAATGTACCTTCTACAACTCCACCTTCCTCGGTGGTCTCCACTTTCTGTAAGGCCTACAGTTTGCCTGGTTTCCTTTGTCCCATAGGACGCTTCTCATTTTCCTTCAGGAGAGGGCAATCGGGAATATGATGCTCTCGACTCCCACAACGTAGGCATGCACCTACCTTCCTCCAGCATTCCTCGGTAGTGTGGCCCAGCTTGTCACAGTGCTTGCATCTGGGCTTGTTAGGTGCAGTGGGGGTGAAGACTTTGGGCTTCCGCTCTTGACTTGGCCCATCAGTGATGCTAAACGGCCTTTTCTTTCCGTTAGTGGGCTTGCTCGGGGCTCCGGATGTTTGCTCCTTCTTAACCGTTCTACCTCTGATGCGATCGGTGAGATCGGTCGCATCCTCCAGCAGCTGTGCCTTCCTGACCATTTCTGGATAGGTCTGGATATCCAGAGGTGCCAATTGGGTAATGTAGGTGGGCCTAAGCCCATTAAGAAATCGTTTCACCTTCATTCTTTCTGTGCCGACAAGATGATTGGCATATCGTGCCAATCGTGAGAATTGTACTTCATATTCGGTGATTGTAAGGTTCCTCTATTTAAGTGCCGCAAATTCTAATGCCTTCCTCTCTTGGACTCGTTCAGAGAAATACTTGGAGTTGAATTGATCCTTAAGTTCATTCCAGGTAAATTGTGCATCAGCTCTGGTCACTTCGACGGACTCCCACCACGCACGAGCGTCCCGTTCAAGTTGGAATGTTGCAAGTAGGATCTTGTCTCCATCTGCGCACTACATGATGCGGAAAATGCATTCTATCTCTTTTAGCCAATTCTCTACCTCGTCAGGATCAGTGGTCCCACTGAAATGAGGTGAGTTCAGATTACGAAACTTTCTGTGTAAATCTCCGGCTCCTCGATTATTATTGGCTCCAGCAGCCTAAAGTAATGCTTGAGTGAGCTGGTGAATAGTGTGTTGCATGTCACAGAGTTGTGCACGCTCCGCTGCCATTGCAAATGTTTAAGTTCCTTCAAAAGAGAATTTTTAATGTAAGATAATGAGTTTGAACTAAGTTTGTGTGTGTGAGTTTATTTTACCTATTACCCATGGTTCTACCCATCTCTCACCTAGGTATGGAATTAGAATCTAAGTCAAGGCAGGTCCAACCTAGATCATCCTATACTTAAGAATAACCTAGGCTCGGATACCACAAAATTGTAACGCCCCGACGTGGAATATCGGAGTGGAATTATAGTTATTAAATAGTACAGAGCGATAAATAAACATCAAACTATTGCACAATTGGAATAATACCAAATAAACTCCAACTTCATTAATAATTCATCATCTAACTATTACATCCAGTGATCAGAGCCAAAACTAGGCTCCAAAGTACTTTATTCAAATCAAACTAATATATATTGACTAACTCATAACTAAACTATCTAACTAATAAGCACGGGTTGACGAAACAGGTCACTCTTGAGCATCATCATCATTCCCCTCCTCATGAGTGTGGTAATCCCCATCGGACTCACCTGAAACACATGAAATAATAACGCATGATGAGCGAATAACGCCCAGTAGAACTTAATATCTCGTATGAACAAGCATGCTTTAAATGATTAATGACTTTGTAGATGCGAGATTTGGCCCATCTCTGCGTGGTTCATGGCCCAATAAGGCTGGTTTGACTTCTTGTTGACTTGCCTCGGATCCCATGTAGATGGCAGCATTGACTGCCGCTGACTCCCAGTTGGCGGCAAGCTCCCTGGACATCGACTCATGTTGGCGTCCACACATGTTGATGTCTACATGGGGTTGGCGGCAGCATCGTTGGACGTCAATATGGTTTTACTTGGTCTTCACAACTGCCTGAGATTCCATCCCACTTGTGCCTTCTCTTCGCCCATGCAACGCATGGGGCCGTTCCCAACGGGCAAATGGGCCACCTTGGCACCCCATTGACCCAGTAAAAGTCCTACTTGGCCCCCTCTCATTGGTTCAAGTCCTAACACATGCATTGCCACATGTTCAAGTGTGTTTCTTCACACTTGAGCATCCTAGGCTCTCTAGCTCCGACCCTACTGCCTATATAGGTCGCTCCTTGGCCTTCTAAGGATGGGGGGAGAGGCTGGACGTCCATACATGCTACTTTGAGAGAAGAGAGAGAAAAGTGCAATCAAGCTTCCATCCTTCTTTCTTCTCTTCTTCTCATCATTTGGGGCCTCTAGAAGGCTTCACCACGTGCTGGAGGAGCCCACAAAGGAGCCAACCACGCCATCAAATGAGGATCATCTCCCTCTTCTTCTTCTCTTTCCCTTCCTTGTCTCTCTAGCTTTACATGTTGCACACACACTCACACACCCTAGGCACGTAGGGAACCTTCCTACACACCTAAAAAGGGGTTTCCCAAACTAAAAATGGAGGGAAGGAGGGTGGTCATAGCATTTGGCCACCCCTCTTCTCAAGCCCGCAACCGGTACGGGGCTCTCCTTTTGGGCCTTTTCTTTTTTGTTTTGGACGTTTACCACACTTCTCCAAGTCTAATAGAGTCTTTTCTTGTCGCAGGAACACTTTGAACGAGACCATGGAGCTTATTCTCTTTGGTCGTCTGAAGAGAGGAAAGTTGGAGTTCCGCAATCGTCCACTACGCGAGGCAGCGTCACTGGTGCGATCAAGATACTTCCTTGGGCACAGGTAAGGCCCTGGAGATAACCTCCTTGCATTTATTCTGTTGGTTTTCTACTTCTTTCCCTTTGTCAACTTGGTCAAACGGAAAGTCAAAGAGGTCAACCAGCAACCCTTCAACACCAAACGAGGGAGCGGCAACGTTCGTGAACCTCCGGAGGGTCCAACAGCCGCTGAGGTGCGCGGAATGGGGCATCCACAGCTCCGCTTTAGAGATCACGGTGGGACCACTACTGCTGCCACAGTTTTCAGTCTACACACAGGTAGACGTCAATAGATCTCGCCGCCTGCCCAGGTAAATGTCCATATCTCCTGTCGTTCATTTCCATTCAACGTCAACTTATTCTGTCGTTTACTTTTGTCTAGCGTCCATCGATCTTGCCGTTAACATGCTTTTGTAGAACTTGACGACGCCAGTATTGCCGTTTACTTCACAGAAGCTATTTTTGGTTGGATTTTGATCTGTTTTGCTTTCTGTTTGCTTCCTGTTTGATCCCTAATGGTCCACAGTCATGAGGGGGTCTGATTTCTCTTCTGTTCTAGCCTCCCCACACGTTTTAGGATCGCCCCTTCTTGATTCACAACCTTTTACTCGGGGATTCCCTCTCGGGTAAATCGGGTTGGCTTCAAGGAGAACTCCATAAGTCCTTAAATTCCGTGGATTCCCTCATGGTACGGGGCAAGAGGACCTTTACCCGCCCAGCTAGTCTGCCAATTCACCTGGGTTTGAGTGAGAGGTGAGAGGACCGCCCTTTACGAGACTAATTAACACACAACCTTAACATCTAAAAATTTTGGGGACCTTGTTTGATAACATTGTTTGGTAGAAATCCATATTTCTCCTAATAACAGTGTAATGAATCAAATTAGCCACCTTAAAATCAGTAGGTTGTGTTGCTAATGGACTCTTGGTTGAATTCCGTTAACATGACTAACAATCCGGCTTTTGAGTACGAAGATAATATTCATGATGAATTTGTCGTAATGGTCAATGCTAACTTGCAGCCTAAAGAGTCAGTCCAATCCTCTTCTCAAGCTGATAATGAGGAGGGTGTGAGTTTGAGGGTCAATCCCACGTATGCCCAAGAAGTTCAAGAAGACCCCGAATTTTTCAAACTCCTCTCCCGCTATTCGCCCGAGGACATCATTTCAATACTTTCCAAGCATACCGTCCGGGCAATGGCCTCCCCTTCCTCTCCATCTCCATCTCCTTTCCATGCTTGTTTATCTAGGCCCATCCCTAGACCGGTCACCCCTTCCCGGGTTCCCATCTCCACTCCTATTCCTCCTCCCACTCCTTTACCTACTCCCATTCCAACTCCTCCCTCCGTCTATCCACCTTATGTCCAACCCATACCCCTTGTTCAATCCGAATCCATCTCTCAGTTGAAGATGGAGGGTCTTGTTAGGAGACTCTTAGCTGAGTCATTGTCCCTCTCCAAGCCTCACTCTCTTCAAAACTACTGCAAGCTCCCCAATGCCTATTTTCCTTCGGATTTCAAGGCCCCAAAATACCGCAAGTATGACGAGACCACCGACCCCCAATTCCATCTTGCCGGCTTCACCATGGATTCCCACCGGTGGCTATACGATCTGGTCCTCTTAGTTCACCTCTTTCAACAATCGTTAGAAGGGGAGTGTTGGGTTTTCATTCTAACATTTATAACAACATGTTTTTTGATGATGAATAACTTCAGTTGAGGTTTGATACACTTGACACATGACAAAGAACCCAATGCAATACTTGATTGATTGTGTATTCAAAATACTTAACTTCACATGTTTCATCATGTAGGTATAAATGCACAAAGTCAAGCTCTCTCAATGCAAGTGAAAAAGATCACAAAAAGAAAAAGACAAGGTCACCTGTCGACAGACACAAAAGACCTGTCGACAGATCTCACAGGTGTGATCTGCCATAAGAAGCATAGTTTAGGAAATCTTCATCTGTCGACAGATGGGAAGTCGACTGTCGACAGATCTCACAGTCTAGAACATCCAGACTTTTGTCGTTTGCACAAAAGAGGACATCTGTCGACAGATGGTCTTCGACTGTCGACAGATCTCACAGAGCTGAAGATCCATACTTCTGTTTGTTGCAAACTTACTGTCGCCTATCGACAGATGGCCAAGACCTGTCGACAGACGGAGTATAATTCAAACTACGGAAAGTTTCTAAGTTATCCTAGGAGGTGTTTCCAACTCTCACATTTCTCCATGTGAGAACTCCTATATTTAAACACCTCTTTGGAGGAAATTTCGAACACAAGCAGCCACAACCAAAAACCCTAGAGCTACTCCAAGTTTCACAAGAGTTGCTGCTGCCCTGCTTCAGACTGCTGCACAGAGCCCTAAAGATCCGTCGATCCAGCAGTTCCTGAAGGAAGAACGTCGAGGATTCAACCTTCTCTATCGACTCAAAGCATTCAAGTCGAAGATTGAACTTCCTCTAGGCGTTCTCAGAAGAGTTCTTCACCAGGATTTATTCTCTCACTCAGAACTCTCTCTGTTTTCATATTTCTACCATCCGTGTGTGTGTTGTGGTGATTCA
Organism: Colocasia esculenta; assembly: GCA_014218235.1. NCBI lineage: Eukaryota > Viridiplantae > Streptophyta > Magnoliopsida > Alismatales > Araceae > Colocasia > Colocasia esculenta. Next base: position 47,957,622 of record CM024765.1, on the reverse strand, counting down.
AGTGATCCTTGTGCTTGAGATCACGTGTGTGTGTTGTTCTGATCGTGGGTGCACATCAGAAAACACGTGTGTGTGAGTTGTAGTCACCGAACTCGCTCATAAGCAGTTTTCTCTATGTGTGTGTGTGTGTGCCGTGGACGTAGGATACACGATTTGTGTACTTCGAACCATGTAAATCTTCGTGTCTTGTGGTTTGAACGATTTTCACGTTAGATGCTTGATAGGCACGTTGCATTCACACACTAGATAGATTGCTAACTCACCTACACATCGTCAACACATCTAAGTCTCATGTTGTTTCTACAGAAAATTCAAAAGACTTTGTTGTGATTGAAAAAGGGTTGTTTTCAAACTTTTAATTGGTAGTAATCTATTCAACCCCCCTTCTAGATTACCATATTGGGATTCCGCAAACTTTCAATTGGTATCAGAGCCGAGTTTCTTGATTTACTGTCTTGTTTGTTTGATCTTACGGTCAGGAGATTCACGGTCAAATGGAATCTAGAAAGGGATTCATGGCCGAGGGTCACTCAGTGACTAGGCCACCATTTTTTGATGGAACTAATTATCCCTATTGGAAAAATCGCATGCAGGTGTTCCTGAGAGCACAGAACTACGAATTGTGGAAAATTGTCCACATGGGTGAGTATACCCTTCCTGAAGACGAGAGTACCTGGACCAAGGATCAAATTTCAAAGGGGACACTCAACTGGAGCGCCCTCAATATGATGCAATGCGCGGTCCATCCCAACGAGTACTCGAGAGTTTCCACGTGCACATCAGCAAAGGAGATGTGGGACAAACTCGATCTCATTTATGAAGGTACGTCTGAGGTAAGGGAAACAAAAGCAAGCATGTTGGTTTCAAAATATGAGATGTTTAAAATGAATTCCACTGAAACCATCTCTGACATGTTTGCAAGATTCATGTTAATAATTAATGGTTTGAAAGGCCTGAAAAAGGAATACTCGGAGAGTGACTTGGTGAGGAAGATTCTTCGGTCTCTTCCATCCTCATGGAACACCAAAGCCACTGTCATTGAGGATTCCAAAGACCTTTCAAAAATGAAATTGGATGAACTCATTGGCTCACTGATGACTTATGAAATAAACATGAAAAGAAAGGAAACTGAAGAAAATCCTAGGAAGCCACTTGCCTTGAAGGCTTCCAAGAAAAATTCCTCAGCTTCCAAGAAGGAAGTCATTCAGGAAAGTAATGAGTCTGAATCGTCTAGTGAGAGTGAGAATGACGAAATGACCATGCTCACTAGACAATTCAAAAAATTTCTGAAATACAAAAGGAGAGGTTCAGGTAACTCTAAACCTTTCCAAAAGAAAGAATTTTTCAATAAATCTGATGCTAACAAAAAATCTGAGATTGTGTGTTATGAGTGCAAAAAGCAAGGGCACATGAGAGGAGAGTGCCCTAAGCTCAAGAAAAAGCTGAAGAAAGACAAGTTCACCTTCAAGAAAGCCAAGGCAATGTTGGCCACTTGGAGCGATGAAGACGAGGATGATCACAGCCAAGCTACCTCTGGAGATGATGAAGTCTACTGTCTCATGGCGAGAAGTGAAGACTCAAATAAGGTAAACTCTTCCTTAGAAAGCTACTCAGTTGATGAATGGGAAGAGGCTTATACTGTGTTATTTGAAAAATTCTGTGAACTAAAATCTGAAAACAAGGCACTCAAAAAGAGAGCTAACCATCTTGTCAACAACACACAAAATGATGAGCAAGTTGCATCATTGATGAAAGACATTGAAATGATGAAAATTGATGAGGAAGCTCACCATGAGGAGATGGATAATTTGAAACTGAAATTCCAAGAGGTTTAAAAAGAAAAGGTTGATTTAATGAACTCCTTTGAAACTCTTCAAGGTGAGCATGAGAAACTGAAAGAAAGATTGGAAAAGACTGAAGAAAATCTAAAAGGGAAATCTGAAGATTTGTCAAGGTTTGTTAAAGGGAAACAAAACCTTGATGCAATCTTGGGGTCAAACGTCTTTGTTCCAAAACATGGGCTTGGGTTTCAACCAGTTAAACAAAAGAAAATTGGTCAGAATTTGATAACATCCTTTGTTGAACAAGCCCAAGTACAAGTAAGAGTACCCCCTCAAAGAACAGCAAAAACAAGGCTAAGGGAATGCAACCCCAAACCAAGGCAAAGAAGCCAATGCGGGTACAGGTTTAAGATCTGTTGACAGCCCCAAGGAGAGCTGTCGACAGGTCAGGAAAACCAGCCCAAAGAAAATTGACAAGGCAACAGAAAGGTAAGATGCCCATGCATGCTCCAAAGAACATCAAGCCCACTGTTGTAAACAAACCATCTTCATGCAAAATCTGTAAAAAGATTGGGCACATTGAAAAACAATGCTGGAATAACCCAAATAAACAAAAATTCAAACAAGTTTGGATTCCAAAGCATTTACTGTTTGGCATGAATGATACCTTGGCACCCAAAGTGATTTGGGTACCAAAACCTCTTGTCTAATCTACATGTGCAGGAATGCCTAGCAGCCCACAATCAAAACAAATGGTACTTGGATAGCGGCTGCTCGAGGCACATGACGGGGGACAAAGGAAAATTCTGTATGCTCGTAGAAAAGGACGGAGGTCAGGTTATATTCGGAGGTAACAACAAAGGCCAGATCATCGGCTCAGGTAAGGTCGGTAAGTTTGCCTCTAACTCAATAGATAATGTGCTACTTGTTGATGGCCTTCATCACAATTTGCTCAGCATAAGTCAATTGTGTGATAAGGGTCACAAAATTATCTTTGAATCAGATTCATGTCAAATACTTGATAAGGAAACAGGAAGTCTGAAGTTTTCTGGAAAAAGGATAAATAACATCTACATGGTTGACTTAGATGATCCAGAAAATAATGATTTGTGTCTTGTAGCAAACAAACAGGACGAGCTTACATTGTGGCATCGTAGGCTCGGTCACGCTAGCTATAATGTATTGCACAAGATCATGAGGCTTAAATTGGTGAGTGGTCTTCCTGAAATTTCCTTTAACAAGAATGAGAATTTCTGTGATGCATGTGCACAGGGAAAACAAACCCGGAAATCCTTCAAATCAAAGGCACCGGTGAGTACTTCTAAAGCTTATGAACTGTTGCACATGGACCTATTTGGACCTACGAGAACACTTAGTCTCAATGGCAAGCGTTATGGCTTTGTCATTGTAGATGACTTCTCTAGGTTCACTTGGGTAAAATTCCTGGCTCACAAGAATGAAGCTCTAAGTGTTTTTGAAGAATTCTTCAACAAAATTGAGCATGGAAATGTCAATAAAATTTGCTCTATCCGCACTGATCACGGGGGAGAATTTGACAATAATTCCTTCTCCGAATTTTGCAGGAACCAAGGCATAGAACACATGTTCTCCTCCCCAAGAACTCCAGAGCAAAATGGGGTCGTGGAGAGGAAGAATAGAACCTTGGTGGAGATGGCTCGTACGCTTCTGGTCGAGAATCAACTTGCGAGAACTTTTTGGGCAGAAGCGGTAAACACGTCTTGCTACATCCTTAATCGAGCCATGGTAAGACCCGTATTCAAGAAAACTCCTTATGAACTTCTGAAAGGTAAGAAACCCACTATTGGGTACTTTAAAGTTTTTGGTTCAAAGGTGTTCATACATAACAATGATAAAAATGATTTGGACAAGTTTGAAGCCAAAAGCGATCAAGGTATTTTTCTTGGATACTCAGAACACTCTAGAGCCTATAGGGTGTTCAATCTGAAATCTAGAACAGTGGAAGAAACTCCACATGTTGTTTTTGATGAAACTCAACTCAAGCCTAACATTTCAAATGCTTACAGGGTTGATGAATCTGAAGGAACAACGTTTGGGGAACTTCAAAGTAAAGGAAAAGAAAAGTCTCAAGCTGGTTCAAAAACTAAGAGTGGATTTCTTCGCAGGTATGATGATGAAGAAGATATTCTTCCGTTCAACAATTCAGAAGATGTACCTGACAAAGATCCACAAGAGGAAGAACAACAACTTGAACCACCTCAAGCACTTCCTCCTCCAGAACAACCTCCTCAAATGCAAGATCTTCCAGGGCCTTCAACAGTCATGAATGTGAGGTATTCAAAAGATCATCCTCTTGAGAATGTGATAGGAATTTAAATGAGTCGGTTCAAACTAGATCTAAGGTTAATCAAATAGTTGAACAGGACCATTTAGCTTTTGTCTCTCAAGTGGAACCCAAGAATGTTGAAGAAGCCTTAAAAGAAGATTCATGGATTGATGCTATGCATGAGGAGCTTGGGCAATTCCAAAGAAATAATGTATGGAGTTTAGTTCCTAAAACCCCTGAAATGTCTGTCATAGGTACAAGGTGGGTCTTTAGAAACAAACTCAATGAAGAGGGTAAAGTGGTGAGAAACAAGGCTAGACTGGTTGCAAAAGGATATAATCAGAATTTGGTGTAGACTTTGAAGAATCTTTTGCACCTGTAGCTAGGCTAGAAGCAGTTAGAATTTTGTTAGCATATGCATGCTCAAACAAATTTAAATTGTATCAAATGGATGTCAAAACTGCTTTCTTGAATGGCTACATAAAAGAGGAAGTCTATGTCTCTCAACCACCGGGCTTTGAAGATCATGAGAAACCTAACCATGTCTATAAATTGCACAAGGCTCTTTATGGTTTGAAACAGGCACCCCGAGCTTGGTACGACAGATTAAGTACATTTCTGGTAAGCAAAAACTACTCAAGAGGTAAAGTAGACCAAACTCTCTTTACAAAGAAAGTTCGCACACACATCATTGTTGTTCAAGTTTATGTGGACGACATTATTTTTGGATCTACTAACCCTTCACTGTGTGAGGAATTTTCCAAACACATGCACAGTGAATTTGAGATGAGTCTAATGGGGGAGCTTCAATTCTTTCTTGGTTTGCAGGTCAAGCAAATGGAGGATGGCTTCTTCATAAACCAAGAAAAGTATGTCAAAGAGCTACTAAAAAGGTTTCAATTTGAACAATCAAAGCCTGCCTCAACACCCATGAGCACAAGTATAAAACTTGAAAAAGATGAGAAAGGTAAACCGGTAGATGCCAAACAATTCCGAGGTATGATTGGCTCTCTCCTCTATCTTATTGCAAGTAGACCAGATATTCAGTTCAGTGTTTGCCTCTGTGCTAAATACCAATCTAGTCCAAAGGAAAGCCACTTAATTGCAATTAAAAGAATTTTCAGATATCTCTCAGGTACGTTTGATTTGGGTCTTTGGTATCCAGCAGGTAGTAGCTTTGACTTGATTTCATATTCTGATGCTGACTATGCTGGATGTAAAATTGACAGGAAAAGCACTAGTGGCTATTGCCAAATCCTTGGCAGTTGCATGGTTTCGTGGGCATCCAAGAAGCAACACTCGGTTGCACTCTCCACTGCAGAGGCAGAATATGTTGCTGCAGGGAGTTGTGCGGCACAAGTGTTGTGGATAAAAAGTCAATTGTGTGACTATAACATTGATATTGGATGCACACCTATCCTATGTGACAACACCAGTGCAATCAACTTATCAAAGAATCCCATTCAACACTCTAGGACAAAACACATAGAAATCCGTCACCATTTCTTGAGAGATGAGGTAGCCAACAAAACCTTAGAAATCAGTTTCATACCCACAGAAAAACAATTGGCTGACATCTTTACCAAACCTCTAGCTGAAGATAGATTCACCACTTTGAGAAGAGAATTGGGCTTGTGTAAATTGCAGTGAAACTTATCCATATACTGAGCATATGTCTCTTGTGTGCACCAACTATGAGGTATATTAAATAGTGTTTGTGGAAGAACAAGTAAAGCTTGTTTGGAAACTCTCATTATGCGTAGAGGAAAGATCCTCCGCCACGTATCCATAGTTGACATGCATGTAAGGGGTATGTACTTTATATAGGGATGAGTTTCTTTACAATTTTCCCATTCTCCACTTCAGTGAAACATTGAAAATCTTAACAATCTGTCTTCCTGAAAGCTTGGTGTGCTCACATGGTTGGTCTAGTTGTAATAGTGTGTCTTGAATATTCAATTGCTTGTTTTCACATGAGCACACACTATGGGGGAGCTAGTTTAGGTTAGATGTCCTTCATGAGAGGAGAATCACTCATTCCATGTGTATCTTCAATTCCCTCACTTGTCATGATCATCTCACTCTTCATTCTAACCTTAAACCAGTTTTGCACAGGCATCTGTCGACAGCTCCCACTCCATCTGTCGACAGATCAGGCCTCACAGAACTCTAATTCTTCTGTCTGTGCAATCTGTCGACAGACGACACCTCATCTGTCGACAGATCTCACAGGTTCTGCTCTGCCCAAACTGGCCTTTCTTCTGTCTGTGTGATCTGTCGACAGGCACTTCTCTAGCTGTCGACAGCCACCAACTCTTCAAGCAATTCATGCCTATTTCACATCCTACTTATTGAGCAGGTTCATGTACTTTCACTAAGGTGTTTATTGGGTGGATATACATGTTTAACTTCATCATATACACATGATATTGATGCTATCCCCTAAACCACCATGATTTGGACATACTACTCATGCTTGGGTTTATGTTACATCATTCTGAAAACATTGAACTATCTTAGAGGATTAACACCTAAACTCCATTGAATAATTTCCTTGTAGGCACACACCATTCTCAAGACAATTGAAAAATCTTATGGTCATTGAACTTTATGTTTTGAACTGAAGGATAATCATATACATTTCCTTGATCTTAAGTTTAAGCTAAAATGGAGAAAAGCTACCTATTTCAGAAAAATATTAAAAAATTGGGATAAAGGTAGAGCTATGATGTGTCTTGCTGAGTAACCGGGGAGACGGGCATCACAAATGTCTGCCCTCGTGTCAAAAAGCCAACTCATTATCTCTATACAACGGTATAATGGAAACTTCGACTGAGTAACTGGGGATATGGGCACTTGTCATGTCTATCCTCATGTCAAAAAGTGTGAAGTTATCTTGAATATCACTTTTCCCATTGCATTCTTTTCTTTAAAGCAAAAAAGAAACGAAATAGTGTGAAGCCTCCAAAGTGTCTCAAATCTAAAGGTCATGTAGTGTCTATGGCTATCCAGAAGTTTAGGCATTTATTTCAATCATCATTTGATCCTCATAAACTTGGGATAGTGTTGGTCTACAATGTCCTTAATCAACCAAGGGTGATGGTGTCTTTTCTCAAAGCATGGAAAATGTTCCCTTAATGATTTAACTTTAAATCCCTTGGGTATTTTGTTTGAACCATTTAGGTAAGTGGGAGAGCCTTAATGTCCATGACAATGATAGGTTACAATATGTGTTTACCCATCTTACACCTTACATATATGCATCATGTAACCATTGCTCCCATTCCGTTCTTAAAAATCCACATCAGAAAATCACTGGCAGAAATTCTGAAGGATCTGTCGACAGATCCCCTAGCATCTGTCGACAGCCGGCGGCAGACCCGGTTTGGGAAGTCCAATGGGCACGCCGTTTGGGGCTTTTTTGGTGGGTCTTGCCTTTTAAACCTCCCTCCTCTTTCTATAAAAAGGCATCCACGGGTTTCCTTCCCCTCCTACCACTAAAACCCCTCTCCACCTCCCCTCCAAATCTCCATACTCTGTCTGGACGGGAAAACCCTACCTTCCCTCCAGTCTTCCTTCCTCACACCCTAGCCCTCACCCACGTCTCTCTCTCACACTCATCCTTCTTGTTCTAGCCTTCCTCATGTCTTCCAGGCCATCGAAGAAACTGGCGTCTCGCCGCCGTCCCTCCTCTTCTCGGGCCGGTGATGACGGGGATGAGGTTGAGCGCAGGACAAAGCATCGGGACGATCGTCTTCCCGAGCTTGTGGTACCTCCCCGTCTTCACCTCACTCACTCCAAGGGGACGCATACCAAGTTTGTCCAGCCACGGTATGTAGAGTTTGAGTCCTTGGTCGTTATGTTTCCTAATCTCCAACCCCTATTCGACAGTCAGGGGTGGACTCAGTTTCTCTACCATCACCAGCGGTATTCTCCTTCCGCCGTTCGTGATTTCTACAACCACCTTGGCTACACACAAGATAATCAGTTCTTTACCACAGTGAAGGGCACAACATTTCAACTCACTGAAAATCTTATCTGCAAAGCCCTTCAAATCCCCAACTCTGGAGCTGATATCCTAACCCACACTCCGGATGCCTCTGTCTACTACTCTCTCCTCACACTTGAGGATTATGATGGCACCCAGAAAATCTCTAAACTCAATGCCAATTCATTTCCTCCCTTGATCCGGATGATCAACCACATATTCACTACCATGATTGTGCCAAAACATGGCAGTCAGGAATTTGTCACCGATGTTCACAAATCTCTCTTCACTTTCTTCCTCCGATGTGAACCCATTAATCTACCACTTCTGATGGTTGGTCTAATCAAACAATGCTTTTATCAACCCCGGAGGTCGATGCCATTTGCCTGTCCACTTACCTCCCTGATGAGGTTTATCGGTATTGTCATTTCGGACAACGAATGCATAGAGCTCAATTCTCGCAACAGCTTTGATCTCACTGCAGCACATCTCATGGGATACAAGCTTGTTGATGGAGTTGTTACCCGGGAGCTTAAGGGTAAGGCACCTGTTGTTGCCGCAGAGGAGATTGTTGAAGAAGAAGATGAGAATCTTGATGAAGATGACGAGGCTGAAGACTCCCAATCTGGATCAGTTGGTAGTGATGCTCCACCTGTGCCGTCCATTCGAGAATTGCTTGCACAGTTACAGCTCCAGATGACCGATGGATTTGAGAAGCTGAATACCAGATTGGACACAGTGGATTCGAGTCTGGAATCACTTGCGGACACTCAAGTCCAGCTCCAGCTCCGTATTACAAGGCTTCAGACAGAGATGCATGACACTCGTCAGGCTCCAGCTCCGCCTGCAGATGATGCTGCCTAGATAGGCTTTATGTCTAGGAATGGGTGTTCACGTAGTGTTTATGTCTTGTCATGTCTGAGTCTTCTGGTCTTTTTATTTCACTCTGTGGTCATGTATTTTCTTTCCCTTTCATGTTTACTCTCAGTCAAACAACTTTTTATACTGTGTATGCCTCTTTCATATCAATGAATTCACAGTGCCATGTTCTATGTTTGTCTATATGTTTGTCTGATGAATGCTTTTAGATGTTGTCAAAAGGGGGAGAAACCCCAATGTGCATTAATTGATAAATTTTGTCATCATCAAAAAGGGGGATAATGTTGGGTTTTCATTCTAACATTTATAACAACATGTTTTTTGATGATGAATAACTTCAGTTGAGGTTTGATACACTTGACACATGACAAAGAACCCAATGCAATACTTGATTGATTGTGTATTCAAAATACTTAACTTCACATGTTTCATCATGTAGGTACAAATGCACAAAGTCAAGCTCTCTCAATGCAAGTGAAAAAGATTACAAAAAGCAAAAGACAAGGTCACCTGTCGACAGACACAAAAGACCTGTCGACAGATCTCACAGGTGTGATCTGCCAGAAGAACCATAGTTTAGGAAATCTTCATCTGTCGACAGATGGGAAGTCGACTGTCGACAGATCTCACAGTCCAAAACATCCAGACTTCTGTCGTTTGCACAAAAGAGGACATCTGTCGACAGATGGTCTTCGATTGTCGACAGATCTCACAGAGCTGAAGATCCATACTTCTGTTTGTTGCAAACTTACTGTCGCCTGTCGACAGATGGCCAAGACCTATCGACAGACGGAGTATAATTCAAACTACGGAAAGTTTCTAAGTTATCCTAGGAGGTGTTTCCAACTCTCACGTTTCTCCATGTGAGAACTCCTATATTTAAACACCTCTTTGGAGGAAATTTCGAACACAAGCAGCCACAACCAAAAACCCTAGAGCTACTCCAAGTTTCACAAGAGTTGCTGCTGCCCTGCTTCAGACTGCTGCACAGAGCCCTAATGATCCGTCGATCCAACAGTTCCTGAAGGAAGAACGTCGAGGATTCAACCTTCTCTATCGACTCAAAGCATTCAAGTCGAAGATTGAACTTCCTCCAGGCGTTCTCAGAAGAGTTCTTCACCAAGATTTATTCTCTCACTCAGAACTCTCTCTGTTTTCATATTTCTACCATCCGTGTGTGTGTTGTGGTGATTCAAGCGATCCTTGTGCTTGAGATCACGTGTGTGTGTTGTTCTGATCGTGGGTGCACATCAGAAAACACGTGTGTGTGAGTTGTAGTCACCGAACTCGCTCATAAGCAGTTTTCTCTGCGTGTGTGTGTGTGCCGTGGACGTAGGATACACGATTTGTGTACTCCAAACCACGTAAATCTTCGTGTCTTGTGGTTTGAATGATTTTCACGTTAGATGCTTGATAGGCACGTTGCATTCACACACTAGATAGATTTCTAACTCACCTACACATCGTCAACACATCTAAGGATCACGTTGTTTCTACAGAAAATTCAAAAGACTTTGTTGTGATTGAAAAAGGGTTGTTTTCAAACTTTTAATTGGTAGTAATCTATTCAACCCCCCCCCCCTTCTAGATTACCATATTGGGATTCCGCAAGCCTTTCAGGGAGGCTTTGAGGTGGTTCACCTCTTTACCCGCATCGGATCTCGTCAATTTTGACATTGTCTCCGAACACTTCATCTCCCATTTTTCTTACATGGCCACCCAAGTCCCTACACTGCTCGACTTGGTGGTGAAAAAGATGAGGCCGGATGAAGACTTCGTCACATTCACCAACCGATGGAGATCCATGGCTTCAAGGGCCGACCTCTCTATCCCGGAGTCCCAAGCCATAACGATGATAGTCACAAACACCACCCTTTTGCTCCATTCTATACTGATGCTTAGTGAGTTCCCCTCCTTTGCACACCTTTACAAACGAGCTAAGGTGGTCCAGAACCAAATTAAGGACTCCTCTCTCCCGCCATTCTTTGAAGGGAAGCCAAAGAGACGCAAGGCTCCCGCGGCACCTACCACCGAGGGGGTGATCGTCGACGAGTCGATTAATGCCTGCTGTCAGCCGTTGAGGCCTCCTAACCAATCCTCCTTCCAATCCTCACCAATTCCCATCACATCCCTCTATGCCCTATTCAACTCCTCCTCCATCTTTCAGCTATACTCGCCCCGGTCCCAAGAGATCTTACTATCCTGCTCTCCCAGAATCCCTCAGAGACAACTAAGGGCATCCAATCAGTGCTCAACTCAAACCATTGTCCAAATTGCCAAGCCATCCAGTCCAGTTGCCAAGTCCCTACAAATCCGGATCATTTTTTCACCCATCTTAAGAGCAGCTTTGCAGACCCCAATCCTCTCCTGCTAGAACTTGAATATCCGAGACCCGTAGGATATGGGGCCATTGTTCCTTGGAAACCTGCTAAGCTTTCTTAAAGGAGGTTCTTCCCGCTTCACAGGAGACCAAGCCAACTTTCCTCAGGCTAAGGTGCCATGTTAGTTTCCTTGCTAAGCTTGCACCCAGCTCATTCCCTGCACTCCTTGGTCCCCTTCCTCTCATCAAGCCAACTCCCTTAATTATTCTTCGAGTTCCTCAATCTCACTCATGTTTGACCCTTTTAACAAGGACTCGAGGTCATTTGTTCTCCACTCAGTCCCTTGCAATGTGCTTATCATCCAAGATCAGGGACAACCTTTTCATCCCAGGTGGATCCATCTACCTTCTTTTCAAATAGGGCACTTTCAAGGGGCACTCTGGCTACTTCGTTATCTGCGTTGGCTTTGGTTTCAAGGGGCATACCATCATTTATATGGTCCGTTGTTTATTCTTATACCAATTTCATATCGGGCCATCTTCAAACATTGGGATCCCTTTGATGCACAATTCAGCTCGGGTTTGGAGCACACCCTTTCAGCTCCTCACATTTCTTTCTCAAGGGCAATCCACACTAGTCAGGAGAACTTCATCCCTGTCTCTGTCAAGTTCAACTCCTTTCTTTATGCTTGAGGGGGACCCCACTTCACTCAATCAGCCTTCTGCTAAGCCTCCCGACTTCTTCCTTTCTTTCCAACATTCTCTCTGTCACAAGGGGCACGCTTTTCCCCTATGGACCATGTTGTTCATTGTGTGTTCCTTCTTCCTTCCATTATTGTACATTCTCCATCCGTACCTTACTTAATTCACATCTATCGCCATCAAAATCTTTCTTCTCGCCTTTTGTCTCTTTCTTCTTGTCTTCCCTCTCACCTCTCACCATTATCATTCAAGATGGTCGCGCGAGAAAGGTAAGTACTGGTTTGCAGGTACCTCCTTGAGAGCAACTCTTCGCCTGAGGCCATCCCGCTTCATAAGGCTCATCTTCGACAATAGCTAGAAGGCCCAGGTGAGATCTCTGCCCAGGGGCATTCCGCTCGGGATGTTCCTACTCACTGTACATACCATTTCGAAATTGTTCGATTTACTTTACTTTTCTCAAAATGTTCCAAAAAAATGGTGTATATATTGTGTACATTTTTTTTCCTCTTAAATATCTTTTAGAACAAAAAATGAAAAAAATGAAAAAAAAAAAGTCATAGATTGGCAATTATCATGCATCTCAAGTCACATGTTAAAGAGTAAGAGGCGCTTGAGTGAACCAAGGGGCTTGGTCTAGCTAAGTCATGGAGATTTCTGTCAAGCATCGCAACCAAGCTTTTGGAGGACAAATTAACATCCACACACTACACATCTCAAAATTTTGAGTTATCTCTCCAAGACAATTATTTGCCCCAAGACACAACAAATGTTACAATCCTCCTTCTTCTTCCACTCGACTGATCAAGACACTCAGCACCCTTAATTTGTTGAGCTTAGTAGTCAAGACAACTTCTCCTAAGGTGAGACTAAGACACCAGAGCACGTGAAGAGGGCAGTGTCCCCACAAGCAAATGAAAGAAAGAACAAAGAAAAAGTAATCAATAGAAAAGAAAAAGAAAAAGAGCATGGTCGTGACCGTGCCTAGAGATAAAATCCCTCTGTTCAAAGTCAAAGTCAAATGCTACATTGCTTGAGTTTTTCCCTAGCTGATTGCGGTAGGGCAATACGGGTGCTCGGCAAAGTAGGGGTTGCCAGGTTCTGACCCTGGGATCCACGAAACACCTTACCTTGAGCCTGCTAAGCCACACATGGCCAGGTTCTCTCATCTAATCAGCACTTTGCAAAAGTGTAGGGGCAATCAAATCAAAAATTTGATAGTCTGAAATCACCTAAAGGGGCATGTTGTCAAGACCATCTCAGCTCATCAATTTAACGATTTTGCTGACCCTCTCGTGAAGTTTATCCCCTTATTTCATCCCTTCTCATTTGAGGATTTCAAACCTTTGAGGTGTCTGAAGGACAAGTTTTTTGTTGAGGACGACAACTCCCTTTTTTAAAATCACACTCGTGTTAATCTGTTCACAAGGGGCAAGGTTATTGTCATGAAGAATCTCAATGTTTCTGCTGGATCAATTTCTCGTTACTTCATCAGCCTCGTACTCTTTCATTGCTTAAAGATAGTTGCCATGTGTTGACAGACAAAAAAAAAGGGGCAAATCATTCAAGCACACATTGCACAAATGCCCCTAAATGGCCTCTCAATTGCTATGCTTTCTGTTTAATCCACTGACAGATGAACGTGCACATCGTTTGACATCTGTGTACTATTGACGGCATTATTTGTGGACGCCGATTGTTGTAGATGGCGCATCTTGTTGACGTCAACTGTAGGTTGGCGGCGATCGATATGGACGTTAAGCTCTCGGAATTTTCAAAAGCTTTTTTTATCAATATGGCCATTATCTCTTATCTTGTGCTTCAAGTTGTCTTGCAGATATTTAAGCATAAGCAGCGCTCCAAATTCAGGAACACTCATGCGACCGTGAGTGTTACACAGGTATGTCTAACGTAGGATTAGTCACCAGAGGCGAATAACTTGGCGACCGTGAACCCAGAGTTCCCCTTTATCAAAAACTATGACGGGTTTGCGATCTCTCAGTTATTCGTATGGCCTTAGAATTTCCTCTGGTTCTGACTTACATTTTAGATAGGGAACCCATGCCAACATGCATTTAGGATTTCACTGCTAACATGCTCTTACTAACTCAAAAAACATGAAAATTTTCCTCAATTACTCTGTGGCTCCCCAGCTCAAGTGGCCTACCAGGTCAGCACCATCTTCTCGAATATCCAAGCTAAATATCGGGTCTTTGTTCCCCCCCCCCCCCCCTCTCCACTTGTCCCACCGTGCAAATCACAAGTAATCATTCCGGTCTTATTGAGTTCGTGTGAACTTTTCACCAGTCATGAGCTTAAGTCTGGACTTCCATCTTTCCAAACATTGATTCCAGTTAAAATCTTTTGATAATTCTTTGAGAGATTAATCAATCCTTGTCTTTACAACCCCCTAAATTTGGACAGACGTCCATATTAGGTCAGCTGGACCAAAACGGACTCCGATTGTGAGATTTCCTTGATTCAACTGTCATATTACAACTCCTATGACTCAAACAACACCAGAAACTAGTCAAAGTCCTAAACGGCAAATGCCAGGGACCCTATCATTGGGTTGCAGTTGTAGTTACACGGGTAGATCACCCTTCCTCTTATCCACATTTGTCTCTCAGATGATTCGTCACTTGCTTCTAGCCTAACTCATTCGTGTGGCTTGCTAGAATTCCTATCCTCGGAGATGGCCCTTCCAGTAAATCTCCGCGTCCTTTGTATACCGAGACACCAACCTTTCAGTCTGCTCTGCTCCCTTGCAAGATCGAATGTCTCGGAGGGGCATTTGTAGACGCGCGATTTGGCCCATCTCTGCGTGGTTCATGGCCCAATAAGGCTGGTTTGACCGCTTGTTGACTTGCCTCGGATCCCATGTAGACGGCAGCATCGGCTGCCGCTGACTCTCAGTTGGCGGAAAGCTCCCTGGACGTCGACTCATGTTGGCGTCCACACATGTTGTCGTCTGCATGGGGTTGGCGGCAGCATCGTTGGATGTCAATCTGGTTTTACTTGGTCTTCGCAACTGCCCGAGATTCCAGCCCACTTGCGCCCTCTCTTCTCCCATGTAATGCATGGGGCCATTCCCAATGGGCAAATGGGCCACCTTGGCACCCCCCTGACATAGTAAAAGTCCTACTTGGCCCCCTCTCATTGGTTCAAGTCCTAACACATGGATTGCTACATGTTCAAGTGTGTTTCTTCACACTTGAGCATCCTAGGCTCTCTAGCTCCGACCCTACTGCCTATATAGGTCGCTCCTTGGCCTTCTAAGGATGGGGGGGAGAGGTCGGACGTCCATACCATGCTACTTTGAGAGAAGAGAGAGAAAAGTGCAATCAAGCTTCCATCCTTCTTTCTTCTCTTCTTCTCATAATTTGGAGCGTCTAGAAGGCTTCACCACGTGCTGGAGGAGCCCACAAAGGGGCCAACCATGCCATCAAACTAGGATCATCTCCCTCTTCTTCCTCTCTTTCCCTTCCTTCTTTCTCTAGCTTTACATGTTGCACACACACTCACACACACCCTAGGCATGTAGGGCACTTCCTACACACCTAAAAAGGGGTTTCCCAAACCAAAAATGGAGGGAAGGAGGGTGGTCATAGCATTTGGCCACCCCTCTTGTCAAGCCCGCAACCGGTATGGGGCTCTCCTTTTGGGCCTTTTCTTTTCTGTTTTGGATGTTTACCACACTTCTCCAAGTCTAATAGAGTCTTTCCTTGTGGCAGGAACACTTTGAATGAGACTGTGGAGCTTATTCTCTTTGGCCGTCCGAAGAGAGGAAAGTTGGAGTTCCGCCATCGTCCGCTACGCGAGGCAGCGTCACCGGCGCGATCAAGATACTTCCTTGGGCACAGGTAAGGCCCTGGCGATCACCCCCTTGCATTTATTCCGTTGGTTTTCTTCTTCTTTCCCTTGGTCAACTTGGTCAAATAGAGAGTCAAAGAGGTCAACCAGCAACCCTTCAACGCCAAATGATGGAGCGGCAACGTTGCTGAACCTCAGGAGGGTCCAACAGCCGCCAGGGTGCGCGGTACGGGGCTTCCACAGACTTAAGGCAGTATAACTAGAGAGAATAGTCATGCAAAGTATAGTAACGATGGCAAGAGAGTGATAGCACTTGTACTTGGAAAATAGCACAACGAGTAATGATAATGGAATGGCCAAGTAACGATATAGCACGTAAAGTTGCACAACGGTGCACTAGTAATGATAGCACTTGTATTGATAGCACTTTGATTGTCATAGATTAAATATTGATAGTATAATGGCACTAGATGTATGCCAACATCTTGATCATTAAACTCCCATGTGCATATATGTAGCATCCGAATTTTTTAATTACATAAAAATTCGAATAAATAAAATAAATAATTTCCATAATATCATAGTATTTAAACATACGTATTATTATCGTATGTGCTAAAACACATCATAAAATTTCATAAAAATTATAAATCAAACCTAAACATTATTAAATGTTTCACAAAGAAATTTGTGCCAAGAAAAATTGGATTAGTCAAGTTTAAGTGTTTTGCGACTTATTATCGTAATTCATGAATAAGTCAAAAAATCATTATCACATGTACTCGGATGAATCAGAAATTAAATAAAAACATATACAGACTTCAAATAATATCCTCTAATGACACATCAAGGAATTTGGGTCAATAAAAATCGTTGGACTTGGTTTAAGAGTTATTGTGACGGATTATCCAAATTAGGAAACAAGTCAGAAAACCGTTAACACGGAAATACGACGCAACCAAAATTAAATAAAATGTTGGAGAGACTTCCAACATTATATATTAATGACCCAATATCATAATTGAGCCAATGGACCACATATGGCCCAAAAATCAAATGAAGCTAGAAAATACATGGAAATTCGTAACCATAAATAGGCTGAAATTAGAAAGAGGCAATTAGAGTTGAATTGGGATGAGAACATGCATTCTTGGCAACCCAAATTCGTGCTTAACTATGGGGGGAGGTTTCCTATAGCCTCACACACTCTAATGGAGGAAGAAATCCTCAAATTAGGAAACTAATATGTCAAAACCGCAACCCTAGTTTCCTTGTCACAATAGGACTCCTAAACACCATGGATGCTTAAATACTCTCCACCAAATCCTTGGGGACGAGTTTATATCTTGTTGGGGTCATGTGGAGGAGTTCTTAGCGGTTGGGGAGCAGGAGATCACCCACACCAAGCCGTTCTTCTTCCCCTTCTCGTCTGCTGCGACCTGCACAAACCGTCCACTTGAAGTCGACCAAAGGTGAGTCAAACCATAACCAAACGTTGCAAGGCCTATACCCTTGGAAAGAGGGTCAAGTCTACATTCTAACCCAAGTGGAATGCCCAAATGTCATGTAGTATACACGGAGTATTAAGTGTTTTCCTCCAAGTGGTCTGAACATGGGTTTTCTGGAAAAATGGGACTTCTTCAACCCAGAAGATAGGTTTTCTCGGGCCAAACCTTAACATTTCTTATACCAATATGAAGAGCATCAAGCTAACGTTCGTTTCCCACTGATTGCATCTAATTCCAATGAGTAGATTTTGAATTATAAGCATTTTCCCCAAGTCACGCACTGTCAAGGCTTTTCCTATTCTTTATATGTTGCATGTGATTCAAGACCAAATTAGAGAAAACACACAACATGAACGTTTTTCTAATAGTTGTCCTTATCATGTTTATGTTGAACATTTTGTCTAAATGTCAACCGTTAGAGAGTTATAAGCATGGCAAGAGGGTTACTGCATGATACCATGTTTTTGGGTTGCAATTGGCTTTTACGTTGTGTCGAATTATCATGCATCTAGAGGTCATTTAAAATCATTTAAAAATCATAGTCTACATCTATTCCATGTTCCCAACAACTTTCATGATGAGACTTTTATCCTAAAAGCCCTAATTATTTCGGCATCATACCTTGCAAAGTAAATCTTACATTTGACTGTTCTCAGTCTTCTATACCTCATGTTAGACTTGATCAAAGCCTGTCGAAACCATTAATGTTTTCTAATTCTATTTACTGGAAGCACCCTTGCGTGTCTAGGTTGGTTTAAAACTGGTTTCGTGATTTTTCATGCACTGTACAATTTGTTCTCTATTTCGAAGCTCCCTATGTCAATATAAGGCAGTCCTAGACCGTAATCCAGAACATGTCTTTTCTCTGCCGGATTTAGGCGCAGACCCTGTGAACGCGACGGCCCGATAGGCCGCGTTCTGAGGTCTTGTCGCGACAGCAAACCAGTCGCATTTTGAATGTGACGAGCACGCCGTCGCTATCTCTCTGCCTGATCTGACTTGCCTTGTCGCGTTCTGTACATACCCTTGTCGCGTTCTGTCCCGCCCCCGTCGCAACCCTTACTGGGGTGTGTCGCGTTCTCAAAATTTTGCATGAAACACCACTTATTTCTTTTGAAAAACTTACCGCTATACCCGAGGTCTGTTTAACATGGTGTTTAATGTGTAAATTGCATGTTTTTGGTCCGGTCATTACATGATAGTTATTTAATGGCTTAAAAGTGGTTAACCTATTAAAAACTATAATTATATGAACAGTATTCTAATTATTCTCTTAATGATGTGATCATTCATGAAACTTGTGATTCGCTCTTGTACTGTTCTAGCTTGATTAAAATGATAATTATTATCTTAAAATCTTGCAAACCTATGTGTAGTTAAATGCATTGTTCATTACATGCCATCATGTTAAGTGTTTTCCGCAAGTTTGAGACCGATGGATTGTGAATTGACACCCGTACATCACTACACCCTTGCACTTCTAGGCAGCCCTTTCTTGGGGATTTGGAAGCTCTCTATCGGTCATTCCGAATCAGTAGACTAGCGACCTTTTCTCTAAGACCTCCATAAATCTCCGCTATCCGTGGATTCCCACATGGAGGCCGAGTTGGTTGTACCATTGAAGTTCCCCGGAGATAGCGTGCACTTCCTCTCTCTTCTTGTTCTCGTGAGTGTGATTTACAATCTAGACTAAAGCTATTAATGTAAAGATTAAACTAAAGTACAAATCGTACCGTTATGCTGCCCAATTTATCTCTTGACCATTGTTCTCATGAAATCATGTTCAATTTACTTATTACTTATTCTCATCATCATCATGAACATGACATTACACATGTTTACTTATTGAAACCCTCATTGGCCATTGTTAATGACTGTGGGTATCTACATTTAAAAATTGAAATGAGATGCTGACCGGGCACGGCGAGTGTCCAAGGGCTCCAGTCTATCCCCAATGACGGAGAGTCATAAATTTACTGTTAACCATGGGGTATAATGATTACTGACGATGCATCTACGCTGGGAGTCTTGCTTGCTTGTTGAATGATAGATACAATAACCACATACACGTGTCCTGGTGTACATTCTTGATGGATCTTTTCTTGGTGTACATTAGTGTCTACGTGCCTGATTAGTGTTACATGATCGTGCTCGTGCGTTCTTGCTTGCTTGCGTGATATGGCCATCCTGCATTTAATGCAATTAGTGAAATCTTGCGTTCTTGACATCAAGTGAAATCTTGCGTGCTTGTACAAAGTGATCTATTGCTAGTTCTATCTTGTCATCTTGTTCAAAAATCTTGTTCTATCGTGATCACTCTAGCTAGATTGTTTCATGTATCATGTTTTTAATGATTTGTATTCGTACATGCATATCATGACAACCATCGTGCTTACCTAGTTCTAAATTGCTAATCACTTATATCATTGCCCGCATATTGAGATATAAATCCTACTGGGCTAGTTTGCTCATTCCCTACTTTTACCCAATCTAGGTGACTATGAAGTTCAAGAGGAGGAGCAAGTCGAGGATGGGAATGCATCCGAGTGATGAGCGTCCCAACTATGAGTCTAGTTATAGTAGTTTGCTTTGAGTGTTAGATTTATGTAGTAGGAAGTGAGAAATAAAATGTACTTTTCCTTTTTATTGAGTCTTAGTCCTGTAATAGTTTCCATTTGGGATACAATGAGTTGAGATTTGAATATAAGATTAGTTGAGTTCAAATTTGGGCCCTATGATGATGTATGTTGTTATACATTAGTGAGTGCTAGCTAGAGGCTTATTTTCCGACTGTTCACGTCTCAGGATATCGACTTGAATTGTTCCGCATCATTAATATCCGCTGCGAAATTCTCGGGACGTGACAATATAGCACTTTTCGGGTGCTCCTCCCAGGACCAGATCGGACCATATTACACTGGCATAAGTCATATTTCTTATCTTAGACAATCATATAGATGGCCAAATAGAGTACCAAGAATAGATGAGAGTAGTAGATGAAATAGACAAGATGGTAGAGTGAACATGAACACATGAGAGTACAAGGATAGTAGATGAGACAGGGACATAATCGTAAAACCATGATAAACATCAATAGTCACAGTTGCACAGCACACCGTCGTGTGCCGGCAGTCTGGTTGAAGTCACCACCACCCACTAGCCATGCCAAGACACAGACTAGATGGTCCGGCGTGATCACAAGGTAAGAAGGAAACACACTAAGGCAGTTGGATCGTGTTGATTCCTACGGGTGTAATGGGTTTTAAGGGTACAACCAGCTCGTCGGCTAAGGATGTGCGCCAAAGCCAAGGAGACTTACGGAGGCCTTGACAAGGAGTCCTTGGTCCAGTCAGGAGTATTCCCAATGGAGAGGTGGTACATGCCAAGAGAGAGTGTGTATAAAACAAGTGTCCGTCGTGCCTCGAGTGCTCGAAGGCTGAGGGAAGCGGTAACGGTGCACAAAGCGCGCGATTTAAAATGAAGACAAGTGTTATTTAGATAATTGGAAAATTAAGTGAATAGTTATATTCATTTACCAGATACATTATTGAGTATTTTTCTTTTATAAGGTCTTATGGCAAACGTTAATGTTAAGGGTGTGCAAGTGTAAGAAAATCAAGAGAGCATGAATAATCGTGCATATGTCTTTTAATTAATTGAATTTATGAAAATTTTAACAAATAAAAATATTCAGACTATTACTAATCTTAACAGTGCATGATTTAGCTTAAACAAGGGTTAAATGGCATATAGAGCAGGGGCATAAAAGCAATTTTATGTTCTGGCCGAAGTCTTGAAATCGCGATGGGCGGTCCGGGCGCGTCAGATGAGCCGGCCGGGCTGGCGCGGTCTGGGAGGGAACCGCGACGGCGCGGGCCGTCATGTTTAGAACATAATGGACCGGGCAGTCGCGACCTCTCTGATATCGCGATGGGTCGGGCCGTCGCGATTTCAGATAGGCGGCCCGATCCAGAAAAGGGGTTCAACCCTTTTTCAGGTTGGGTCCATCCCTCCCATACATGATACAGGGTACTTCTAAAATCGATATAAAATCGCACGATGATCAAAAATGATGGAACCACTTCTAAACAAAACTAGACATGAAGATCTATCACTGGGCATGAGTAATTAGAAAATATATACGTATAGAGCATGCTTTAATTAGGTTACTTTTTAAGGACCTAAACATGCACAACCATGGATCAACGAATTAATTGGCAATAGATACATGATGAAAATTGGGGAAACTAAGGGCGTTTGGAAGCTAACAGTATGTAGTATTTATGAGAATATTCGCATGGCATGGGATCAAGTACATGCATGGATTGAAGGCAAACATGTAGGTTCGGGTGCAAAGAGATGACAGAGATTGAAGTATTTAATACTCCTTCATGGAGCCATGAAAAGAGGCAAACCATAGGGCTTTGCAAGAGGGAATCATGGTCTACCTAGGGTAAAATTTAATTAGTTCGTGCTTGAGAGATTGCCTACCTTTTGTTGTTGTAATGAAAACCTAAGTTTGATGACGAAGAACGAGATCTCTCCTTGGTTCCTAGCCTCCTTCCCTTGCTCTCCACATCCAAAACTCCTCCTCTTCATCCTTCAAAGCTCCAACAACGATCTAGGGTTGGATTGGTATGAATTGGGGGTGTATTGGTGAGTTTAGAGAGTCCTTCTTTCCAAAAACTCCTCCTTTCCTTAAAACTCTAAATTTCTATATTTATCTCCATATTCCTTGCTTTTATCTACCTATTAGGATTTGGGAGAGGGTTAATTTCGTAGGTAAAGGGTTAGGGTAAGTCTAGGACTCCTTTTAGGATAGATATGAGTTGTTTTAATAATTATCTTAACTCTTTACTATTTATTACTATTTATTACGAATTTAACTAAATTAACTCCCATCCAAAGATAGGCTCTTGTAATTTTGGTCCATTAACTTATGGTTGGATCATTAGAATAACCCATTCCCTAATTTTGGCTTAATGGGTATTGATTTAATTCCTTTTAATTCAATTATTTCTTCTTTATTCTAATTTAATTTAATTTATCATATTTATTTAATTAGATTTTTATTTTATTTAGGATTTTAAAAAAATTAAGGTTGCTACAGATTCCCCCCTATCATCATTACATGGATCGTGGAGTATGACGAGTTTGTATGTCTGGTTCAAAGTACATCGAACAAAAGTTTGAAATTTCTTTCATAATGTATGCCTCGACAATAGAACCCTCAACTTTTGCCTGATTGCGAACTTTTATTTTGAGGTCATGCATACACCTACATCAACAATTTAGATGACAAATGACAAACATATCATACATATGTTGTGACGGACCACATCGTTCAAACCCGTTAGCCTGATAACGAGCTTGACACGACTCCGCCTCCCGTGAACGGACCGAAGTCTCGCAATGGATATCTCAAACACGTGTCCAGGAAGAATATAAAAGACAAACCACAATAGTAAGAGACACAAGAAAGAACGTGTGCTCATATCTGCATATAACAATTTACAACTGTCCCATTACAATATTACATATCCAAATTAAGAAGAGTACAACTACCTGGGGCATACCCCGAGGGAGCACAAGCTCGCATAACTCTACTAACACTACTGTTGGTGGTACAAGTCTGTCACAGTGTCTCCGCAAGCCACACCATCAGTAAACCCTGAAAAGAACTGTAAGGGTGTGAGCCTCAACAAGTCACTGGCTCAGTATCCAACCCGGACAACACACGCTACAACTGATAGCAAGCACGAGCCGGAAAGCACGAGCCGGAAAGCACGATGCCATCACACGGGACAGACTACTGGTTCATGACGCCAGTATCCAACCCGGACAACACAGCACAAGAACTACCTCTCAGTCTCGCAGTCACGGACGTAAGGTCCAACTGCCGCTCCACAACACAAGTAAGGCCAAAGAACTGTGGAGACCAACCAAACCACCACAACCTACAGGTCACACACCCTATAGGCCTTCTCAGGCGAAAACCCCAATCCGAGAACCATCTCCGGATTTCCATGCAAACCACCCTAAACATGATTTCAACCCGGTTTTCATGCTTATTTCACCTCCTAGACATGGTATCTACTGTTCTTAAAGTGGTAAACACACTATCATGCAATCTACGTAATAAATCAAGGTAGAACTCCCTACCTTCACGAAGAACATGCAAACTGGCTACGGCACGACGTCTCCCCCGCTCCATGCAACGACCTCGCGTTGAGAGCGTGTCGAACACCTCGCCGAAACGCCGAATCGCCCAATGAAACCGCAGCAACTCCTCTCCTGGGTCGAGCAGAGCTTGCGACAGCTCTGTTCGGCCAAACCTTTTTAAAAACCGCACAGCAGTTGGGATCGCGACATACCTCCCCGTCGCGACCTAATCGCGACGGACTAAGGTGTCTCCTTCCCATTCCCGACATCAGCAAACCCCACTCCATGCGCGGCACATGGCGCACATGCAGACGTCGACCCCAACGGCGGAAACCAGAATGCGACCCTCACTGCCGTCGCATTCAGAACGCGACCTACACCTCCGTCGCGTTCACATCCAGTGAACCAACGGGCACTACGGGCCTAACTTGTCGGCCTACTAAGCTCCGCACACGCTCGGAAGCCACGACCAAGGCCTAATGACCCCACATTGGTCATGAGCACCACGCCAAAACCCGCAAACGGAAATCCGAACTATCATTAAACGACGATCCACGAAGATCCGAAGAACACGGTACGTTACATATGTAGCAATTCTAAGAAGAAAAAAATTAATATTTAAATATACCTCTCAAATGGAAACATTCATCTATATTGTACTAGCCCTCCGACTTTAGCTTCATATGGTAGATGTATAAGCAAATACTCCATCGAATCAAAGAATGCAGGCGGAAATATCCTCTCTAACTTGCAAACGATAGTGAACACATTCTATTCTATGGTTTGCACATCCTAAAGTCTAAGTTCTGATGCACATAAAATCTTAAAAATTTTACTCAACTCAAATAATGCTCCTCATAGAGGCTTCAGCAACATGTCACGGAATGCAATGGGTAGCAATCTTTGCATGAACATATGGCAGTCATGACTCTTCATTCTCTATATTTTTCCCTCACTGACATTGACACAACGAGCAATGTTGGACACATAACCATTAGGGAATCTCAACTATTTTAGCCACTGGCAAACTTCCTTTACTTGTCCACTGCCAAGCTCATAAACTGCTTTGGTTTAATTAATTTTCCATTTACTTCAACAAGTTCTAACTCTAGATGCTTACAAAGCATGGACAAGTCCAAACGTGCATTAATGTTGTTCTTTGTTTTACTGTTTATGTCCATAATGGTATTGAACATATTATTAAAGACATTCTTCTCGATATGCATCACGTCCAGATTATACCACACAAGAAGAGTTAATTAATAAGGTAGCTCCCATAAAATACTTTTCTTCACCCAGTTGTGATCATTCCCAAAACCTGGGAGATGCCATGTACTGCCCATCAATTGTGTTACATCTGGTAATTTTTCTACCCGTGTTGCCATATGTTGACCTGACAACTGCTCGAACAAAACATCATCTACTTCCAATCTATTCTTTTTAAATGTGTCTTTTTGTCTTCTAAAGGATGATCCTCTGCTAAAAACTATCGATGACAATCAAACCAGCATGACTTCTCACCATGTTTAAGTACAAATGATTTGGTATTATCCATACAGTAAGGACATGTTAGCCTCCCATGTGTGCTTCAACTAGATAGCATTCCATAAGCATGGAAATTACTTATCTTCCACATTAATGCTGCCCTCATGGTGAAATTTTACTTTCTAAATACATCATAAATATTGACTCCATTAGTCCATAATAATTTCAGCTCATCAATCAATAGTCTGAGATATATGTCTATATTCTTTGTAGGGTTTTTCAGACTAGGAATTAGTAAGGATAGGAATAAATTCTATCATTTCATGCACATGTTCGGCAGAAGGTTATATGGTGTCACAAACACTGGCCACCTAGAGTAAGAAGCCATTGAACCTCCAAATAGATTAAATCCGTCAGTGCATAAACTCAGCCTCACATTACGCGACTCCCTTGAGATGGTTGGATGAGCATGGTTGAAATGAGTCCAACCTTCACTATCTGTAGGATGATTGATTATATCCTTGTCGCGATGAACTCTTTCCACTTGCCATCTCATATGTCGAGCTGTCTTTAAGGACATATATATCCACTACAGTCTGAGTGTGAGAAGAAAATACTGCAATGACGTATATGGTATATCCTTTTGCTTCGAATTATCCCCTCTTTTAGATTTGAATCTATCATGATGGCAAATAGAACATAACATCTTATTTGCATCCTCTTTGTAATACAACATACAATGATTAGAACATGCATCTATTTTCACATATCCAAGTCCTAACTCATTAGCCATCTTCTTGGCACGATAAAATTTTGGAGGCAGCTTCTTATCTCGAGACAACATA
Source organism: Colocasia esculenta (assembly GCA_014218235.1). Lineage (NCBI taxonomy): Eukaryota > Viridiplantae > Streptophyta > Magnoliopsida > Alismatales > Araceae > Colocasia > Colocasia esculenta. The sequence continues at coordinate 47,931,837 of CM024765.1, read as the reverse complement.
CTCTTGATGATGAGGAGGAGACGATCAAAACAACTCTCACTTATGTGAAATTCATATTCAAGTTTAGTAACTGTGACACAGCTGACAACCGAGTGTGTTTTTGACAACCATCCCATAATGGCTCATTAGCATCCTTAAGTAAATGATAAAATCTTTCAACTCCCTTGTTCGGTACTTCTTTAGTGTATATAGGATCCTCATGTACATTGAATGTGGGACCAGTGGTATCTACAACCATATCCATGTACGTACTTATGTCTACCACATTACTAGGCTCGTACAACCAGAGATCCTTACCATGACATATCCAATTTTTATAACCTTCAACAAACCATTTTCTATATAAATGATGTTGAACCTCCCATGGCGAAATCCACTTCAAATTTTTACAAATCATATAAGGACATTGGATGCAACCCTCATTGTCTACTGTTGGACTTGGATTTCCCAATGCAAACTGAATGAAAGTCTCAACTCCGACCCTAAACTTTACAAACACCACATAATCAACCAATATTAACACACAAATAACTTAAAATTTCAAACTCAAGAAAATAAGTCCAACCATTTTCACACATCGTTCGACGCAACCGAAATGAATAGGAAGGATATATTATTTAGATTATCACTTTTTACCCATATGTGAATATTTGATCGCAGTTAGGTGGTCATTTGCTATATGTGTTTGTACAATTTGCTGAAAATTTTTACAGCATCTCTCCACACCTCTCCGATATACCAAAAATATTTATTGATTAAGATATTTTCTTAAACACTTATTAATAAGTGGTTAAGAAAATATTCAAAATCAATAAAGATATATCAGAGAGGAATGAGTAGATGCAACTAAAATTTTCAACAAACAGTATAAACAAATATAGTAAATGACCATCTAACTAAGATCAAACATTCACAGACTATCCAAAACGGAACAATTAAAGACTTTGAGTTAGATAAATATATTCTCATCATTCTAATTGAAAACTTACACATCAATCCCAAAGTCCATGAACCAGAGAGTTCATTGACAATGACTTAAAACGCTCTCCTAAGGTGTGTGTAGTGTTAGGTTGCATCACGCACTTCAACTCACATGGAGCACTCTACTTAAATAACATCAAATTAAAAAAATCTCATTGATATGCATGCATAGATCGATTTAAGTGACATATAATTTAAAGAACATTCAAATAAAGAACTTCAAACTTAATTCATATGTATAAATCTAATGAGAACATCTATGCATAACTTAATTTAAAGAACATCAATTTTAAAAACATCTAAAAAAAGAACTCTAATTTAAGACACAATGTTAACAAAAGGAATAATATGCAAGCACATAGTTTCATGATATTTATCAAACAATAATAAAAATTAATTATTTATATAATTATATTTTGTATATATTATGACTTTCACATTGGCCAATCTATAATTCTATATAGAAGCAAATTTGGCCAATCTATGATTCTTTTGGGATAAAGAAGTGCAAAAAAGGAGCAAACATGAAAAGAAATGTTTCTTAGTTAGCCATGATAGCCTTATATCATCAATGAATTAAACTATAGTGCATCTGTGTAGGATAAAGACATGCTTAGATATACAAGGGTCCATACATTGTAACATATGGTTATATATTACGTCCAAATTCCGAACAAATCCCATAATACACAATCTAATACATAATCTGATTCAATGGAGGCCCTGTCTAATAATTCTATGTTAGGTTATATAATACGTAATTTAGTAATGGGCTCCTTATCAGACATTACGATGATGACCTCATCTGTATGAGGGACTGAGGGTTGGATAAAATTTGGGAGAGGAGACAGAGTGCTCCTGTTAAAATAGGGAGCAGGAGGTGCTACTTCCCATGATATAGAGAGGGTGTCACTGTGTGTGCATGTGTGAGAGAGAAATAAAGAGAGAGAGAGAACCCCCTCTCCACCCCACCCACCACACCACTGAGCACCCCCAACCCCCCAAACCCACTGCCCCCCCCCCCCCCCATTGGGCAACACCAACCCCCCCACCGAGCACCTCCCCCACCCTCCCACTGCGGCCCTTCCCTCTCCCCCCCCCCCCAACCGATGGAGCACCCACCTCCCCACCACACTGCCCCCAGCCCAAAATGGATTTCCCCACCACTGAGCAACCCTCCACCATTGAATTGAGAGAGAGAGGCTACCTATGTGGTGGTGTTTTCCTGTTTGGGCCGGAGTCAAATGGGCCTCCACTGGGAGATGATGGGAAACGATCGTCGATGCGGATAGTAGCCTACAAGAACCAGAACTGGATCAGGGGGGCCCGGTTGATGAACCGGGGGGAACCCTCCGATGCCTAAGTCAGATGACTGTAGGAAGGCTTGAAGAAGAAGGGTTCGTTGCTGTGTGCCTCGCGTGGAGGTGAGTGTATGGCTAGGGTTTCGTTACCTTTGCATGAAGGGTACCTGTGCCTTTTATAGGCGAAGGTTCTGCAGCAGTTGGACATGCCACCCTTTGATGACGCCGAAAAGGGCGCGTCGGTTGGCGTCTATAGTGGGAGTTACCCATTGAGGCTCCCGTTGAGGGGCCTTGCGGTTAATACTCCCCTAGATCGTGGGGCACGTGCGGTGCTGCCGTGGTAACCGCTGCTAGGAGGCGAAGGGGCTTCTTTGTCCTTCTTGGTCGGGAGGTACCGAATAGGTAGCCTGCTCGGTGGCTGGGTGTATGTTCAGTGTTCGGAGGCATTGCCCGCGCAGGTGGGGCCGTAGCGTGCTTCGAGCAAGATCTGTTCGATAGGCCAAGCCTGGACCGAACAGGCTGGGGGTGTCCAGAGACCACCCATGGGAGACCCTAGAATGCCTTTGGCTGCCATAACGTGTTCGAAATCTGCCCGAAGACACGTGGCTGAAAGGCCGGAGCCCTGGCATCTAGATGGGTCAAAAATGGGCCGTACAGGGCCTTGATGGGCCCACGGGCCCCCACGGGCCCAAGGGGATAGAAATAGCCTCCACACTTGCCCCCCACGCTCTCATGCTTGTGCGAGGATCGCGACACTTGAGAGTGGAGGTCTGCTCGGACGTCATTCGCATTAAATGCGATATCGACCTCGGCGGTGCGAACAGGGCCAGGGGGACGCCATTTGACATTTCTCCTCGGGGACGACAATCCTCATGATGGCGGAGATGACGTGTTGAGTGGCGAAGCTTGCTCCGTACATTCGAACGGGCTGTTGGAACCTAGGGAAACGTTGCTTCTGATTTCTCGAATTTCGCGCCCCTTCTTCCTTATAAGGAAGAGGTGGGGTGAAGGCGGGGCTCACGCCTTCGAAAATCCTTCCTTCTCCACTCTTCTTCGTCTCCGGGGTCTTCGTCTTCTGTCCATCCCACTGGTTTCCCTCTTTTCTTCCTTCGCTTTCTTCTTCCTCTGCCAGCCATGTCGCAGAAGGGGAAGAGCATCGCAGTCTCCGGAGCGAGTGGGACGGTGCCAGTGGCGGCCCAGGGGCCGAACTACCACTCCTACGAAGGCCTTCGAGAGCGGTTCCAGATCGGTGATGAATACGACATCGTCATGGTGAAGGAGGAGGAGTCTTACCTGGTGAATAAACCAGGATGCTTCACCCTCTCCCTGTACCTGCTAGAAGCAGGGTTCCGGCTACCGTTGCCGGAAGTGGTGATGGCGCTTCTGAACACATGGGGGTCGCACCCATCCAACTGACCCCAAATTCCTAGCGGACGATTTGTGTGTTCTACATTGTCTGCAAGCTCAGGGGAGTGCGGGGCTCAGCGGAAGTCTTCCAGGTGCAATTGAGTCTCGCGTCCTCGCCGCTGTCTGGAGAAAGTGTTTACTACACCAAACACTACCGAATAGGATGCAGATCAACTTCGGGAAGAAACATTCCAACAACAAAGGTTGGATGCATCGCATCTTCTTCGCTGGCCACCGCGAAGATGCGCCGGAGTGGGGGTTCCCCACTCAAGTTCGGACGCCTCGGAAGGATTCCTACCCCTTCTTGATCCAGGACGAGGCTAAGGCCTCGGACAGCTTGAACCTGGTGTCAGTTCGGAACGCCGAGGATTTCTTGACGGAGTTCCAACTTGTCCAGCATGGTCTGAGCCAACCAAGGGGTAAGTAACCAAACTCACTCCGTCCTTGGGCCTATCAAGTGGCTACCTTTTGACCATCTTTTCCCTGTGCAGATGCTGAAGAGTTGGCCGTTGGTCGGGACCAGGAGGCCATGGAGAATTATGTCGAGCAAATCGCCGTGACCACCTGCCTGGTTTACGTGAATGAGGATACTCCCGCCACAATAGCTGAGGAGCGGCGCCCGACCAGTCCCCAGGCCCCTGAAAAGAGGCCTCCGACGATACATCTCAAGAGGAAATCTGGGGCGAAGGTGGCATCGAAGAAGGCAGCGCAGCCTGTGACCGAGGAGGAGGCCGAAGAGGCAGAGGAGGTTCCCCAACTTCAGACGCGGAAAAAGCAGAAGCTGACAAAGGTGGCTGTGCAGATGAGGCCGCAGGCTATGATAGAGATGAGACCCCTGTCGAAGGAATGGGTTTTCTTCGAGTTGGGGCTGGTCGTGGTCAGCGACCAGTCTGATGAAGGCTCCTCAAAGAAGCGAGTGGGGGCGTCAATGCCCCAAGGCCCCATTGCGGGCCGAACAGAAGCGGTGGCCTCAGTTGGAGCATCCAGCACCGTAGCCGCAGAGCAGACTGTGGCGGAAGGCGAAGCCATCACCGCCCAAGGGTCAACCTCCTGAGGGGCCGATGAGGCGGTGCGTGCGGTGGAAGTGCTCAAGGGGGCAATGGTCCCCATTCCCCCCATCGAAGCAGCTATGGAGGTTTGAACGTAGACAGCTATTGCGGGATCTCGCGAGGCCAAGAAAATGGCCGAGACTGAGGAGGGAGAACCTCAGGGGTCACCCGTTGTTGCGGGAGATCAAGAGTCGACTGCCACCGCGGGTGCCACTGACGCAATTCGAGGGGAGGTTCCTTCTGCAGGGCAGGCCAACACTGCCGACGAGGGCCGGGCTGGCTTCGAGGAGGATCCCCTCCCCCTGACGCAATCGTTGAAGGCAAAGGCTCTGCTACAACCTTCGGCATCGTACCTGGAGGCGGCCCTGGAGAGACTCCAAGAGGGCCCATCTAGGGGTCTGCCACCCTGCCCCAGCGCTTCTCATCTGGAGGTGTTGGCGCGGTGCCAAGGGCAGGACCCCGAGGACACCCCAGAGCGCTCAGAGGAGGTCTACCAGGAGTAGCACATCGACGAGGATGGGTCAGCCGACATAGAGGCTCTGGTGGACAATGTCGCACACTCGTTAGGAGTGCTCAAGAGGCTGGCTTTGTGGGCTCAAAACCATCAGCAAATGTGGGATGCTGAGTTCACTTATTGCAAGGAGCTCGAGGCGCAGCATCAGAGTAGGGAGGCCGAGCTAAAGGAGGAGGTGAAGAACCTCCAAGACATACAACCCTCAATCTCGCCGTTGCTCGGGCGGAGAAGGAGGCGCTTACCAACATCCTATTCGAGGCCAAGGCCCGTGGCGTGATCGAGTACAAGGCGGGGCTGGTCTTCAAGGAAGACTTGGAGCAATACAGTTCCCTTTGCTATAAGGTGGGTCTTGGCGCCGGGGAGGACCGAGGATGAAGGCTGGCTTCTATCGAGTATGCTCGAGAGGCCTTCAAAGCTGCCCTTCGCGAGTGTCGACGACGGACCCAGGATCTGCGCCTGGATGGAGTGCACTTCACGCACTTTCAGGCGGGACGGATGACTTCTGGGAACGACGGTGTTGGCCCCTCTGAGCAGGCCTCATGAATGTATTTCCTCCCTTTTTTTGTAGATCATCCTAAATGAGCACCTTTTGTAAGAAGAATCTGAATAGATCCTCCTTTTAAGCTCATGAATGGCCTCTTTTTCTATCTCTTTCCCTTATGCTTGTTCTGTTCGAATCGGAATTCGTCAGTCGTTTTAAAGGGTTCGTGATTGCAGGTCGTTTGGAGTTGAAAAAGGGTCCCGACTAGGGGTTTATGCCGAACACCTTCTTGCTTTAGGGTTTGGGTATCACACTAGCCTTTCGAGCTGAAGAGCTTCGACTAGGGATGTCCCGAATACCCCTTCAAGCAGACCAAAAGAATGGGAAGGAGAGTAGGGTGCCATGTAAAAGGCTTTTATAGATAGTAAGCCTTTAGATTGGATACATGCCAAGTTCTGGGTATAGCTTCGCTGCTAGGAGTAGTCAGCTTATAAGAGCCTTTTCCAAGAACCTGGGTAACCTGATAAGGTCCTTCCCATTTTGGGGCAAGTTTACCAATTGCTCTTCGGGGATCCGATGTCGAGTAATGGCGTAGAACAAGGTCACCTTCGAAGAAGCGGTGCTCCTGACCTCGGGAGTTGTAATATTGCGCGAGTCGTTGTTGATAGGAGACTAGTCAGATGCTGGCGTCGCTTTGGCATTCGCTGAGCATGTCTAGATTCTCCCTAAGCACACGGTTGTTAGCCGCTTCATCGAAGTGCGTTGTTCGAATAGTGGGAAGAGCCACCTCTAAGGGCACGACAGCTTTTGTGCCGTAAGCCAAGTGGAAAGGGGTCTCTCCGGTGGCCACCTGAGCGGTTGTTTGGTGGCACCACAGCACGTTAGGGAGTTCTTCAATCCATGAACCTCCTGCAGCTTCAACCCTTGTGCGTATCCCGTGCAACAGTGTTCGGTTGGCGTTTTCGACCAGACTGTTTGCTTGGGGATGTGCTACTGAAGTGAAGTGGTTGTAGTTGTCGAGCTCAGAGCATTTTTTCTTGAAGAATGTGTTGTCGAACTATTTCCCATTGTCAGAGGTGATCACCTTCGGGATGCCAAATCGGCAAAGGATGTTCTTCCATATGAACTTCCACACGGCTTGGTCGGTGATCATGACAATAGGTTCTGTCTCGATCCACTTGGTGAAGTAGTCGATGGCAATGAACAAGAATTTCTTCCACCCTTGAGCCTCTGGGAAAGGACCCAAGATGTCAATTCCCCACCTGGCGAAAGGTCGTGGCTCGAACAGGGTGTGCAAGTGTTCGGCTGGCTGCTTGATGAGCTACCAGAACCTCTGGAATTCCGGACACCTTCTGGCATAGGACATGCAGTCCTTTTGCAGAGAAGGCCACCAGAACCCTGCTCGAAGAATGCTACGTGCCAGTGTTCTATCCCCCAAGTGGCTTCTGCACAGGCCTTCATGGACCTCTTCGATGGCTGGCGCTGCCTCTATGAGGCTAAGGCACCGTAGAAGAGGTCTTGAGAGGGATCGTCTGTACAGATGGCCTTCAATGAGAGTGAACTTTTGGCAGCGTAGCCTGATCTTGCGAGCTTCGCCTTGGTCGGGCGGAAGCTCTCCGCGAAGTAGATAGGCCATGAGGGGGTCCATCTAGCTTGGCGCTGGAGGGCCAGCCTCAATAGCTGCTACATCTACTTCGGTGCTTGGTGAGGCGAGCTCTTCTATGAATACGGAGCAAGAGGGGGTGATGTCGCCTGAAGATGCCAGTTTGGCGAGTGCATCGGCCCTCGCATTCTGCTCCCGTGGGACATGTATAACTTCAAAGTAGAGGAGGCCCTATGTTCGGCTCTTGACCTGTTGAAGGTACTGCGCCATGCGGAGCTCCCTCGCTTCAAAGAGTCTGCTTACTTGGCTGGCGACCAACTGCGAATCACTGAAGACCCGTAGTCAGAGTGCTCCAAGGTGCCTAGCCATTTGAATTCCGGACAGAAGTGCTTCATACTCAGCTACGTTGTTGGAGGCGGTGCAGCGGAACCTGAGGGCGTACTGAAATTCCAGGCCTTTTGGGGCAGTAAGAACTAACCCCGCTCCACTTCCCATGACACAGGATGATCCATCGACATAGAGCTCCCATGGGGGTTCGTCTGCCAATGGAGGATCTTGCTCGGTCGGAAGGGTGCATTCTGCAACGAAGTCCACCAACGCCTGCGCCTTAATGGCCGTCCTTGGACGGTAGTTGATATCGAACTCTCCAAGCTCGATGGCCCATTTGATGAGCCTGCCGGAAGCCTCCAGATGCCGAAGGATTAGCTTCAACGGCTGGTCGGTGAGGACCGTGATCGGATGGGCTTGGAAGTAAGGCCTGATGTAAGACCCGGCCCCCTTGGGCCCTCTGGCCCCGTCCTCGGGGTCGCGACTGGCACCCTGGCTGTGACTTGGTCACGCCAGATCGGCCTGCCGCGACAGGGTTGGTTTGCACCGTACCTGACCGTCACGTTCTTGTCACGGCGGGGGTAGTCGTCGCGTCCTTGTCGTGGCGCCTGAAGGCATCGCAACTACTTTTCTGATAGACGTGACCGCTATCCTTTCTGTCAGAACAACTTTGTCAGGTGTAAGGCACGTGCAGCGTTGACACGGCCTGGTCAGCCGACGCAATTGCTTTTACAATTTTTGAGGTTTGACCGCCTTTTTTGGGGTCGCATCTGGGACGGCTGTTGCGACATGGTCGCGCCGCCTATGGGTGTCATGACACGCTAGTTGTCGCGCCGGGTCAGCCGGTCGCGTTCCGGGGGCCGTCGGTTTAAAACTGAACGCCGCGCCCATTCTCCCCCTCACCCTTCCTCTCCTTCTTCTTCCCCTCTCTTTCCCTCCGAGCTTCCCTTGCGTTTTCTTGGTGTTCCTTCGAACTCGAGGCATTCGTGCTGAGGAGGGTGTCGTCCCGTTCGAGCAGGGGACGTGGTCATGTCGTTTGGAGCGAGGAGGAGGCGGCCATTCCTACGAGAAGGCCCCAACGGGTTTTCTCTTTGCTTAGAGGTAGGGACCCTTGATCCTCTCGCCCTAAGCATGCTCTCCTCCCCTTAGAGATGGTATTTTCTCGTGGTTTGTGGTTGTGGGAGAGTGAGGATCTCGTTGATAGGCTCGAGCTCTATCTTCCTTTTCCTTTTTTGAGTGTATGTATCATTTAGGATCCTCACTGGATTTACACTCTATGAGAGATCTTCAGGTTCGCTTAACTTGTCTTCACTGTCTTCAAAAGCCTATATATATATATATATATATATATATATATATATATATATATATATATATATATATATATATATATATAATTTATTATAATTATTTTCTTTCATTCGTCTTCTTGTCTTGTCTTGATGGCTTGGGAACAAGAGAGCATTTAGTCTTGTTCATCTATCATTTATGCACAAGCTCTTTTCTATTGTCTCCATGTAAGCCAACTGTTAGACACACCTTCAGTGACCACTAGATCTTCAATAGGTATTCTTACTAGTTCTTCTATCTGTTGTGTTTATTTTGAGTCTTCAAGCTTCAAAGTCTTGTGGTAGCCGTTGGATATATCTTGATCTTTAAGAATGTGGTCGGCCATACATCGTGGGATGTCTAGAGCTTGTTACTTTTCGAATCTATAGATGTCCAAAAATAAAATATAGTTCATTTAATTGTCAGTCCATTAAATGTCTAGCACACTTTGTCTCTTGTCCTTTCTACTTTCTATAGGTGTAGATATTCCAAAAGTCTTCTTTGTCAATTATAGGTACCTACAAGAGTACAAATCTTTCTACCTTTTTAGCTAGAGTCAGCATAGTTTAATCAAAAAGTAATGTATGAACAGACTGGTCAAGATATGGCCATATTTGAAGTTCCAAGGACTACATTAAATGCATATTTGAATTTGAACTTCTTTTCGTGAGAACTTACTAATCAGAATATATATTTGTTTATCTTATGACCATGATGTATGTATAGATTTAACATAATAATTAAGTTCAATGTTATTTGCTTAACACTCCCACAAGAATATTTGTTTTCTCTATTTAATTAGAAGCACAAATGTTTTCATAAAAGATTTATCATGTAAAGAGTAATGGTATGTTGGTCATTGATAGGATATGGTCAGATTCTATTGTTTGAAGTTCTCAAAAATACATTAAAATAATCTATGTTATCAAAATGATTGGGATTCTAAAATAACAAACTTTCTATAATACAATGTTTATATGAAACTTAAATCACTGTAAGTAAGAGTGCATGTGATTTCAAGAATAAACATTTTCTCTATACGACATAGTATATATTGTTCATAAAATAGCACTTATTCACAAATTAATTTGAATAGAAATTAGATCATGAATCAAGGTAATATGGTTACTGAACATTAACTAGCAAATATTGTAAAATATTTAATCATAAGAATAATATAATGTGGTGCACTTAAGTTAATGACTTGTTTTATTTGAATACATATCGTATGATGAAGTGCTTGTTCATATATGACGAAGTGTTTCTTCATATATGACGAAATGAGCATTCGTATATGACGAAATGAACTTTGTGTATGATGAAGTAATTTTATCACATATGATGCATGACGTAGTGTTTCTTCGTGGGGGACGAAGTGTTTCTTCATGCATGACGAACTCTTTTGGTCACATATGATGGTGTATGTTCATAGTCAGAGAAGTGTGATGTGTCTGAACTATTAAGTGATAAATTGATAAAAGTAGTGATTGAGTAATTTATCATATGAATACTTTTATTCTCATGTAATTTCAATATTATTATTTTGTCATCAACTTCTTTTATTGATAATCCAATAATTCATTCTTAATGACTTGTAGTGTCAATATAACATTTATCATCAAAACCTTTTGTCATCATCAAAATCAAGTAGATTGGGCATGATATAGATATAGTAAGTAATCAGGTAATTACACATGCTCTAACAAAAAGTAATGAAATAGAGGAGGAACCAAAAGTTCCTATTTCAAATAAGAGAAAATGGAGAAACAGGTGAAAGTTTTCTTGTAAATAATTAGTAAAATCTTACTAGTGTATATTTTTAACAACAGAATAACACAAAATAGTATTGTCGCTCCCTCTTGCCACAATGACTGACAGCTCCTGAATCAAAACACAGAAAGCATAAACTTAATCTTCATGGTGAAACTATGCTTTAGTTCAAAAGGAACACCTGATAGAACATGCAACATGTGAGAAAGTTGAGGTAGAAATTAGGTTGTAGTTGCCTAGAAACTCATGACCTGCAAATTGATGAATGCATAATGGACAAAATATCTTCATGTATAACATAGCTAAAGTGAAAGACATTATTGGAGGATTTTAAAAAAAAAAACATATTGCTAATCAAAAAGATAATGACTATGATATGACTAGCACCAACATGTTTAACAGCCTAAGATAGCTCATTGTCTGGCAACGCAACAACTTTTAGTTTATGAGAATGAGGTCAGCAAGTTCATATCTAATGATAATGTTTTCAAACCATCTTAAGAACAAGTATCTAAAAGGTATACATGATATGATTGTATAAATAGTATTATATGTTGTGAGACATGAAATAAGTAAAGATTACTCTAAGAAGAAATGTTTAGCCATGCTATGGTGGTTGGAGGACAACAAATACAAGGAATGAGATAGAAAAACAACATTCACAAAAGGTGTCCATTTCCCAACATATAAACCTCGATCATACCCTCCTAGTGCTGTAGATCACGACAAGTTAGTAACAAGAATAATATTCTATTAATGTGGAGTATGTGTAATCATTAAAGGTCAGATGACAACCAAAAAATAGAGTTAGCTCTAGTGTCTTCAATGGATAAGACCAAATTAAACATGAGCCAGATAGCCTACATTATTTCTCTTGAGTGCAGTGTACACATGTCGAAAATAGATATCGAAAAAATAACAAATAACAGTTCAACACAATGAATATTGTTTTAGTGTATGCACTTCTGAAGCCCCCTAGACCCCCATCCCCCAGTCCACAGGAGCTGCCTATGCGCCTCTCTAAGAGACCCTGCCCATAGCCCATCAGAGCAAACCAACCCCCACCCCATGCACACACAAGCACGCATCGCAGAGAATGAGAGAGAGAGAGAGAGAGAGAGAGAGAGAGAGAGAGAGAGAGAGAGAGAGAGAGAGAGAGAGAGAGAGCAGGTGAGATGGGGAGGGGAGGCGGCCGGTGAGGGAACCCTATAGGGATCTCCCACCCTCCACCTCACGCAGACACAAACACACATGATAGAGAAGGTGAGAGGGGGAGAGGGAGGGGAGGATGGCAAGCAGAGAAACCCTATCAGACCTCCTCCCCCCACCCCCACCCTGTGTGTGGGCGTGCGCGCATGCGTGCGAGAGTGAGGGAGAAAGCGAGAGTGGGGGAGGGGAGGCCGTAGGGGTTGGGGGGTGAGGGTCATTTTTCATGGCTTTTTGGTGCAAATTTTTCATGGCTTTTTGGTAATGATTGTTGATGCATATTTTGGGCTATAAGAGGCCTCATAGTAAAGCACATGAGTGCTATGGGTCTTTATGCCGCTGACATATGTTTGACGGACAAATGTTACATATGTTACATACGTCAGCAGCCACAAAAGACCGTTGACATATGTTTGACATTTCTCAACGACCAACTTAGCACTACTGACAAATGTTACATACTTCAGCCACTGGGAGTAGTTGCTGACATATATTTAACATATATCAGTGCTTCCAAGTAGCTACTGATAAATATTTACATATGTCAGCAGTTGTTTTCAGTCCCAAACAAATGTTACATATGTCAGCGATCTTTTAGAGCTAATGACATATCCTACTTTCCTAGTAGTGTCTATTCTTGTTGACCTCAAAAAGTATTTAACATAATAAGCAAATCTTCTTAATAATGAGATGAGATTATACAGGTTTGTTTATATCGTGCAGATATAAAATAAGATATGATTCTAAAATATATTTTGTGAGATTCATAGTGAGAATCATTTTCTTTTCTTAGATAGACTTGATTCGGAGTGAATATTTGAGTGGGAATCAAGTTTTCAAATTTACAAGAGTAAGAAACATTGGAAACACTTGATTTCATTCTAATAGTATGACTTGTTTCCTAATATGAAAAAGACTTGTTTTATCATGAGAGTAAGACTCATTTTGCGTTTCTCAAAGAGAGAATCGTTTTGGTCCATTGAGTGTGAGCTTTGTTTTATATTTCTCTGAGATATAATCGTTTTGGCCATTTGAGTGTGAGACTTATTTTGATCGTTTTGATAGTTTTGTCATGATTTGTAGAGTCGTTTTCATTTCTTGTAATGTAAGACTTGTTTTTGTTCTAATAGTTGTTTTATTTCTGAGAGTGGGACTTGATTTTGACTTATAAGTGATATGTCATTTTGCAAGGAATTGATTTCACAAAACTTATTTTTGCTTTCTGAGATAGAAATTTGTTTTTAAGTCTTCAAAGTAAGAATCGTTTTATTTGGAGTTTGTGAGTGAGAATCATATTATTGTTTGTATCTAGAGATTCATTTTCTCTATATGTCTAGACTCATTTTCTGATCAAGTGTGAGACTCGTTTTTCATTTGAGTGTAGAGACTTGATTTTGCTCATGCGTCTGAAGACTTATTTTTTATAGTGATTTAATTGAGATATAATCATAAATATTTTCATTTAGTCAATGTATATAATTTTTTGTCTTCTCATTTAATTTTTTCATGATAGTTCTAAATCAACTATTGTCATTAAATATGATTTTACTATCAATGACTTTATTTTGTTAGCATCAAAATTGTCATTAAGAATTTTGTTATCACCAAAACTTGAGTTAAATAAGAAGAAAATCTTAATTACATGAACTTTGTTCATCATATTGGCTGCCATAGGCAGAGGAATTGAATTGCTAGTCTGCATGCTCGAGCCCAACTCGTCCTTCTCTTCCAAAGCTAGGGAGATCACCTTCCGAGCAATCTAGCCCTCCACTTTTCCGCGGTGAGCATTGTCATCACTCTCCTTGGCTCTGACTTCCTCTCCCAAGTCGTCTTCTTCCTCCGGCATGGGGAGACATCCGTGTAGGAGTTACTACTCAAAGCCAAAGAGATCACCTATCTTAGATGCAGGAAAGAGGGATAACCTAACCACAGGTCAAAACGGGGTTCGTAATAGCGTCATTTCTAAGTTGAATCATAGTTAGGTTAGCCTAATCAGAAATTCTCTTACCGCTACAAATGGTAGGGGCTTTTGTGTAGCAGTAGAGTTTTTTTTTTTTTTTTTTTGGGGGGGGGGGGGGGGGGGGGGGTTTAATAAATAGATGGATTGTGGGGATTGTTTCCTAATTATAAAAAAAAAAAATCAGAGTCAAAAAATAAAAATCCTTTTTATGTAATTCCTTTATTGTGAGTATACTAGGATGCAAAAGGGCTTATTAAGAATTCTCATATAGTGGCGCACCTTTATACCACCTTAGCTTGTTATGTACAAAGGACAAAAGTTTTAAGACTGTTTTGATAATCATATAAGTTATATTGGGAATAGGTAATTGGTATAGTTCATTCCTCTTTAGTCACATTTTTACTATGATAATCTTATTTTTGTTATATCTATTTATCCCTCATTTATTGTGACTTTGACAGAGATAAGAATAAATCTAAGATAAATTGGTGTCGATTTCTATGTAGTGGCAAGAAGATAAATTAGTGTGGATTATGTGTTCCACATGTTTTCCATCTACACGGTGCAAATTAATCGATTATATGTCACTTTATGCACTCGCTAATAGATTGTGTTTCACAAAAAAGTTTCCAAGTACACACACTATAGTAATCGATTATGAAACATCTAGAAATGTTAATGATTAACACAATTAAAGTATTACAAATCCTCTTCGTATTTAGCATCCCCCACATCTAAATCAAATATTTGCTGAGTCATTTTCTTGCTTCAGTATTCGTGAGTGAGGAGAAGAGTCCAAAATCACTTAAAATGACATTTTCCTTATTTATGTCATCATTCACATTTTAATTCCACTACAGTCAATGTCATTTTCATCGCCATATGCCAAGGTAGATTGATCCAGACATCCCTTAGGCAAAAGTAATACGTTAGGAGTACATTAGGTCATGACCAAAATACATGGAGGATAAATTGAGAAGTTTTTGTACCAACTGGAATGATGAAACGACTAATTAGAATCTAATATTTGACAGATCCGATAGTTGCACAAATCATCTGGCCTGTGCAACTCCTGCCTCGATGCTATCTTCTTATATTGTGGATCAGAAGCAAAAGTGAGGTAATTTAGTACACACCCAAAAGGTATGTATTACTGTGGGCACATCCAATAGAGATGTGCCACCTTAATTTTGAAGATATTTAATATATACTCACCCCTATTTTTTAAACTCTAATAGTTAAGATGACATACTCCTATTAAACGTGCCCAGTTAATGCACACAAAAAATGTGCACTAAATATTTCTCCAATACCACACCTATATACCACCTTAGTTTGTCATCTACAAAGGATAAGTGTTGTATAGACTTAATAACAACCCCTATGTGAGAGCAAACCTTAGGAAGATGTGGGGAAATGGGTGTGGCGAAGAAAGTGTCACTGTAACATTTTTCCATTGTTTATATCTTATCATAGTAGTACACAGTAACTGAAGAGAATAAATAAAGTGAAAGGGATACGAGATAGAGGAAGGTATTGGAGACTTCTTATGATGATCTTCATGAATACTAGTACAAATTAGGAGCTTAATGATCTGGTTTTTTAACTTTTGAGCTATATCCATGCTAAGCTTCTCTTTGGAGTAACTTGCGAACGATGAGTCATCCTTTTTTGTCTTCATCTTAACAAATGGTGAGATTTTTTTATTCGATGCCAAACACAATCTCTGGAGGGTCCGTACCATTATAATATGTATGCGCCCTCCAAATTGTGTTTGAGCTGGCTAAAATAGTTGCCTAGTTACGGGGCAACTATCTTTACCGCTTAAGTCTCTGTTTGGCAATGGGTTGGGGTTAGAGATAACTCCAATCTCTGACTAAAGTTATGCAGAGTTAACTCACTTTTTAGTTTATTTTCTTGTGTGTTAACCCAGTTTAAGTACAGTGAGTTAACTCACTTTCTCTTGATTGTTTTGACAAGGTAAAGTGAGTTAACTCACTTTCATATCAAAAAGTGACTTGAAAAGAGAAAGTAACAATTAATATTATGTTGGGAAAAGAGAAAGTAGTAATTAATATTGTGTACCGCGGGGTAAAAAGGGAGTTAATTCAATAGATTAACTCCAACCCACCACTCCAACCCACCTCCAAAGGTGGGTTGGAAAATTGTGAGTTAACTCACATCTGACCCACCTTTAGTCTAACCTACTTGAGTTAACTTTGGAGGTGGATTAGAAAATTATGAGCTAACTCACATCTAACCCACTTTTAGTCTAACCCACTTGAGTTAATTTTATAACCTTTTTCAAACTATTTTTTGAGTTAATTTTGAGTTAACTTTAGTCTAACTCATTACCAAAGAGAAGCTAAAGGATGGAAGTTGGGCGAGCTAGCCCGCGGCCCAACCCTACCCAACTGAAACGTTGTTGCGATGGGCTGTACCCGACACTATATCCGCGGAGGTCATATTCGATACACATTAAACGCCTCTTCATGTCACACTTTACTCCATAAATTAGTCACAACAAGATATGGAATACAAGAAACTCTCACCAGAAAATTCAAATAAAATATGAGACCCATGTCATTGTAAACATGTTGATCCTCAAGTATTATTTATCCTATGTGAAGGAATTGCATAAAATCTGTAAAAATAATCAGATATTTATATAACATCGTGATGTAGTACAAATGTTGCTCATCTTGGCGGCTGAAATAAGGCCAAAATCAAACAGAAGTTGGACGGGAAATTGGGCCAGACCACGGCCCACGCCAAAATGGGGCTTCACCCACGGTTCACCCTATCCACCCACGCACCACAAGAGCTGCCTTCCTTCTCCCCTTCTCGCCATGCGGACGTCCCTACCTGTTGCCATCTATCATGGAAGGCGTATTTAAGGAGTGGGTCCGTTTGATTGTTTCTAAACTAAATTTATAAGTAAATTTTTTTTAAGATTAATTTTTACATAAAAATTAAGAACAAAAGTATCCATTTGGTACTCATGTAAATATTTTTTCTAAAAAAAAAAATTTGATATTTATTTTCCAGTAAAATATTTATTAAAAATAATTTTTTAAAAACTAAAAAATACATTCCGTATGTCGACCACCCGATCACTCGACTCCGATCACCCGACACCAAGTGCTGTGTGCACTGGGCGTCGGGCGTCCACTATTGGGCTGTGCGTCCGACGCCCAATAGTGGACGCCCGACGTTGGGCTTTAGGAGCCGATAGCCAGACGAGGGCGTCAGATCGCCGAGCACCGGGTGCCAACCGTCGACAGCTGGACGTTGGCTTTCGATGGCCGTCGGGCGCCAAATCTCAGATGTCAACGTCCAATGGTCACCAGACACTGAATGTCAGGCGCCAACGTCGGACGCCGGCGTCCGATAGTTGCTGGATGCTAGCCGGCACCGGGCATCGGGCATCTGTGTAGCAACTCTAAAATTTTAAATATTGATAAATAAATTAAATTAAAAGATAATGTGAATAATTAAAAACCCATTAAGTAAAATTAAGTGATGGGTTTACACTAATGATCCATGAATAGATTAATGGGCCCAAAAGCAAGAGCCCAATGATAGATTAAAGATAATTAAGTCAAATTTCGTGACTAAATTATTAATAAATTAAAAAGGGGTAAGGTAATAACTAAAATGACTTATAATTATCCTAAAAAGAGTCATAGGCCTATCCTAAACCCTTGCCCACAAAATTGGAGTTCTACCCTTGCTAAATAGATGGATAAAGGCTAGGAAAGAGGGAGATAAAGATGGAAAATTCGGAGTTGGACAAGAGGGAAGAGTTTTAAGAGAATAGGAAACTTAAAACATACCAATACTATCATATTTTGTACCTAGCCAACCCTAGTCACTTTCTGGAGTGTGGAGGACTAGAAAGGAAGGCTTTGGACGAGAGAATCAATGAGGAGGAGGATAGAAACAAGGAGCTTCTTCACACTCTTCTCATTCAAACCCTAGGATCATAAAAGCGCTCAAAAGTAGGCAATCTCTCAATCAAAAATAAATTAACTGCGACCCTGGGTAGACCATGTTCCCACCTTCAAAAGTCCTATATTTTCCCTAAATTTTATTGTGCCCATTAAGGGTATTTCATGCCCAAAGTTCTGTTGAGAACATAGGATAGTTCTGTAAGGAATCGTTCAGAGTGCAGTGGAAACGCGATTCCCTCCATTTGATATCGTTGCCGGCGGTCGGAATCGATCGAAAAACAAAAAACTCGCGCGGGAAGATCCGATCTTTACCTTTGCGGGGTTGCGAAACTCCCGAATCCGGGGAGAAGATTGCACCGGAGTCGTTGGTGCTGCAAGCCGTTCAAGTGTCCGGCCTCTAGATGTATCCACGTGAGCTTCAGACGCAGACGGGATCTCCTTAGTCTCCACACGTCTCCCGGATCTCAGCTCCACCATGTGCCAGAGAGAGAGGTAGGGGGCGCCCTGATGATTAGTCTGTCCCCATGTAATTTTAATTAATTACATATATATTTTGGTGATTAAAAAAACTAAACTAGATTTTATCAATAATATCTAATGAACATTTTATAAGTCTTAAGTACAGGAAAAATACTAAGGTCAAACAAGCTAATAAAGGTATGCATTACTTCTCTTAAGCTTTAATCTTTTCAACTTGATATTTCTCTAAGTCCATATCGATTTCTGTTGAAGATCATAACGATTTCCTTATAAGGCTGAAAAGTCATGTTGTTTCAAACAAGTCGATGCTGTAACGATTCAATAAGTTATCGCAACGATTTCTTTAAAAAGCGTAACGACTTGTCTGTCATAACGATTCTATAAGTTATCGCAACGATTTCTTTAGTAAGCGTAACGACTTGCCTGTCATAACGATTCTATAAGTTATCGCAACGATTTCTTTAGAGCTCGTAACGACTTGCCTGTCGCAACGATTCTATAAGTCATCGTAACGATTTCTTTAGAGCTCGTAACGACTTGCCTGTCGCAACGATTCTATAACTCACCGTAACGATTTCTTTAGAGCTCGCAACGACTTGGTCGCCGTAACGATTTCGTAAGTTACCATAACGATTTCTTCAGTGAACACAACGATTTGCTTTGTATAACGATTTGATAAGTGTTTCACAACGATTTCTTCAGTGAACACAACGATTTGCTTTGTATAACGATTTGATAAGTGTTTCACAACGATTTCTTCATTAAACACAACAATTTGCTGTCTCATAACGACTTGGTCAATCTGACTTATTCATAACGATTTCATAAGTCATATAACCATCGATTTCATATCTCATATAGACTTGATATCTTATTCATCTTAAAGGAGTTGACTAGTCAAAGTCCACGTAGATATCTCTCTGACGCTTCTGCATTTATGAGTTCTGAACGTATCTCTACATGCATGCAGATGATATCATCCATTATCGTGCTTACTCTGATTACGTCTTTTAGACTTAGCTATTTGGCATTACTATTTTCATGTCTATTGCTACTAACGTTGACTGACATCAGAGACAGCTTAGCTGTCTGCTATTTGAGATTAACATTTGTGCAGACCTCTGATCCAGCTCCACGTTACAACGTTAAACAAAATAGAAGCCAAATGATATCTCTGAAGATCTCATCTCTTTGCGTGCTCAAGTGATCAAAAGACTGTTGACTGGAAGCTTCCAAGACTCCAGGTGTCATTCAGTCTAACGGCTACTTAAGAGAGAGAGACAACGGACACTTCAACGTCTATATTTCAAAAGAAGAATAAATACAAGAGAACCGAAGAAAAGAAGCATCAAGTATTCAAGCATTCAAGGTCTTCGGCAAGAAGTCCAGAGCCTAGAACTTCATTCATCTTTGTTGTAGCTATTTGCTCTCCACTTTTTAGTAAAAAATCTTGAGAAGTTCTGAGAGTGCGCTTAGCTTTGATTTCTTCCTCTCAGTTCTAGTTGCTTCAGATCCTTGCTTGTCAAAAGCTTGATCTAGGGGCTTGAATTTCATTCAATTCTCTTTAAGGAGTTTTCCCATCGGTTGTGAAGGAAGACCTGGTGGTATCCAGGGTGTTGTTTTTCCTTCGATTGTGAAGGAAGACCTGGTGGTATCCAGGGTGTTGTTTTCCCTTTGGTTGTGAAGGAAGACTTGGTGGTATCCAGGGTGTTGTTTTCCCTTTGGTTGTGAAGGAAGACCTGGTGTTGTTTTCCCTTCAGTTGTGAAGGAAGACCTGGTGGTATCCAGGGTGTTGTTTTCCCTTTAGTTGTGAAGGAAGACCTGGTGGTATCCAGGGTGTTATTTTCTCTTTGGTTGTGAATGAAGACCTGGTGGGGTATCCAGGGTGTTGTTATTCCCTTCGGGTGTGAAGGAAGACCAGCTGGGCTGGGTGCTGTTGCGTCCTTGGGGGGACTGTACCCTAGTTAGTGAAATCCTGAGTTGTTGCTCAGGGACTGGACGTAGGACTCCTAAGGAGAGGAGGTCCGAACCAAGATAAACCTTGTGTTGTGTGATTGTGTTCTTTGTGTGTTTGATATTTAAACTAACAGTCACTAACCTCCTTCGAAGAACGTTTGTGTGAATGTTTTTAGTTACAGGTATCTTCTAGATTATTTTTAAAAGACACATTCACCCCCATCTGGGCTCGTCAACTGGGCAACAAGTGGTATCAGAGCAAGTCTCTTCGACAAAGAAAAAGGATCTAACGATCTGAAGAGTAAAGATCCATGGCAGCCCAAGGTAACTTTGAAGGTCAGTCTGTCAACCGACCCCCTCTCTTCGATGGTGAAGACTATCCTTACTGGAAGACCAGAATGGAATACTTTCTACAAGGCCACGACTATCAAATTTGGTCCATAGTAGAAGAAGGTGATCTGGTAGTCACAAATGAGAAAGCGCAATGGACAGATGATGACAGAATGAAGATCTCCTCGAATTGCAAAGCAAAGAGCATCTTATGCTGTGCTCTAAGTAAGAAAGAGTTCAACAGAGTTTCAGCATGCAAATCCTCAATGAAAATGTGGGAAAAGCTCAGGATCACATATGAAGGCACAGATAAGGTAAAGGAAACAAGAATCGACATTCTTGTCACTCAGTATGAGAGATTTCAGATGCAATCAGGTGAATTCATAACTCAAATGTTCAGTCGGTTCACTGACATCACAAATGGACTAGCTGGTCTGGGGAAAACCTATGAGATTGGAGACATGGTGAGGAAAATACTTAGATCTTTACCGTCCTCATGGACCTCAAAGGTCACAGCAATAGAAGAAGCTAATGACCTGAAGAGAATGTCAGTAGAAAAGCTCATTGGGTCCCTCATGGCCCACGAGATCAACATGGAAAGGCTAGGAGAGTCCTCTAGCAGAAAGAAGCACTCCAACGCCTTAAAAGCTGAAGAAGATTCACTAGAAGCAAGTTCAGATGAGAGTGAAAGTGATGTGGACAGCGAGAATGAGGAAGCAATGCTATCTAGAAGATTGCAGCGAATTCTGGCCAAGAAGAAGAAGTTCCAGTCTGGAAGAAGGCACTTCAAAAAGAATAAGAACTTCAAGAGATCAGATGGAAAGGATGTGAAGAAAGGAGAACTCATCTGCTATGAATGTAAAAAACTAGGACACATCAAAGCTGAGTGTCCAAAGATCAAGAAGCCGGAATTCAGGAAGAAAGACAGCTCCAAGAAGTTCAGAAAGTACAAGAAGAAGGCGATGGCAGCAGCATGGAAAAATAGTAGCGACTCAGACAGTGAGTCAAACTCCTGCAGCGATGAAGAAGAAGCCCATTTGGCTTTCATGGCAAATACTGAAGATAAGGTAACTTCTGACTCCTCTTTTGATTCATGCAATGATTCTGATTCAGATAATTTAGAGGAAGCATTTAATGAACTATATAATAAATATAAAGAAGTAACTAAACTATTAAAAGCTAGTAAGAAAAATAGTACCTGTTTAGAAAACACTAACTCTGATCTGAAAATAGAAAATGAAGAGTTAGAAAAACTAATAACTGAACTTAAAAGAAGAAATGAATTATTATGTGAAGACTTAAAAATAAAAATAAACAAATAACGGAATTAGTAAAATAGGAAAATGTAGATGAACTAAGAACTGAAATCAAGACTCTAACAGAAGAAAACATAAATTTATCTAGCACGTTAGAAAAATTCACAAATGGTAAAAACTCCCTCATATTAAAAGGTGCTAGAAGATCAGGTAAGAAGAAAAATGGATTAGGATATACACCCCCAGATAATGAAGAAACCATAGTTTATCGTAAAACATATCCAACACCAAAATTTGTACCTGAACAAGATATAGCATACAAAGCTGATTTCAAATATATAGAAAGAGTAACCAAATTATCATGTTGTAGTCACTGCAACAAGTTAGGACATATCATAACGACATGCCCAACAAGACATAAGAAATGGATAATAAAAAGTAAAATCAATGATACTAACCAATCAGGACCCAAAAGAATTTGGGTACCTAAAACTTGATGTTTTATTTCAGGTTAACCCTCGAGCATCCAAATGGTATCTAGATAGTGGGTGCTCAAGGCACATGTCAGGAAACCAGAAGTTATTCTCTCATCTCCAAGCTGAATAAGGAACAGTCACTTATGGAGATAATGGGAAAGGAACAGTGATAGGCAGTGGCTCTGTGAATAACAAAGGAAAAACAGTTATGGAAGATGTGTTGCTTGTCAAAGGGTTGAAGCATAATCTCATTAGCATCAGCCAGCTGTGTGACAGAGGCCATCAGATCCAGTTTCAAGAATCGAAATGCAGCATACTGAAGGATGGATCAGTCATCTTTGAAGCAAATAGAGAAAAGAACTTATATGTGCTCTATCTTGAGGAACTCAAGGAACAAAACGTCTGTCTGGCAGCAAATAAGGATAAATCTACTGAATTATGGCACAGACAACTAGGCCATTGCAGCATAGATGGCATGAGAAAATTGCTGAAGAAGAATCTTGTGGAAGGTCTACCTAAGGTCAGTGCAAAAATGGATGGTGTCTGTAGACCTTGTGCTAAGGGAAAGCACACCAAGAGCTCCTTCAAGTCAAAGACAGTGGTGACCACCTCAAAACCCTTAGAACTCCTTCATATGGATCTATTTGGGCCAATGAGGACTACTAGTCTTGGAGGAAAGAACTTTGGATTTGTCATAGTGGATGACTACTCAAGATTCACATGGGTATCATTCCTAGAGCATAAAGATGACACTTTCGAAAACTTTGTCAGTTTCAGCAAGAAAGTCCAGAAAGATCAGAAGTTTAGCATTGTGTCTATCCAATCAGATCATGGTGGTGAATTTCAGAATGAAAAGTTTGCTAGATTCTGTGATGATCAGGGAATTGAGCATAATTTCTCAGCACCAAGAACACCACAGCAAAACGGTATCGCTGAGAGAAAGAATAGAACCCTATTGGATATGGCAAGAACTATGCTCTCAGAATATGATCTGCCAAGATACTTCTGGGCTGAAGCAGTCAACACAGCAAGCTACATTATTAACAGAGTAATGATCAGGCCAATCCTAAAGAAGACTGCATATGAACTGTTCAATGGAAAGAAACCAAAGATCAGCCACTTCAGGACATTTGGATGTCCTTGCTTCATCCACAACAATGGAAAAAGAGATATTGGTAAGTTAGATGCCAAATCAGATGAAGGTATCTTCATGGGGTACACCTCTAAACCCAAAGGCTATAGAGTATTTAACAAACGCACTTTATTGATTGAACAGTCTGTACACATTATCTTTAATGAAACTAACCCTTCCTTGAGAAAGGAAGTAGTTAGTGATAATGGTGATGCAAATGAACTGTCCAAGAAACTAAAAGACACATCAATTGAGGACAAGGATGATCCACCTCTGGAAGACTTGCAACAAGAAGAAATTACTCATGAAAATCTTCCAAAGGAGTGGAGATACAAGAAAGATCACCCACTTGAGAATATTATTGGTGATCCATCCGTAGGGGTAAGAACAAGAGGTAATGTTATTCCTTGTGATTACCT
This sequence comes from Colocasia esculenta, assembly GCA_014218235.1. NCBI lineage: Eukaryota > Viridiplantae > Streptophyta > Magnoliopsida > Alismatales > Araceae > Colocasia > Colocasia esculenta. The sequence goes on along the minus strand of CM024765.1, from coordinate 47,907,907 downwards.
AGCTTTTGTTTCTCAAGTAGAGCCTAGGACAGTCAATGAAGCTCTTACTGATGAATCTTGGATAATAGCCATGCAAGATGAATTAAATCAATTCAAGAGAAACCAAGTATGGTCACTTAGTTCCTAGACCATCAGACCGTCCAGTCATTAGCACCAAATGGGTGTTCAGAAATAAACTGGATGAAACTGGTGTAATCTTAAGAAACAAGGCCAGATTGGTAGCTCAAGGCTATTCTCAAGAGGAAGGCATAGATTTCGATGAAACCTATGCACATGTAGCTAGACTTGAGGCTATTAGAATATTACTTGCATATGCATCAGCTTTGAATTTAACATTATTTCAAATGGATGTTAAATCCGCATTTTTAAATGGTTTTATAAAAGAGGAAGTTTATGTGGAACAACCCCCGGGTTTTGATGACACAGAATTTCCTAATCATGTTTTCAAACTTCACTAGGCATTATATGGTTTAAAGCAAGCACCTAGAGCCTGGTATGAAAGGCTTAGTTCTTTTCTTTTAAACCATGGTTTCAGTAGAGGTCAAGTAGATAGTACTCTTTTCATAAAGTCAAAGGTCAAACACATTCTACTAGTTCAAAATTATGTAGATGATATTATTTTTGTTCTACTGACGAATTCCTTTGCAAGTACTTTGAAAAGTTGATGCAGGGAGAATTTGAAATGAGCATGATGGGAGAACTTAATTATTTCCTTGGACTTCAAATCAAACAAGGAAAGGAATGAACTCACATCTGTCAAGCAAAGTACATAAAAGAACTCTTGAAGAAATTTGGATTCGATAATATCAAACCACTGTCAACACCAATGAGTACATCAACAAGGATGGACAGTGATAAAGATGGTAAGAAAGTAGATCAAAATATCTACAGAGGTATGATAGGTTCACTCCTTTATTTAACAGCTAGTAGACCTGATATTCTATTTAGTGTATGCATGTGTGCTAGGTATCAAGCAGATCCTAAAGAATCACATTTAATTTATGTGAAAAGAATATTTAGATATTTAGCAAGAACTCATGACTTAGGTCTGTGGTATCCAAAATGTTGTGAAATTAACTTAGTAGGTTATTCTGATGCTGACTATGCTGGATGCAAATTAGATAGAAAAAGCACCAGTGGTTGTTGTCAATTTCTTGCAGGATGTTTGATATCTTGGTCTTCAAAGAAACAAAATTCAGTGACACTATCTACAGCTGAAGCTGAGTACGTAGCTGCTGGAAGTTGCTATACACAACTCTTATGGATAAAGCAACAACTTGAAGATTTCGGATTAAACATCAAATCCATCCCACTGTTGTGTGACAACACCAGTGCCATTAATCTCACCAAGAATCCAGTTCAACATTCAAGGACCAAGCATATTGAGGTTAGATATCATTTTATTCGTGATCATGTAGCAAATGGTAATATTGAAATATCTTTTATTGATACAAATGGTCAGTTAGCAGACATTTTCACAAAAGCTTACCCGAGGAGAGATTCACATCTCTTAGAAGGGAATTAGGCATGTGCAATTTGTGAAAAAGGTTTTGTTTAAAACTGGCACATTAAATTTCAGAATTAAGTAATTTTTCCCTCCATGGCTTTAAGCAAAAGAAATTCAAATTATCCTTTGTAACCGCTCTCTCATTGAAGTCAGTTTGAATAGTCAAACTCTTTTGTCTTCTTCTGCCGCCTTTTGGCGCCTCACTTTCCACAACGCATTAATTTATTCCTAAAAATTGAATGAGATAACGATTCATATCTCGTCTTCAACCTTTTTCCCTCTTTCGTCTGGATGCTCAAGCCGATGCCCTAGCGATTTCGACATCGACTCTCTGCTAGTTTTGAAGATTCTCTCCTCTTCCCGCGAAATTTCTTGAGGGATCGCTCTCCTCCTTCCTTCTCAATCCTCCAGAAAACCTCCACACTTGATTCCATGGCCGCATCAGCCATTTCCGGGAGTTTGGGTGGCTACAGTGCCGAGTTCCTCACTCCTGAGCAGCAGGAGAGGTTCCAGTTTGTGAAGACCAAAGTGTGTGGGAACAAGGCAGTGGACGTTGCTGATCTTGAAAAGAATGGTATGCACAGTGTTGTTGAAGCTTTGATCAGGATGCAATGGATGGGAGTAACAACCTTCTCTGAGGTAAGTTATCCAGACCTCGTGAAGGCCTTCTATGTATGCTTGAAGACTCAAGAAGATGGGTCCCTGGTTTCATATGTCAAGGGAACCCAGATTAAGATAGATAGTGAGCTATTGCATGAGTTGTTTGGAGTAACAACATCAGGGCACAGTGGGGTTCACTCCGTGAACGCCCAGGTCAAGGGTCTTGGCATTGTAGGGCCGGGATACAGATTAAGAGATGGTAAATTGGACATCAACCAACTGAATGCGTTCAACCGCCTCCTTCACTTCATAGTGTGTCAGATTTTGGTTCCAAGAAGCGCCACATTCTCCACCTGTACAAAGGCAGATTCTGACATGATGTTTTGGGCCATACAGAACAAGGAAATCAACATGGCCGCAGTGATGATGGAAAGAATGGCTTTTGCCAGAGATCATATTTGGGACACAAAATCCAAGCTCAATGTTTCCTTGTCGTATGCACATCTGCTCACCAAAGTTTTCAAGCACTTTGGTATTGATCTGGCAGGAGCAGTTGTTGAGAAAACGGGCCAATCAATTAGGTCCAGAAATCTCAGGAAAAGTGGTTTTTCAGTTATAGATGGTGTTTGGTCTAAGACCACAGTGGCCGAGGGAGAGCCCATCATAGGTGATATTCCTGTTTTTCCTTATGTTCAAGAAGAAGCAGCAGAACCAGCAGCAGAGCAACTAGCAGCAGTCCAAGCAACAGTAGAACAGAGAATAGAGATTGAGCCAGCAGTACCTTCACTTCCAGCAGAATTAGTAGCAGAAATCCAAGCAGCAGTTGAGGCTATAGGGTCACCCCTTGTCCAAATAGTTTCACAATCTCCAGAAGGACCTGTAGAAGAAGCAGTGGAAGGTGCAGCAGATAATCTGCCCACCTCCATTATTGCCTCCATTCTCAGAGATGTAGTAGATTCAGCTCTCACCACTCCAGTCACCTCAGAGACTGGTGGAATTGCAGAAGAAGTTGTGGCATCAGGCCACATTGAGGAATCAGTGGCAGCAACAGTTCAAGAGGAGCAATCCAGTGCTCCAACAAATGTTGTTTTGGAAGATGCTCCCATTCAGGGGGAGCAAGAATTAATGGAAAAAGATGCTCCTGCTCAGGGGGAGCAATCCAAGGAAGGTCAAGCAGAAGAAGCAGCTCACCATGATGAGCCAATGGGTGATGTACCAGTTGATGAAGACCTACCTCATGATCAGGATGATGTCAGAGAAGGGGAGACAGCCAGCTCCTCAGATTCAGATGATGATCAGCCTCCTCCGGTTTCAGAGGCTAGGCAAAAAGGGAAAGAAGTAGAATCCAGAGTCCCATTGTTAGCAGACACTCCTTTTGAAAGGCAAGTGAAGCAAAAAATTGTGATTAATTTGAAGCCTGTGATTGAGAGGCTTGATGCTCAAGGCACAATCTTGTGCTCTCTCCAATCAGATGTTAATTCAATCTTCATGAGCCAAGCATCAGCTACAAAGAAAATTTCCAACATAAGAAATGCCATGAAGTGGTTTAACCGGGAAACGGGCACCATGAAAAATTTGCTGGGAGACATTCTCAAGGTGGTTGGAGCTCAAATTCCTCCTCCTCCACCTCCTGCAGCCTAGGTTTCGGAGTCAGGGCCTTCAAGGCCATCAGTTCAAGAGGCAGGGCCAACAGGGCCAGAAGCAGTAGCAGCACCAGCAGAGGCAGCAGTAAATGTGCAAAGGCCATCTGGGCCAGCTGAGCAGGTTGAAGGGTCCCCAGGACAAGCTGAGCAAGTGTCAGGGCCATTGGAGAGTGAACCTGTGCAGACAGAGGCTGAAGAAGAGTCCTTGGCACCCAAGCCCCCAGCTCCCTCTTCTCCCTCTCACACACCTATTCCTCCAACTCCACCCTCAGCTCCTACAGCTCATCCTGCTCCGTAAACATTCAAGAAGCCTCAAACCAGACCAATTTCCTCTCCCACTCCATTTCCTCCTCATTCCACCTCATCTCCTGCCTCCTCTACTACAATTCCTTCTCCTATCTTTGAGGCCCCTCCAGCATCCTCAACTGGAGCCTCCTCCTCCTCCTCTGGTCCCTCCCTTGGACCAGTTGATGACCTCCCAACTACTTCACATTCTTTTCTTCATCCTACTCCTCCACCCTCTTTCATCACTATCATACCTGAAAGAGCCCAACTTAACTCTTCCTTTATGAAACAGATAAAGGATGAGTTTGAGGAATGGATCCTCAGGTCTGTGTTGAAGGTTGGAGAACATGTCCATAAGGCAGACTCTTCTAGTCCTGCCCCCAAGAAGAGGAAACTTACTTCTACTTCCTCCATTTCCTCTGAACCTAAATACCCACCTTTGTGGTTTTCTCTCACAATGGACAACAAACATAAACCATTGTACAGATAATATCTCTCAAAGGTTGTTCTTGCAACTATCATTAACCTTCCCTTTCTTAATCTCACAGATCATTTACACACCATTCTACCCTACACATCTCTTACAAAATCAGAAAAATCCAGAATATTCTCTCTTGCCCACTCCAAATCAGAAGACCAATGGGGCAAAGGTCACAAGGATCTCTTCAAGAAATTTATTCTTACCAAATCTGCTAGATTCCCTCCAAGGGACCACTCCCTGACCTTATCAGAATGTTCAGGATGTATCATAGAGAACTTTGGGCACCCTTCATTCAAAAGTAAATCAAAATGATCAGACATTTCATGCTATTCAACAATTACAGATATGTCCATACCCTTCCAGAGGTTCAGCTTAGCCAATTCAGAAAGGCCATTTTAGCTCTGAATCCGGATATCTCACTTACTTCAGATGTTCAGGTAGATTTTGCTACCCTCCAAGTGCCTGAAGAGATAGCCCTTCCACAAATTCATTTTCTAGTTATGGAATCCTCTGTAGGATCCATCATCTTTGAGCGTTTTGCCAGAGTAATGGGCAGAATTAAAGTACAGAAAGGCTGCATGGTTGCTTTTCCTAGATTCCTATTTAGGGAATATCACCAGGGGTATGTAAGTGCTGAAGTTCTAGCCCCCATTCTGTATGAATGTGAAAGGCTGACATCCTCAAAATGGTCCAAGTTCTACCTTTTGTCAGCTCAGCAGTTGTTTGCACTCAATGAAGCTCAGGCCAGGGAAAGCAAACCAGCTATCTCTCCAGCTACTTTCTTGGATATGAATTCTATACACCTTGTAAATGACCCCTTCAAAGTTTGGGAGGAAAGGTACAAGGTATATGTAGCTCTTCATAAAGCTCTCAAAGACAACCACAATCACTATCATGTGTCTATGGATCAGTTTCTTACATGTGCCAGCTTTGGGACTACTCATTTCCTGAAGATGTCTATGGATAAGAATGCTTATGCTGACCTTCTCTATAAGCATCTAGATCTTCATCTCAAAAGGATGGCTTCCTCCATGGGACCAACCTATTCTTTGTCTTTTGGAGTCTTCAAAACTCATTTTGAAGAGCAGGAAGCACAGGCATGGGAAACCATCTCCCATTTTGCCTCTCTTTTGTCTCCTGCCTTCTATTTATCTGTACCTCCGCAAAGTTAATGAAATCTCCTTCTTTGTGTACTCCTATTTTCTTTCTCTCTTCTTTCTTTGTCTCAGATTGTCTTTTTGCTCAATGACAAAAAGGGGGAGAAAATTAGCATGTCTGAAATACATTCCAATAATTTTTTAAGGAAGAAAATTAGCATGTCATATCTTCAGACTGATTTCAGATATTTTTCATCCATGCTTATTGTTCAGTTTTGTCATCACCAAAAAGAGGGAGATTGATGATCAGTATGTCCCCATGTAATTTTAATTAATTATATATATATTTTGGTGATTAACAAAACTAAACTAGATTTTATCAATAATATCTAATGAACATTTCATAAGTCTTAAGTACAGGAAAAATACTAAGGTCAAACAAGCCAATAAAGATATGCATTACTTCTCTGAAGCTTTAATCTTTTCAACATGATATTTCTCTAAGTCCATATCGATTTCTGTTGAAGATCATAACGATTTCCTTATAAGACTGAAAAGTCATGTTGTTTCAAACAAGTCGATGCTGTAACGATTCTATAAGTTATCGCAACGATTTCTTTAGAAAGCGTAACGACTTGCCTGTCATAACGATTCTATAAGTTATCGCAATGATTTCTTCAGTAAGCGTAACAACTTGCATGTCATAACGATTCTATAAGTTATCGCAACGATTTCTTTAGAGCTCGTAACGACTTGCATGTCGCAACGATTCTATAAGTCATTGTAACGATTTCTTTAGAGCTCATAACGACTTGCCTGTCGCAACGATTTGATAAGTGTTTCACAACGATTTCTTTAGTGAACACAACGATTTGCTTTGTATAACGATTTGATAAGTGTTTCACAACGATTTCTTCATTAAACACAACAATTTGCTATGTCTCATAACGACTTGGTCAATCTGACTTATTCATAACGATTTCATAAGTCATATAACCATCGATTTCATATCTCATATAGACTTGATAACTTATTCATCTTAAAGGCGTTGACTAGTCAAAGTCCACGTAGATATCTCTCTGACACTTCTGCATTTATGAGTTCTGAACGTATCTCTGCATGCATGCAGACGATATCATCCATTATCGTGCTTACTCTGATTACGTCTTTTAGACTTAGCTATTTGGCATTACTATTTTCATGTCTATTGCTACTAACATTGACTGACATCAGAGACAGCTTCGTTGTCTGCTATTTGAGATTAACATTTGTGCAGACCTCTGATCCAGCTCCACGTTACAACGTTAAATAAAATAGAAGCCAAAGGATATCTCTGAAGATCTCATCTCTTTGCGTGCTCAAGTGATCAAAAGACTGTTGACTGGAAGCTTCCAAGACTCCAGGTGTCATTCAGTCTAACGGCTACTTAAGAGAGAGAGACAACGGACACTTCAACGTCTATATTTCAAAAGAAGAATAAATACAAGAGAACCGAAGAAAAGAAGCATCAAGTATTCAAGCATTCAAAGTCTTCGGCAAGAAGTCCAGAGCCTAGAACTTCATTCCTCTTTGTTGTAGCTCTTTGCTCTCCACTTTTTAGTAAAAAATCTTGAGAGAGCTTGTGTAGTTCTGAGAGTGCGCTTAGCTTTGATTTCTTCCTCTCAGTTCTAGTTGCTTCAGATCCTTGCTTGTCAAAAGCTTGATCTAGGGACTTGAATTTCATTCAATTCTCTTTAAGGAGTTTTCCCTTCGGTTGTGAAGGAAGACCTGGTGGTATCCAGGGTGTTGTTTTCCCTTCGGTTGTGAAGGAAGACCTGATGGTATTTAGGGTGTTATTTTCCCTTTGGTTGTGAAGGAAGACTTGGTGGGGTATCCAGGGTGTTGTTATTCCCTTCGGGTGTGAAGGAAGACCAGCTGAGCTGGGTGCTGTTGCGTCCTTGGGGGGACTATACCCTAATTAGTGAAATCATGAGTTGTTGCTCAGGGACTGGACGTAGGACTCCTAAGGAGAGGAGGTCCGAACCAGGATAAACCTTGTGTTGTGTGATTGTCTTCTTTGTGTGTTTGATATTTAAACTAACAGTCACTAACCTCCTTCAAAGAACGTTTGTGTGAATGTTTTTAGTTACAGGTATCTTCTAGATTATTTTTAAAAGAGCCATTCACCCCCCCTCTGGGATCATCAACTGGGCAACACGCCCTAGGAGAGAGAGAGGAGGAGGCGGCCATAGAGGACCCCTGGAGCTTGGCCCAAGTTTTGACTCTCCACGTGCATATATAGACTCTGCGGTTTTTCACAAAAACCCAGTTAATGTCTAAAACATTCATCCTGCCCAGTCTGCTCAGAACTCTATTGCGTGTGACCCTCTAGGCCCAAGTGCTAGTCCAGTTTTCAGCCCATTAACTCCAATAACTCTTTATTGGATTACTGTAATTAATTTAATATCTCATATTAATTAATTACGTAATCAACTATCGTCTCACGATAATTGACCGGGCTTCCAATCAAGTTGGGTGCCAAGCAACACCACTTGACCCTGGAAAGTATTGGGATTCAGCAACCCATTCAAGGAACCCTTTCTGTCAACAGTTACCACGTGATTATAGTTCTTCGCTCGTACAATGCTCCAGAGTGCACTTAGGGTATGGTCAACTGTCAAACCCTAATATGCGTACTCACTTGGATTAGATGCCGCATAACAATATCAGAAAATTTCTTTTCTGATAAGTAGTCTTGCCCTGGCCAGGGACTCTCAGGCATCTTTCCCTAGAGTATTCACTCTCTTATTACCGAGAGCGAGCGATCCCATATTGACCACACAATCACCTTCGAAGGTATTCCGCTAGATCCGAACACTTAACTGATTAAGACCTCATGGCTAGGGATCTATAAGTCAAGGTCAAAACATAGAAGTCCACCGACAAGGTGTCCTTGGTGTCTCAGGTCTAAGGACCAATCACGCCACTGTGACAATGAATCTAGCTGGTTGACAGTTAGGTAATATTACCATCCAGTGATTCATAACGGATCAGTTCAGTGAACTCATTCTCTAATGAGCACCTACAGATTCACCTTAGTGTCTCCACACAAGTGACTATGAGTCCAGTCACCCTCATCATATGAGCAGGTGCAATCTGTACTAGTCTAACCGGATATTCGATGTCCTTCTCGAATATCCTTCGACTAGGAACAATTAAGAATATACGTTTAAAGGATATTAATCACATTATTATTATCTCATCATAATTAATATCCATTGCGCATATTCATGGACTTCATAATGAAACGCCAAACGAATTACACATAATGAATATAACAATCTTATTATTATTATTAAAGAACAAAATTGTACAAGTTATGATTGGCTTGAGGACACCCATAACTAACAAGTTCCCTCATGTTCGCTCTAATTCCATATTCATACTTGATGTCGTGGTATGAAACTTTTACTGAACATTTTACATGTTGTTAGGGATCTAATGATTCCATTTTCCTCAATTTTTATCAAGTACCCTATTCGAATTTATTCGTTTTCTATCACTATGTATGATTTTAGTTCATCGCGAAGTAACCTTATCATTACATGCCCATACTATGTCAAATATTTAATTATTCGTTACTGTGGATACATATGCGAGTCTAGATTTGTTTAAAAGTGGTTTGATGATTTTTCATCAAGTATATGATTTTTAATGAATTTTACAAGACCTCTATGTCATTCTATGGAGGACTGGACCCAATCCCAAAGTGAACCAGTTTCACTTTTGGGGTTCATCCTGACCTTCTGTGAACGCGACGGTCCGACCCGTCGCGATTCTCAGAAAGTCGCGACAGAGGGACATGTCGCATTCTTCACACCCTGTACCGATTGGCCTTAACGCAACAGACCGATACGTCGCGTTCTGGACTGTTTGCTCAAATCTCGACCGATCACCCCGTCGCGATTACAACATCAATCAATTGGCGTGATCCAGTTCTAATAAACACGACCGATCTAACCGTCGCGATTTGAACGCGACAGGTACTCCCATCGCGTTTCTACTGTGTAAACCAGAACCCTAATTCTCCATGCAAACTGTGTTAATCATGCCATTTAACCACTGTTTAACTCCTGCCATGTATTGTTATGAACAGTAACGACATGTTTGTGGGTAATGGGTAATATTCACATAACTTCTATTAATTAAAAAAAATGTGTGCATAATTATTCTTGCTAACTTGATTCTCTTACACATGCACACACTATACATGAATCTTTGCCATGAAACCTTACCAAAATTACTCAATAATATATCTGATAATTAAGTATAATTATTCACGCCGGATTTCTAGCCTGTGTTCCCAGCACGGCTATTGGGCGGTTGTGACTTCTACCGGAATGCCGCACACGACTGTATATTTTGTGCAACTGTTACTATCGCCTGTTTAACGATGATTTACGAATGTAACCCTCAATCTCATCTATTATCATGTTGCTCTCATCTGTTCACGTTCTCTCTATAATCTCATCTATTCATCAATTACTCGCATCTATTCTTGGTACTCTATTTGGCTATCAATTTGATTGTCTAAGATAACAAACATAATCATGTCAGGCAACATTATAAAGGGCCCGATCTAGTCCTGGGACGTGCGTCCAAAAGGCTATAACTCACGGGGGTTTAATGATCAGGGTATACAACATAATACCCAAGTGCCATACTATCAAGATTTAATTGAAGACAATCAATCACTATAGTATGTTCTCTCGGTTGACAAGAAATTCAACCAAAACGTACTATCTTGACTAGTGCACTTCCGTGCAACCGTTACATGCTATTTCGTTATATGGTCAATCCGTTATCATGCTTGTTGTGCTATATTCTAGTGAAAAGTGCTATCGTTCTCTCGTTATTATGTGACATTGCTCTCTTGACTATACTTGATCATTCTCTATAGTTAGCCTGCTTGACAAGATATTAATTACTTAAAGTATGCTTGTTTATACGAGATATTAAGTCCTATTGGGTGATTATCTCTCATCCTGCGCTATTTATTTCATGTGTTTCAGGTGAGTCTGACGGAGACTACCACACTCACGAGGAAAGGGATGAGGAAGTTCAAGAGTGACTAATCTTTACAACATCCAAAGCTTTTAGTAGTTAGTTAGTTGATAGACAATTGTGTTAGTTTGGATTTGAATTAAGTACTCTGGGCCCATAGTTTAGCTCTGAATGATTATTGTAATGGATGCTTAGAAAAATGTAATAGAATAGTGGAATTATCAATAAATGAGGTTTATTTGACATTAATCCACATTATACAATAGTTTGATGTCTATTTCTCGCTCTATACTATTTAATTAACTGTTTACCATTCCGATATTCCGCGTCGAGACGTTACAATTTTGTCACCAACTATCGAATTTCAAGCATCGTACACTAAAAATTAAAGTGTCACATTCATAAACATCTTATATGAAAGAAAAATTCAAGAAAATGATTTACAAAATCTTATCAAGGATGTCAAAATTCATAATTTTAGATTAAAAAAATTCATATATTAACTTTTCAGTGTATTGTATGAATTTTTTTTCCAAAAATCTTTTCCAACATGAAATTTTACGTTGAAACAAACAGACCCTTAATTAGTTTTTCATGTAAACTATGGTTGTGAAGTCAAGAGTTCAACTCGCCCTGGGAACAGGTTTATAAAAGGCTTTCTAAAATAATATATAATATACTAATTATTCAACCAAAAAATCTACTAAACAGGACAGACGTCGAGTTGACAAATCTTTTCCGAACAAACAAACATCTGAAAAGATTGTTCAATAAATATTTCACAGAAAAACGAATGAAGAAAAGTAATATCATGGAAATGAGTTTCATGGGTACCACCAAATGTCCATTCTGTCTTTTATTCTTGTGCAAACCATATTATGTGAAATAGCTTTTGCATCAGTATATATATTTCCCGTGCAGCCAAATGGACCCTTACAATAATTTTGTAATATTTGAATATATATATCCAAGTCCCACTCAGTATGGCAAAATGATGTGGATAACAGCCCCTGATTGAGAGCTTGAGAAATAGCGTTTGGATCTGTGAAAAATCCTCAGATCTATCTCTCCTAAGAAACTGACACATACTTTAAAAAAAATATCTCCTCGGAGATAGAATCTAAAACACGATGAGAAAAGAGGAATTCGAAGAGACGTTAAAAGATTCGATCAAATAAAAAAACAATAATATAATAAATAAATAATGAGAACTGCAGGCACACCATAACTACGATAATACAAGACACTTTGAGCCAACCTCACAGTTCTCCCTAAAAGCTCTCATAGAACCAAGCAATCCTCACTTAACGGATATGGAAACTTCTTCAATTTCCCAATGTGGGACAAAAGGACATAAGAAGACTCGGAAACTTTCAAAATTAAACACAGATTTCAACACCAGTTGCCGCCTATCATGGTCCATGGAAGACGTATTTAAGAACTGACTTAGTAATTAGTTTTTCATGTAAACTAAAGGTTGTGAAAACAAAGGATTCAACTCTACCTGGGAGTAGATCTATAAGAGATTTTCTAAAAGATTATGCGATAGACTAATTATTCAACCAAAAAATTCTACTATGGAAGGCTAAACAGAACAGATGTCGAGGTGGACAACGCTTTTCCGAGCAAACAAACATCTGAAAAGATTGTCCAATAAATATTTCAAAAACGAATGAAGAAAAGCAATATCGTGGAGATGGGTTTCAGGGGCACCACCAAAATGCCCATTTTGTCTTTTATTCATGTGTAAACAATATTATGTGGAATAACTTTTGCATCAGTGTATATATATCCCGTGCAACTAAATGGGCCTTTTAAAATTATGTTTGGTATTTGGATAGATTGTAGATGAGTGAAGTTATTTTCAAAATTTTAAAAATAATTTTAAACATATCCTCACTCTATCGCCAGTCTATCCAAACATCACAAGAGTTTGTAATATTTGAATATATAACCAAGTCTCACTCAGTAAGACAAAAAGATGTGGATGAAGGCCCCAATTTCCAGCAGGGAAGGGCAGAGGAGAAATCAAACCAAACACTACGCACCAAACCTCCCAAAACGAAACACCCCAGCACCAGACTGACTGACCGTCGTACACGCGCAGACGTACCCCACTCCTCCGCTGACCACACCCGATTCACAGTGAGCTGCCAGACTAACCAAAACCCTTCCCTTTTTTAAGAGAAAATTTTCGTCACGGGATTCCTGGGCCGTGTCAGCAGGCACCTAGGGCCCACCTGCCAAAGTTCACGCCCCATTATGTCCACTGGGCCCTCGTCCTTTTCCTCCCCTCGGGTTCCACGTACTCTCTGCAAGCGCATTTTGGACTAACGTGAGCCCCCGGGCATTAGCTGCTATACGCGCACAACCCGCCGAGATCCAACGGCTTGCCGAGGTGGGCCTCCCGAAGAGCGATTAAACACCGGATCCGACGGTAGAACTTGGACTTCACCAGCTTGCCCAGCACGTGTGCCCGCGCCCGCATGACGAAGGTTAGGTTGAGGGGGATGTTGGCCGGGGGTTCCCCGTCGCCCACGCTGGTGAAGGTCGACCCCCCTCCGTAGACCGGCACCTGCTGCGCCCCCACCCGTACCGTCACCACCCGCTGGCTCTTCCGCGACTGGTAGAACTCCTTCATCTGCGCACACCCAGACGCGCGTGTGAGGCGAGAGGGAGAAAGGAGGGTCTCGCCGGGGAAGCGAGGAAGGAGAGGGTTGCAGGAGCCAGTCCGTAAGGCGCCTCGCAGCTTCTCATGGCTGCCAACAGGAAAGAGCCAACCTGCTGCTACTACCGGCTGGCTACCTTGCCAAATCAAGCTACCAACCAAAATAGTACCTTGGCTTGCTAATTATGTTGAGAGAGAGAGAGAGAGAGAGAGAGATGCCGCGAGTTCTGGGACTCGTCGAGAGCCAGAGGCAACCTGGTTGTGGGCGGCGTGTTGAGCTCCCCAGCTGGTGTGAGCATGCTAGGTCCAGTGGAAGTAATGGATAGGAAGGATGGCGAGAGAACTACAGAGTTTGAGACTTACGTTGCCGGAGGCGAGAACCAACTCGTAGTAGTAGAGCTCCAGTGGTGTGGAGGAGACGTGCACCCCAAAGAAGGTGGCGGGATTCCGGAAGGAGACCTTCACGGTGGAGTTGATGGAGAGCATCTTGGTCGGGACCCCCGTCCAGTCCATCCCCGGGTGAAGATTGTAGCTCTCGAAAACCACACTCTGCAGCCATGGAAGATGGGCACATTTGTTTGTTTTGTTTATTTCTGCAAGGTGGCATTTTTTTCTAATAGAAAGATAAAATATACATCTTCTTGGGCCCCGTAAAACACTTTCTGACCCAGTCAAGGACAAGCATCAGCCCCGTCAAAAAACCACAGAAATCTAATTCCAATAATAGCGGGCGTGGAGGGTTAGCTCGCAGTCCGAGTCCGACCCGGCGAAACGTCGCTCGGGAGGTGGACTCGCTCGGAAGCTCTCGCGCGCACTGCTGCAGGAATAGAAGAAGGAAGGGCGAACTAAAGGGCTGACCTTGACGAAGATGTCAGGGCTGTAGACCTTGCTCGCGCCCCACAGGACCAATGAGAAGACGGTGAAGAGAGTGACGAAGCCCAGGAGGAAGAACACGGCGTAGCACCTCGGGGGGACGCCCCTTCCCGCGCCGTCGTCCCCCTCCTCGTCCTCCTCCTCGTCCAGGCCGCCGCGCGTGTAGGGGAACTTCCGCCAGGGGCCGTTGCGGAGGGAGGCGGAGAAGCGCGTGGTGGACGACTCCCGGGAGTGGTGGATGGGGGAGCTGGCGTACCGGTGGTGGTGCGGGTGGTGACCGTGGTGGTGGTGGCCGTGGTGGTGGTACGGCGAGCCGGGGGGGCTTGAGCCCATGGACATCTTCTCCGTCTCGTGCTGCGACATCGGGCTCATCACGTAGTATATGGGCCGCCGCGGCGACCGCGGCGGCGAGGACGGGGCCAGGCTAGTGACCTCGGAGTCCGACTTCGCATGCATCCTGGCTTCAAAACGTTGGACGCCGCTGCCGGGTTTCTGCGAGAGCAGCTGCTAATGGGGCTGATCAGACGAGAAGAAGGGTAGAACCAGGGAAATGGGGAAAGGGGCCGGAAGTTGGTGAGCGAGAGAACGCAGAAGGAGCGAGAGAGGGTGACAGCCACAGGTGATAGAGAAGAGAGCCGGGCATGGGGGTGTTTGCGAATATCGAGGAAGAAGCTTTATAGCTCTATCTTTTCTCTTACCGTAGTTTCGCAGCGAGGGGGCGCAGTTCGCGGCGCTCGCGTGGATATGGGTTTGGGATTTCGTGCGCCTGGAGCGCGCCATTGCGCACCCATGGACGACCGCGCCCCCATCACCGGCGTTTAGAAGCGAGATTGCAGCAGGAAGAAACCAAACGAGGCAAGTAAAATTCTCTTTTCCATTTTCTTAAAAGAAAATCTATGGCAGAACAAGGCTTTAGATACAGGTGTAGTGATGTGGGTAGGGTAAAGAGTACGGTGTTTCGGATAAGTTACACGATATGTGGTTTTGGATTTGCTTCATTTTCTGATTGATTAAGTAATTTAAGTTCGCATTTTGATTGTATCTTTAACTTGTTTGGAAGAAAAGGACTCCTTTGATCAAACGAATCAATTAGAATTATTAAAAATGCTCAATCCGTTTTAAGATTCCAATGTAAATGATAACTTAGTTACTTTGTTTTGACATATTAATGAGCCATTACCACATTTCGTAGGGTTTTTTCTTGCATATATATCCCTAGGGATTTTTCTTGTCTATATATATGTATTCCTATTACAAGTCTAATTATATGAAAATTTATCTTATATTTATTTTTGTATATATACTTTTTTATGTATTAAAATATCTTTAGAGACTTCACTTTAATCGGCCATAATAGAATTGAAGAAAAATGTCAACATACTTGTATAAAATTATTTTTGTGTGAAATATCTTAGAAAATCTTATTCACTCTCTTCATATCCATGTTATATATATATATAGGGAGAATTAATTATACGTCCCTGGGAGGGGCGAGCCATTATTTCCCGATCCCTGTCAGGTTTCCCCTCGACGCTCGGTCCCTGCTTTATGCGGGACTTATTTTCCAGTCTCTGGGCGCTTAACGGACGTTATCCTCCTGTGTCCATTACCCATTCTAGCCCCAGCCCACCCACCCGTGACCTGGTCGACTTTAATGCCTTTCGAAGGAGGCAATGGAGGAAACCTTCTCGCCGCGGCATTGCAGACCCCGTGCTTGTCCGCTGCGAAGAGGAGACCTGCTGTTTGGGAGCGCTGCGAAGAGGACACCAGGGTTGCCGTTTGGGTGCGCTGCGAAGAGGACACCAGTTGCCGTTTGGGTGCGCTGCGAAGAGGAGCGCAGAGATTCTCACTGATTCTCACTTCCTTCCTCCTATCCCCGTGTAGGTGAGTTTTTCTTGTCGTTCCGATGCATATTGGTTCCACCGATCGCCTTTGACCTCTGTATATCCACATCCCTTAGTCGCCAGATCTTTTTCTTCCCAAGAATGTTTCATCCATTTCCGTTCTTGGTTTAAAAATAGTTACATACATTAACTTTTTAATTATGTCATTACCAACTATTTTTTTGTACATAAGTGTCTAACTATTTGTATTTCTAATTCTTGAACAAGTTGTCGAGTACTTACATATCTTAACTGTGTAACTCTGTAACAACTTTGTAAGTAACTGTGTAACTGTGTAACTGATGAAGACTTACATATATTAACTGTCTAATTATGTGATTACCAAATGTTTTTGGTATGTAAGTGTCTATCTATTTATATTTCAAAGTATTTACCATGTTCTCAAGTACTTACATATCTTAACTGTCTAACTCTGTAACAACTTTGCAAGCAACTGTGTAACTGTGTAACTGATGAAGAATTACATATATTAACTGTGTAATTATGTGATTACCAAATGTTTTTGGTATGTAAGTGTCTACCTATTTATATTTCAATGTTCTCAAGTACTTACATATCTTAACTGTCTAACTCTGTAACAACTTTGTAAGCAACTGTGTAACTGTGTAACTGATGAAGAATTACATATATTAACTGTGTAATTATGTGATTACCAAATGTTTTTTTGTACGCAAGTGTCTACCTATTTATATTCTACCTATTTACCATGTTCTCAAGTACTTACATATCTTAACTGTCGAACTCTGTGGAACTCTGTAACAACCAGTTGAAAAACTACATATGTTAACTCATGTTCATGTCAGGCTTATTTGATTCAAGAAATTTGGGAATGATTCCTGCTCGATGTGCATTTGGGAACGATTCGTTCATTTTTTATGTTGAAGATGATATGGGAATATCAGAAATAAGGGAACGGATATTCCAAATATGGAATTTGAATGGTCCTCATTGGTGTATTAAGTACCAGTTACCTGGAGAAGTCAAATATCACGTTTGCTTAAATGTGAATGATGACGTAGAAGTTATGCGTTCATTGCATAAGAATGGGAATGAGAAATATGTGCTAATGCAGGTTGCTTGCAAAGAAGGGTAAGCTTGTACATGTTCTCTTTTTTAGTTTTATGCGTGAATATCATCGTTGTTTGTAATGATACGATGTGTTTTTTTGTAGGTGTACAGCAGTTCGTTCATCAGGCCAGTCTGGACCGAGTACGTCAAATTGTAGGAAGAGGCGTATGTATCATGTTCGTCCAATTACGTGTTTGGAGAATGTACAAAACCGACGAATTCGGAAGCGTCAATATTTTAGAAATGGGACCCGTGGACACAGTGTTTGAGTTCGTGTTTCCTTTTTTAAGCACTGGTTGGATTATTGTTATGACTTTGTTAAGTGAGTACTCGGTGAATGTAAGGATGTTGTGATTGCTATTGTTTCCAAACAACGGAGACATTTGTGCTTTAATGATAGATATTGTCACTTACGTACCGAATGAATTTGTATTTAGGCGGACCTACATGCTTACAGATTTCCAAACAACCAAGACATTTGGGAACGGAATTTTTCTTAATCAAACAGATATAGAAACATGTACTTAAACACTTACATACATACATACAAATTCATCATCACTTAAAGACTGTGATGTTGGTAACATTTACAAATATAGTAGCATAGGAACATTGTTTGAAAGTTAATAAAGAGATGACATTGTTTTCAAGTTAATGATGGCATGGCAATGTTTATGCCTCATCCGATAATGAAACAATTTTTTCAACTGCAGCTTCACCGTTGCTTCTGTTTTCTTTCTCCCCGTTGACCTCTTGAATAATGGCTGATGCCAGTTTCCCCCGCATTAAGTCCATATCAGCCTATGTGAATATAAATGAATGAGAATATAGAAATTTTTTTTGTAGACTATGATGTGGATTATATACATGTGTGAACACAGTTACCTGGGAGAATGGCAAACCGATTACGTTCTTGTTTGCTAAGCATTCCATATATTTGCATACAAACAGTGCACAGTCATCCCCAGCTCCTTGTTGTGGACAAGGACTTGGCACGATGATTGGCCATTCTGTTGTATCCAGGCCAAGAATTTGAAGAAAACCTTCTTTTAGAAATTGCACCTACAGTAAAAAAAAATACATAAGTGAACATCAAACTTCCTGCATACATAGAACCCCTTGCACAGAATTAGATGAATCAAAATTTAACTGATTGTATGGAGGAGTACGGGCACTTACATAGTTGTGGAAATCATTTTTGGGATGCTGGATCATTGAGTCATAAAGTTCATATTGTTTAGTTCTCATGTTGATGACCAGCAATGCCCAATGATTTATGAAATGCATTGGGGAGAAGACCATGTCTTTGTCTTCTACAGGTGGCTGCAGTGTTTTTAGAATGTACTCCAAGTATTCCTTCCTTTTTTCATTTCCGGTCCATCCCATTATCCATCCCTATTATAAACAGTAAGGAGCACAATATTATATCAGTCATCTGTTCATTTTAAATGGTGAAGGGAGTCAGAATAGTATGAATGGACCACAAACCTTGCCATAGGCAGGCAGACAATCATAGTCATAATATTCGGATGGTTGATCATCTTTTTTTGTTTGCAATAGAAGAAGGAACATATCGATTATAGCAGATTCTAACTGTTTTCCAAACAAGAGGGAGATCATGTGCTCTGGGTTGAGATAGGCCCCCCGGCCATCCTTCTTTGGTTCGTAGATATTGTCACTACATGATGCATGTAACATGTTTATAATGGTAGTTGATGTAACTGTGTCGCCTTATTCATAATAGTGTAAAGTTTATTACCCATCAACTCTGGTGGTATCGAGGAAGTTGTCAATAACCCGAACCTCATCTGTAGAAAGTTCATTTCGTCCGCGATAATCTCGACGGACTTCAAACTGGGCAAACTGAATTATGAGAAATACATGAGACAAACATGCATAACGAAAGTTTATGAAATAACCAAAGCAGAAACAATGGAACATGCTTGATGGTGACATGCCTGGGTTAATTGGGTTTCCTGGGAAGGCACAATGATTGGAACATCCTGCACCTTCTTCTTCTTCCTTCCATCAAATTCGTAGTCCAAGTCCTTCCATAAATATACATGACTTAAGCACTTACCAGAAATATGTGATTACACAATGGTTTGGTTACACAATTGTTTTGTTACACCAATATGAAAATTAAATGGTCACATAGAAATGTCAGGTTACAGAATTACTTATCTACCTTGAATAAAGCGGACTGTGACCTGGTCCTTCGTCCTTCCTTCACCCTCCTTGTCAGCGACGAGGGTGAGATGGCTTTTACCACCTTTCTCTTCTTCTCCCCTGCTGGAGGCATCTTTGAAGTTGCTGTGGGAGGCACAATATTCTCAACCAGTGCATCTAGGGTCTGCATGATAGTGTCCATGTCCTGGCCCACATCCTTCTTTGGCGCTTCTCTGCCTTCCTCCTCCATGATGGAGAGCTCCTCATGTTCCTCTCCTCCTTTCTCCTTCTCTGTGGACATCACATCCACCTCCTGACCTCCCTCCTCCTTGGTCCTGTCCACCATCACCTGTCCTTCCTTTTCCTCTTCATCTCTTCCCACCTTCTCCTTTTCTTCTTCTCTTCCCTTTCGCTTAGACAATTTTTCTAATTTTTTCTGTATTTTTCTCTCTTCTTTTCTCTCTTTCATCGTGATTATTTGTCTAAGCATACTTCTAATTTCAGTGAGAAGAATGATTATTTGTGAAGTTTGGGAGGGTGTTGCTGCAATTGATGCTGATGCTGGCTTCTGCTCTTCTTCTTGCTGCTGTGCTGTGGCTTGTGTGGCTGATATTCTGACCTTCATTTTCTTGCTTTTAATTTGGGCTTCCTCATCCTCAGAAATGGTAAGATCGGAGATTATCTGAGAAGATATGCAAACATATAAGTTATGTGCTGGTACTAACTTTCGACAACTAAGGAATGAACCACTACTTGTCGACAAACAAGTTTCATCTGTCGACAACTACTGGTTTCAAACAGTACTTGTCGACAAACAAGTTGTCGACAACCCAGGATTGAAACAGCAGTTGTCGACATCTGCTTTACAGCTGACGACAACCAAGGATTGAACTAGAAGTTGTACACCAGCATGGATAAAAATATATAAATTTTAAACCAGTCGATTGAGGTTGAGATACAATTACTTACAGAGTCTGCGTTCATTTCCTTGACAAAATTCTGCCAATAGATCTTTCTCTTCCGACAAACCCACCTGAATATACGTGGAAGCCTCTCTGGAAAGTCTGGCTGAATCCTCCTCTGGTGCTCCAAGAACCAAGCCTGTCATGAAAATATCACTTTGTTGTAAATCAGATATATTGTGATATATATATATATATATATATTATTGATAGTATTTGACAAACAAAAGACTTACACCAAGGACCGGAAAGCATCCCAAAATATAAACTGCTTTTCCTGACTTTTCTCTATTTTGTTTCTTCAAATCGTAGGCAATTTCACTCATCTTGCTCATGAGGAAATGGTGCACAGCACCTGCCCAATCAACTTTGTTGACTTCATTTAGATTCTTCACGTAATGAAGAATTGCCATGGGACAAGCAAATGCAGTTGTTGTGAACAAAAACTAGCACAAACTAAGGCTATCCAAAGCCCAACAAAATCTCTAATGTCTTGCTGCCGATTCGAGTTTGCTAAATACTGCATGGCCTTTAGAATATTATTCCTGTGCACTTTGTGAGTGTTGGGCAGCAGCTTATGAAGGCGGCTGTCTGCACTCTGTTGAGAAAATTGTAGCTTCTCTCCAAAATCTGGAAGGCCAACAATCAATCTTACATCTTTTGCAGTGAATTGTAGTTTCTGACCTCCAATAAAAAATGTGTCATCCCCAACGTAGTGCAAAATAATCTCCTCTACCAATGGAAGAGGGATTGACATGTGGTGTTGACTGCTGAAGACATTGAAACATGTTGTCGACATAAGGGACTCATGGCAATGGCGAATGCCGGCCACCTTGAGGGCGTCCATATAGTATTTCCAGTTAGAACGCCCATGTAAATTGCATACATTACTCTCTTCAGTCCCTGTATCAAAAGTATTTCACATTACTAATAAAACATTTAAGTCAATGCCAGGTGTAACTAACATGATTACGAAATAAGTGTGTAATTGTGTAAGGGCTACACACTTATACACACTTATTTCGTAAGTGTGTAACTGTTACACAGTTACACACTTACGCTATCTTATTATGTACACTGTCTTTATGAAAATTTATTTAAATTAGTAATAATAAATGCCATGTGCATAATGGGGTGTTTGGGAGCAATTAAAAAAAAAACTATTTCTACTTAAAAAATGATGTTGAGTTCTCTTTTAATTTTAAATTTAAAAATTATAAAAAATGTTGTTATGTGTTTGGTAAAAATGAATAAATTTTAAAATTTATGTTGAGGTGTTTGGCGGAGGGGGGGGGGGGGGGGGGGGGGGGGGGGGGGGGGGGGGAGTGGGGGTGTTGGGGGGGGGGGGGGTGCCCTGCGGGTGTGGGGGGAGGGGGCGGCTGCAGGGGGCGGTTGGGTTTGGGGAGGGGGGGCAGTGCTGGGCGGGTGGGGGGGCGGCTGGGTTTGGGGGGGTGCCCTACGGGTTGGGGAAGGGTGTGGCTGCAGGGGGGGCTGGTTGGGTTTGGGGAGTGGGTGTCAGTGCTGGGCGGGGTGGGGGGTGCGGCTGGGTTTGGGGGGGGGGGGGGGGTGCCCTGCGGGGTGGGGGGAGGGGGCGGCTGCAGGGGGGGCGGTTTGGGTTTTGGGAGGGGCAGTGCCCTGGGGGGGGGCAGTGCCCTGCGGGGTTGGGGGGAGGGGGCGGCTGCAGGGGGGGCGGTTGGGTTTGGGGAGGGGCAGTGCCCTGAGGGGGGGCAGTGCCCTGCGGGGTTGGGGGGGACGGTGGGGGGTTTGGGGGGGGTGCCCTGCGGGGTGTGGGGAGGTCGGCTGCAGGGGGGCGGTGGGGTTTAGGGAGGGGGGGGGGCAGTGCCCTGCTGGTTGGGGGGGCTGGTGTTTGGGGGGGGTGCCCTGCGGGGGGATGGGGGATGGGCGGCTGAGGGGTGACGGTTTGGGTTTGGGGAGGGGGGAGTGCGGGCAGGGTGGGTGGGGGGGGGGGGGGGTTGGGGGTGTGCCCTGGGGTGGGGGGGGGGGCGGGTTTTTGGGGGGCGTTGGTTTTGGGGGGGGGCAGTGCCCTGCGGGTTTGGGGGGGGGGGGCGGCCTGGGTTTGGGGTGGGGGGGGGGGGCCCTGGGGGTGGGGGGGAAGGGCACGGCTTCAATGGGGCTTGGGTTTGGGGAGGGGGGGCAGTGCGGGCTGGGTGGGGGGGCGGCTGGGTTTGGGGGGGGGGGGGTGGGTGCCGGCGGGGTGGGGGGGAGGGGCGGCTGCAGGGGGGCGGTTGGGTTTGGGGAGGGGG